>MU825873.1:4404392-4816892 GCA_029204205.1 Desmophyllum pertusum | reverse complement strand
AAACTTGAAATGCGCGCGAGTTATCGACAAAAAACGTGTTTTCAAATAAAAGTAAAAAATCCACTAAGGTGTTATAAGGCAATTAGAATGTGTCAACCGCAGAGCTCCCCGTGACGTTTTTTTTCACGGCAATCTCACCCCGCGCCTCGTATTTCACGTCGCTTTGTTTCTTGTGTTTATACTTGTCTTGTAATTTATGACACCAAAATCTACGCTTCCGTACGCCGTTTATGGATAAAAAGAGAGGACAGGGCTGTTATCAAGGAAAGGTTTAATACCCGCGTGCATTTATAGCTGCAAACAACGCTTGCTTTGGATGAATTCCAGTTTCGTTGACGCCACTTTCGCGAGCCTTTTTCTTTCTTTGTTCTTCCCGTGCATTCCGCTGCAGTTGTTTTCTTTTCCACTGATTCGGTTTTGCCGATTAATTTTGTGTGCCAGACTTCACTTTCCCCAATATTCTCCTGTCGCTACGCATGGAAATGTCGTTTCCCGTGAATTTTAATAGACTGCCTTGTCACGAGGCTCTCTGGGGGATTCCTATATTGTGTTCTATTGGTCGGCGGCATGACCGCATTCACACCCGCTTTGATTAAGTGTGAAAACTACAAAAATCTTTTCTGCCCGAAAAACTCCGGATTTGTTTTTGTGTGAATTCCCTCTCTTCAAATGAATTAACAGGGTATGTAGATTTGTTGGATTTTAATGAAATTTGGCCAAAATGTTTGTTAGACATGAATGCACCAAAGTGTGTTTCGAAATTCGAAATATTTTTCGCGTGGCGTCCCAGCGCGTAACACGCATCGAAAACATATCCATTGTCTAACTTTAAAATAGATTTTTTCGGAACCAATAAGAGTATTGAAAAGCCTCACACACTTTGTTAGCCCATTATCTCCTGAATGATATAGTCCAGATTGTTTTGATGTCCGCGGTAACACAAAGGCTTGTAACTCAGTTAAGCAGACACCGTCAGTTTTGCGTTCGAAGGCTTGCGCGCGCCTAACAGAACAAAAACGGACAAAAATAGTGCTTTTAACGGTTCTTCATTCTATTACCTTTACAGTGATATATAGTTTTCTAGGGTTTCTTCTAAAACAACGCGCATAGGAAGATTTACCGGAAGGCACCCTTGAAGGTTTTACAGTAACCTTAAGTACTTACAGCGATGCATGCCTTATCATATGATTGCTGCTCAAAAATTTTTGTTTGTAGTTTTAAACATCTTTTTGACAACTTCTGATGGAAGTACAGTCGAACCCCGATTAAGCGGCCACCCTCGGGGAAATGGCAAGTGGCTGCTTAATAGGGGTTGGCCGCTAATCAGGGTTTTATTTACAGTATCATACTGATATTGGGACTTTGATAGCTGACCGTTTAATCGGGGTTGGCCGCTTAATAGGTGGCCGCTTAATCGGGGTTCGACTGTAGTATGGATGTGAGTTGACATGACAATACATACATTGTACGATCAGTAGAAAATATTTGCTATATTTGTCAAACTCCACCTCCACCCTTCTCAGATTTTCATTGGTCACATCAAATGGAACAGAAAGTTGTAAAACAGATGTTGACGATTTGTAATAATAATAACTTTGTAGAGTAGCAGCTTGTCTGGCATCTGTGGTACAATATGTAATATTATACAGTACTGTGCAAAAGTAATGCAAACGTATTTAAACGAATTTCGGAGCTTTTCGGGCTTTTCGGCGAAAATGAACAAAATTTCGCTTCAAACGAAATTTCGGTGAATTTTCGACGAAATTTCGGAAGCCTATTGTTTTAAGTGCTGTGAAATTTCGTTTTGGTTTGTGAAACTTTCGAGCGAAATTTTGTGGGACCTAGCAAAATTTTGCTTCGCAGTCAACGAAAATTTGTTGTTGAATTTTCGCTCGCCTAACGGTACAATATAAGATAATACACTTCTCTAATTTGATAGAGCGTAAGACAAAAAATAACAAGCGAGCGAAAGACACGATAAAAAAGATTGTTGTTACCGTCAAAGGGTCACATTATAAAACTCTTGTCTATATATTCTGATTGAGGGAAAAACAAAACAAAAGAGTGAGTGAGAGACACGATATAAAGTTACTTGTTGTTGCCATCCCCGGGTCAATTTAAAACGTTTGCCGTCTAGCGAAAGACAAAATAAACAAGCGAAAGACACTACAAAACAATGTTTGTTGTAACCGTCCGAAGAGTCACATTAATACACTTCTCTAACTTTATCGAGCGAAAGACAAAACATAACGAGCAAGTGAAAGACACATTAAAACAATGTCTGTTTTTATCAAGCGAAAAACAAAACATGAACGAGCAAGCGAAAGACACGATAAAACAATGTTTGTTGTTATCGAGCGAAAGACTAAAACATAACGAGCGAGCGACAAAACAATGTTTGCCGAAATTTCGCGAGAGCAAAGCACGAAACTCATCGAAATTCGTTTGCATTACTTTTGCACAGTACTGTACAATGTAATCTGAACTTTTCACTTTAAACATCCAAAATACCCCCCCCCCCCCTCATCACAAATTTCAAATCATCTTCTTCCCTATAAAAATAACCCACACACCTTAGATTCTAAAATCCCTCTGATCATAATATAATAACCCCTTCCCGACTTGTTACTGTATTGTGCAGATTTCAGAGGTGGAAGTTGTTGGAAAGCAGGAACAAATGACAGCCAAAGATGCTCTCCTTCTGTGGGCACAGAAAGTAACGCAGGGGTATGTGGTGTCTTTTAATTTGGAATAAATTTTGGTGCTAACCTTACAGTACATGTATCTATATCTGAGATACAAAATTATATACATTTTCTGCTTGAACCTGCTAATTCACTAATTTCTGACTGTTTATGTGATAAATAAGTTATCAAAATTAATAATAAAAGTAATGATATAACAATGAGCCTTTCTTAACTTGCATCTTCTTGCCTGCAAATTTGATATATCTGGATTAAAGTGAATGCAAGTCATTGCAAATCAACATAAGTCACTGTGCGCAAACCCTGACCAAACAAAGTCGACAAGTCAACACAAGGTGAAACTTGTATCTTCTTGAGAAAGATGTTATTCTGTCAGTGACACAAGCTACTCAGAACAAAAATCAGAGTTCTCCCAACAGGAGTTGAACCTATGACCTTCTGCACACCGGTCAAATGCTCTACCACTGAGCTGCAGGAGACTCGTGGGAGCTTCTTGTGACTTCATTTGGAGGAAAGCTTGCCATATAGCTACTATCCAATGAAACTCCCCAAAACTTATTTGTGATGTGGACCTTCGTAACTCTAGGAGGAATGTTACATTTTTGTGTGTTTTGTTCCAGTTATCCCTCAGTTGGTGTTGGAAATTTTACCTCATCATGGAAAGATGGTCTGGCTTTCAATGCAATTATTCACAGATACAGGTAATTAAAGTGAAAGAAAGTGACTTGAAGTTTTTGTTTGGGTGTGTTCAAACCACAAAGTGGTACAGGTCTCATTAATTGTTGATTTCCAGGGAAAGGGAAAATTTGATGTCAGTAGCAGTATAGATTCAACCACAGGCAGCCCAGGCTATGTATGCGAATATTAAATATTCAATGTTGATGTTCATGGCGGCGATTTGAATATTTATAGCAAATGTATGAGAAACTCACGAAATACATTCTAAATGCTATATTTTCGAAGGAAACTAAGTAAAACGTACTTACATTGTGCAAGTGTTTTGTTATTTTGATGTTTGGGTGTGCCTGGTGCCAGTTTAAAGCCATTTAGACGAGTTTTGCTTTTTTCAGTTGACCGTCCATTATGAATAATTTAAAGCCGGCGACAATTATGTGAGAACGGATCCAATGGTCCGCACTCGAAGCTCAATAAATTCCACAAAAATGCTCCAGTCTCCTTAAAATTACCTTCATTGCAGACGTCCATGCTCTTAGCTTCTGTTCGCAACCTCTAGGGTTCCAAGGTTGACTTTAATTGCTCGAGAAACGCTTGTGTTCGAGCTCTTGTCTTTAATATTTTCTTTCGCGGTGTGCGTGTCCCCAACGTCTGAGACACCTCATTTGAAATTCAGCGACATCGTGACCAAATTTACCTCGACCGTGGAGAGGCATGGTGCAATTGTTTCCTTGCAAAAAAGACACCATGTGATGGTCCCTTCGGTCGTTTTTTTACTTTAGAATCTCGCGACTCTCTAGTTTCATTCTTTTTTTTTCCGGTGTCAGAACTTTTCTCAGTTGAACAATTTAAAGGCAGCGTTCAAATACACAGTGAAACTTCAAAAATTCCTCGTTTGCGGTTCACATTCTCCGAAAAAACCCAGAGTTTGGTCAGGATGTTTCATGTCAGTTGTTTTGCATAAAACTGCACGTGCAGAGCTATTAAACGACGTGCTTTTTTATGCCGTTTGAAATCGACCGCTCAAAGCGTTGTCTATGTTTATAGCGGTTTAATTTACAACTTACGTTGTAAAAACGTGTTTGAAAGAGATTTTATGTAGGGTTTATAATCACGAGCATAAACCCGCTTACTCCAAAACAAGCCGAGATCAGTCTTGAGTTTTGCTAAAAGTGGGCACAATCTAACCGCAACGAGGAATTTTTGAAGTTTCACTTTGTATTTGAACGCTGCCTTTAAATAATTGTTCAACTGAGGCAGGAGCCCCTGACTGAGGATAGTTCTGACACCGAAAAAAAAAAACTGAATGAAACTAGAGAGTCAGCGAGAGATTCTAAAGTTAAAAAAAAAAGAATTTTAATCGACGTTGTATCCGATTGTTTTCCTTCCGTTTCCGGTCAAATCGACCGAAGGGACCATCCCATGGTGTTTTTTTTTGCAGGAAACA
This sequence comes from Desmophyllum pertusum, assembly GCA_029204205.1. Classification (NCBI taxonomy): domain Eukaryota; kingdom Metazoa; phylum Cnidaria; class Anthozoa; order Scleractinia; family Caryophylliidae; genus Desmophyllum; species Desmophyllum pertusum. The sequence goes on along the minus strand of MU825873.1, from coordinate 4,812,065 downwards.
ATTGCACCATGCCTCTCCACGGTCGAGGTAAATTTGGTCACGATGTCGCTGAATTTCAAATGAGGTGTCTCAGACGTTGGGGACACGCACACCGCGAAAGAAAATATTAAAGACAAGAGCTTGAACACGAGCGTTTCTCGAGCAATTAAAGTCAACCTTGGAACCCTAGAGGTAGCGAACAGAAGCTAAGAGCATGGACGTCTGCAATGAAGGTAATTTTGAGGAGACTGGAGCATTTTTGTGGAATTTATTGAGCTTCAAGTGCGGACCATTGGATCCGTTCTCACATAATTGTCGCCGGCCTTTAAATTATTCATAATGGACGGTCAACTGAAAAAGCAAAACTCGTCTAAAATGGCTTTAAACTGGCACCAGGCACACCCAAACATCAAAATAACAAAACACTTGCACAATGTAAGTACGTTTTAGTTAGTTTCCTTCGAAAATATAGCATTTAGAATGTATTTTGTGAGTTTCTCATACATTTGCTATAAATATTCAAATCGCCGCCATGAACATCAACATTGAATATTTAATATTCGCATACAGAGCCTGGGCTGCCTGTGATTCAACAGACATCAAAATTTTACATAATGTAAAATCTGCTATTCTGATCAATTAAACACTGAGGAGTGACAGATTTACATGTAACATGCACAAACAACAAAACATGGCCTTTCTTTGTTTTAAACTCTGGTAAAATATGGTTTTAACCAATCAGAGCATGAGTCCACTCTATATTATTACACCGTATTCAATGGTTTAACATATAATACGCGCGGATATTTTGCGAGTTGCGTAGTATTTTTCCAAGCCCGTAGGGGCGAGGAAAAATGCGAGCAATGAGCAAAATGTCCGCTCGTATTATATGTTAAATCATCGAATAAGGTATTTATTATTCTACAACTGCAAAATTTCCCGACTACATGTATTATGCTATTTTCCGTATTCGCTCTGTTCAACTAGTCAATACCATCTCATATTTTTACGTGTTCTCTTGACCTTATATGGTGAAATGACGTAATAGTAGAATAGTAATACTTATTATTAATGAATATTATTGTTTCCAATAACAGACCTGATCTTGTGGACTTTTCCAAGTTGAGTAAAGCAAGCCCCGAGCAAAATCTGGAGTACTCGTTTCATGTTGCAGAGAAAGAACTTGGTGTTCCCAGGCTGTTAGATGTTGAAGGTAAAATAAAGTTATCATGATCTGTGTAATTTAGCAATTTATTGTCCAATACCACTACATGTACATGTATCATCAGCTACAACTTACAAAACATTCTTTTCTCTGATAGATTTTTCTCTCACAAAACTAAAAGCACATGGCAAAGTACAAAAATATCATTTGGGGGGGTCCGAACCCCTGAAACTAACCGGACCCAGTTTCTACACGTTCAACTTAACATAACAAGAAAATAATTATTATAATATGAAACAAAACAAACTTTCAACTTGTCACAATCAGTTTATTTTGACTTATGCTAGCTGTCATGTCAGGGATACGCAGTGGCCTACCAGTATTTAGTGTGTTGGATTCCAGATCGAGCGGTCCTGGTTTGAGCCCTGGCTGGGTCATTGTGTTGTGTTCTTTGGCAGCATTGCCTCACTCCACCCATGGCCAGGAGTAAATGGGTACCGGTAAATTGTCAAGGCAACCTGACAAAATACTGGGGGGTTACCTGTGATGAACTAGCATCCCATCCAGGGGAGTAGTGAAACCTGGTAAATCACTAGGCTTGTGGATGGACTCTAACCTATCTGTAATAACAGAAGCTTATCACCTAGAAGCGTGTAACTTCTCTTTATATGTTTGGGACAATGCGTGGGTTTTTTCCCGACCAATCAGAATCGCTGAATCAATTTTGCCCTTATATGGAAACTAGGATTTTCGCGCTCCTCGCGGCTCCTCGCGAGAACTACATCTGTAATGGCGGCTTCGCGAGGAAAATTTTCGCCCGAAGAAAATATTATGACATTTGTAATGCTGGGAAAGCGCTAAGTGTCGAAGTATTATTTGGAAGAGTTCCCGGTGAGTTGACAGAAACCTTGAAGGTCTATTTTCGACTTGTCCCAATGAGTTTGAATCGGTGAAATGCATGTAAGCTTGTCGTGAATAGGGAAAGTGACAATTTTTCGATTTATTTAAAAGTTCTCTCGGGATACTCTAAATACGCTGTGCTTCAGGATGTCTTTGATTTTATATTTTCGGAAAGAAAAAGACCCGCATGTGGTACGAGTTGAGGAGCTAGCCAGCTAGCCGGGATATGTGAGATACAGTAGAGGAAATGCCATCGCCGGGTAAGGATCTTGTGTTTATATGTTTTTGATCGCTGTCAACAGTTGTTGATTTCAAAGAACCGCAAGTAAATCTTTTTGCAGATTTTTTGAGCAATAGGACATTATTACAGTCAAAATAACGGCAGTATCAAACGAGGAAACAAGAAAACTACTCCTTTATCCGAAAATTATGAGTATTTTTGTAAATATGTTTTGGTGTTTACTTAGCGTGTTTTGTCGACAGAAATAGCGTGCGGTAATAATGTGGTTGTTTTCAAGTTCTCTTGTAGATTTTTTCTGAGAAAGATAATTTTAAAACTTACAGTCAAAGTAGCGACAGTATCGCTTTAACAAATAGAAAGCTATTCAGTTACCTAAAAATGTGGAGTATTTCACTGCAAACGAATTTGTAAAAAGGTGTCGTTGTGTTTTTAACGAGTTCTAGATCGATCTAACGCGCGGATGATAATTATTATTGTTGTTTACAAGTTTGGTTTATATATAAAGAGCAAGGTTTGAGAGCCGACAACCTCCGCTTGAAATGGGTTGTTTAACCTGTCTAGTTAGTGTTACAACTGAATTATATAAGTCGATGATTCATTTATTTCACGAGCTTGTAGCTGAGGATTTGTGTTCGCATAGCTTTCTTTCGCTGTCAAACTGAGTTATTAATTTCAAAACAACCGCTTCCAGTAGCTATAATCCTATAAGACTTTTCCCAACAAGAAAACAACCGTTATTTTCGATCAAACTATCGACAGTATCGCTTCAGAAAAACCAGATAGCTTTCCTTATCCAAAAATGTGGGTTTTTTTTCTCGTGGGTAACGATTGTACAATGTTTTTGTGCTAAGTTTTTGAGATTGTTGTCGATCACGCGGGGAAGAAATTGCATTTTTTTTCATGCATTTGCTTGCGCTTTGAGAGCAGTTTCTTCCGACCCAAAAACCACCTTTAACACTTTAAAAGGTTGATTAACATATACTAATATTAACGTTTTACCGATTTGTCTTTTATTTAGCCGTATTTAGTGAGCTTGTCGCTTTAAATTTTGTCTTGCGGCAAGCGAATTTTCCACTCGTAATTTTTCGAAATTTTGTGGCTAGAAAATATTGTATCATGAAGTTGTAGTACACAATAAAACACTTGCTTTTTAAACTGTGGTGTTGATGTTTGATATTTTTTGCTAGAATGATATGTAATGAGTGTGTATACTTTATTACAATGTAAAGCTGGTTGATTCTCAGAATTGCAGACAAGATTCCCAGAAAATCGACTACGCAGTACGCACTTTTACGCGCCTCGACGAATAAAATATTCCCGGAAAAAATCCCGCGCGCGAACACGCGCGTTAAACCGCATCTGCCATTCCATATAAGGAAGTTAATTTTGATTGGTCGGGAAAAACCCACGCATTGAATCGAACCTATACGCTTCTAGGTGATAAGCTTCTGGTAATAATTAATATGCTTTTTGCCCAATAAAAAAAATTCCATGCTCTATTCCCAGGGCATATAATGCAAGGAAAAACTGTTCAATGGGAAATACAGAAGATATGTTTTGGGGGTAGGGGGGCAGTGGGGCCAGGGTAACTATGTAGTAATTGAAGAAAAGTCCTATCTACTTTTTTAATTTTCATGTTTTTGGGACAGAAATGTTGCAGATCATCTAGTTTTTATGTCCTTAGCATGAATACAATGTACATGTATATAGTGAACCCTCTCTAAGACGGACACCATCGGGACCGGCACAAACTGTTCGTCTTAGAGAGGTGTCCTTTTATAGAGAGTTTAGACACAGTAATATGACTGAAAAATGGTGCGCAGGAACAAACACGAAGTGTCCATCTTACAGAGGTGTCCGTCTTATAGAGGTGTCCGTTAAGAGAGAGTTGACTGTATTCATATTTTGAGTGATTTCATGACCAACTGTAGATTGAAATGCTAAACATTCTACCATAGCAACAAGCAAAGATTTCCTAACAACAGCCTGAGTTGCAGGTCGCCCTTCTTTAGCATTTCTACTGTTATACGTGTTTAACTTTAACACTCACTTTTGTTGTGTTCTGCTGGTAGATTTGGCTCACACAGATCATCCAGATGAAAAGTCTGTTATGACATATGTTTTCTTCCTTGTATGAAGTATTTCCAAAGGAGCCCACAGTACAAGAAACACTACACGACAATGTAAGTACAGTATGGTCAAAAGCTGTAATGCAAATTTTGAGGAATTTAATTTTGATGAAAATAAAATGATATTTATTAGAAACAAGCTAGTGAAATTTCTACAAATTCTGAATGAAATTTCAAATCATTTATTATTTGAATCAATCAGAAATTTTCCAGTACTCAGCGAAAGTTCACACAAAGTTATTTCAATATTATGAATAAACACTTGAAAGTCAAAATATCTTTTTATTCCAAGCTTCCAAGGTTAGTCATTTCAAATTTCAGTCACAATATTTCCTATACAACTTTTTTGATAGGAAAAGCTTTCAAGTTTGAAGAATATTGCAATCTGGCAAAGGCACTTGTTGTGGATATCAACCGAGTTATAAACAGACTAGAGAAGCAGAGATTCCCAAAGGCTGTCCATGGAATAAAGGTTGGTTGATATTAGAAGTGACAGGATTGTCACAGGTTGAGAAAAAGTTGGGGGAATTTTTTTCACAGTCAGGTGTTGCGTGACGACACATAATTTGTGTCATCACACAACGCTTGATGACTCAAAATTAATAACGGCTGCATAGGAGACTAACTTTTCCTTGACTGTAAAAAAAATCCTAACTTTTTCTTGACTTATTTAATAATGGCTGCGAAGGAGACTGGGATAGGTCAGAAAATTTAATATCTGGTCAGGGAAATTCTTATTATTAATTCTAAATTTCTTGAAAAGTCAGGGATGCATTATACAAAATAATGGAGTTGAGACAGTTTGTTTTGTTTCATCTTCTTTAATATGTTTAAATTTTATTGATCGAGTTACACAAACAAAACACTGTCATGTTTTCTTTATTTTTCAACTTGCTTTTAAACTTTGAACTATATGATGTAACTGCAAAAATGAAATGATTTGGTTAAAAACTATTGAAAATCACAAACTATCGACCTTCAAAAATCGTGAAATTAAGTTCATAAAGATTTCCTATAAAAGTATTCTAAAGTTGTGTTGAAATTTTGGTCCTTGTAACTGAATGAAATATTCCTTTAATTTATGTTTTCAGGAGCTGATAGTTGATTACAACCGCTATCGCATAACTGAATTTCCAGACATGGAAGCCTCTAGACATTCTCTGAAAATGGTCTTCCGTGAACTCCAGGTACAGTAAACATGTTCTTGTGGTTTAGTAGAAAATATTTCTTCTTTACCTCTTCTCTGACAGGGTTCCAGATAAGTTTCAAAGGCAAGGTGTTAATGAGGAATTGCAATGGGTCAATAGACATGGGCCTCATCAAATCGTCAGAAGTTTTCCATTAATTTTATATCAGGTCAAACTAGCTCTGACAGGTACTTACAATACTGACTGATACTCGCAAAATGCAGGCATGCAAAGGCCTGTGTACCACAAACAAAATGTATTGCATGTATCAGTCTACAAAAGAGTTTGAAGAACTGCATCATTAAACATGCATTAAGTATACTTGCCCTCCAGGGAAATAATATTTCTTTCCTGGAAAATGTGACAAAAGTCATGTTCGGTTTGATCGGTCGGTCTGTCGGTCGGTCGGTCGGTCGGTTGGTCGGTCGGTCGGTCGGTAGGTCGGTTATAATTTAATCGGGACTTGGAGGCCTTTTAGTCAGATGTTCATAGCGTCAATGATTAGAAGATCAACTGAAATATAGCAGGATATATTTTGGTTGCCATATTAACTGTGTAAGACATTGTTTGCTGTTTGTCTGGAAGTCAAATCTCTGTCTGATCACTCCAAACTTGTATCAATATGAATCTACATGTATATCGTAATGAAATAATGGTTTTGTCATTTGTACATTAGGCACTCTATGGCCCCATGGCAACCTGGCTAGAGTTTCCTTTTGAATGTAGTCCCAGGGAATTGGAAGTGGTAAGATTGCTTTGTTTATGACATACAGTTATAATATTATGTATTATGGCAATTCCTGTGTTATTCTAACAACAACAACAGCAAGCTTTATTAACTCTTTGGTTAAATACAATGATTTTCACCTCCCGCAAATTAGCAGGGCTATTCGAGGCGGGAGGTTGTTTATAATTCATCATGTTAAAACAAAGGAAATCATAACCGTGTTGGAGGTTTGGATACCCAGTCTTAGTTAGCATTGTAAATTTTTATGATTTTATTTCTCCAATAATTATTACTCCTTAGATTTTGTTTCAGTCAAGAAATATATCAAACACTTGAGACAGCGTTTCATCCGATTTCCAAACACCTCGCATTTCATCAAAAATACTCCGCTACGCATCGTATTTTCAACTCTCTTCTTGGTGTTTGGAAATCAGATGAAACACTGTCTCTCATGTTTGATATATTACGTCAAAATATCCACAGTGTCTTACTTGATACTCGCTCACTCACCTGCTCAGTCTCACACTCGCTTACTCATTCACTTGCTTGCTGCTCACTCACTTACTATGTATGTAAGGGCTTCACAAGGGACGGCCACTGGCTCCGAACTTTAACTTTCCTTTCAGCTGTTTCGAAAGACAGGTTGCCCTCTTTTGCACAGTTCTCCCCCAAGTCTCCTGCCTTGGGTGACCGGGTTTCCTCTTACCCTGTGGTGTCCAGTTATGAGGGCTGTTTAGGGAGGTGCAGAAGATGGAATGCTGTACACAATTGACCCAACCACCTCCACTGTCTTTTCACTTGTACTGATACTTGCAGGACTTTTTAATTTTGGGGGAATTTCCACTTTTTGCCAGAAGAAATATAATCTGTGGTGGCATTCATTCCTGGCATCATAATATTTTTCTGAGTTTTTTTATTTTCCTTATAGTCATGGACAAAGCTTGTTGAGACCCAGGATAACTACAACAAGTCACTGAGAATCGAACTTACCAGGTTAGACACATCGTTGTCTTTATTTTAAAGGAGCTATGTCACAATATGTTAAGTCATTTTTAATTTTGCTATGTTGAAAATTACCTTCAAATTAAAGGTAACCCAAAATAACAGTTAAATAAGGTAGAAAAACACTTAAGAGGTAATAATAAACCGAAAAGGAACAAGGATGGTTAAGACTGGGAAGGATTGAAACGGATTTGTTCAAGATGCACCATCTGTGACGTAACTCCTTTAAAGAGGCTACAGTAGGTCAAACTATTTTAGACAATTTTTGTAACATACATGTACAAACTGGTCTTAAAATCAAGTGAAAGCACAAAATAATTATTTGAAACTGTAGAAAAATACGAAAGAAATACTAGAAAGTTGTAGAGAATGACAGATGGTCAAACCTGCACAAGATTGAAACAGATTGTGAAAGACTTACATGTATCTTGTCAGGCTTTTCTGATCATAATTTATGTTTATATCTGTAACTCTATCAGGCTTGAACAGATGTCTCAAGTGGCTGAAAAAATACAGAAAGAGGTAAGTACAACAATTGCTGGTTTATGAAAAATTAAAGTCTTTTTTCCCTTTTGAGCTTGGTGTCTCAGCGGTTAACTACAGTTTCCGTAGCATGAAGCGACAAGGCGAAAGCCGATGAGGCACTGTGAGTAAAGTATCTCGCCCAAGGTCTCCAGTACACACTCACGGAATGGCTTGGCGTGTGTGCATACTAAAAGCTCATAGACTGCTTGCAGCCCCTCTTTTCTCTTAGGGTCCTTCTAGAGCGCATTCGTAAAAATGGCCGTCGAACGAGAAGGGGTTGGGGCAAGTCGAAAAAGAGAGAGAAGGGGTTGGGGCGCGCTCCCAAGTCTCGCCCCAAGCCTTCCCGTCCCAATTTCTCGCGCGTGCTCTTCGATTGTGTATTTCGAGAGAAAAACAGGCTGCAAGCAGTCTAAAAAGCTCAAGTCATGTGTGACATATTTAACAATAAGACTGTAATCTCAAGGTTTCTGTCAGCTTAAACTTGTTGGCGAGGGACACAGCCCTGAATTAACTATCAAACTCGATAGAAACTGGAAGCAGTCTAATTAGTTTAGTCAGTTTGTTTGAACTCTCCGGGCTGTCTAGTCGGGGGAACAAGTGCCGTTTTTGGCAAATCTTCATTGAAGCACTCGAAGAGTTTCCGATTGTTATTATCCAATCAAGAAATAGCTTGTGCGCACACCGAGTACTCCGTCTGAAAGCAATCGCGCCAGCATAGGCGTCGACGGATATACTTCATGTTGCTTAGCAACTTTGGGGACGAACACCGCGGCTCAGTCCCGTCTCGGAAGTGGGATTTCGCCATCAACTGGTACTTATTCCCCTGACTGTGTCTGCCTGTGTAACGAAGCAGAGTGCAGCAAGTTTGCCAAGTCAATCACTGGTTATGTTAGTTTACAGTATACCACTCCTTAGCATTTTCTAAATTTAGTTTTCACTTTGCTAACTTGAGATTTTTGGGATAAAAATATTGGAGTAGTAACTAAATAACGTGACATTTCATCATGGCTAGCGCAGTAAATAATAACCGGCTAAAGACATCTAAAGGTAATCCGGTTTTGCTGTTCTTTGTTTTAAAACCTCTCATTACTTTATTTTTGACACTGTTACCAGGCTACCCTTGTTGATGCTTCACTGGATGACATCGAGGATAGGATTAAATCTGTGAGTATCATGTAGAAAAGCTGCGCTCACCGTTATATATACTGTAGAATCCAGGGCCTGGTTTAACTTGTTCAAAGGATGGATAATGCTATCCACCGGATAAATCACTATCCAGTGGATAAGTGTTAACTAACAAAACAAAACTACGCTATCCACTAGATAGTGATTTATCTGGTGGATAGCGCTATCCATCATTTGAACAACCGAGCCCTACTGGTTATCATTGATACAATAACAAACCACTATGAACTGGACAGACATCACTGCAAAAGGTTGCATCAGAAACATTTGACCAAGCACGCGCGGGGTTCAGACCCACAACTCCACGCGCACCGTGCCCAACCAAGGAGCAACGCCTGGGGACAAGGCAGTTGGAGTTATCTGATAAGAAATGGCATAATGTTTCTATTCTTTGGTAGATAGCCTTGGTTTTCATTTGTTTATTCGCTGCTGATTCATTTGTTCTTGATCACAGGAAGAGGAAGTTGGTGATACTATTGATAACGAGACCAGAAGGAAACACTTCTATCAGATTGAAAAGTCTCTTGTGGTAAGTGTGTTCTTTGTCTCTCATGCCTCTCAGTCAGTGTGTTGTCGAGTATAACAAAGCGATTACTGTTTATGCTTTGTCGGCGGTGGGCAAGAGTGAAACACTTACCGTAAAAGCTCTATTAAGCCCTTGGGGGCTTATTTAATTTCAGGCCTCGAGGAGGGGGGGGGGGGCTTATTAGAGAGGGGGGCTTAATAGAGAGGGGGAAGGGGAAGGGGAGGGGGGAGGGGGAATGGGGGCGAAGCAAATGAAATGAATTGGGAGAAGTACTTTGATGTGGTAGTGCTGGTTGTTTTCAGTTTAGTATCCAAAATGACATTTCGATGTTTTGTTTTAGTGTTGAACTTTGGTATTATAATCCATTATTTGCCTTTTACAAATCCTGCAGATGTTTGAGTCCAGTATCAAGCACATGATATCCGGTGTAGATATACTAATTGCTGGTCGTTACTCCAGAGCTGATGAACTAAGAATCAAGTGAGTGAAAGGAATGCAGTGAATGATAGAGACTTGTAACAAGAAACGTACGAATCCTACGCAAACTCTCTTTGTGCTCGTCACGCAATCTCTCCGTGACAAGCCTAAAAAGCGTATCTCGTTCTTCAGTTTTCGGTACATTTTTCATTTGAAGTTTTCCCGCGGCTTTGACTTCATCTTACGGACTGACAAATGTATGCAAAAATGAAAACTCGACTGCATGGCGCTTATCTCTCCAAATTTGATAAGTAAAATATTTTGCCAGGTGTCTTAATCAGACCGGCGAATTGTTAGGGCAACCTGACAAAATACTTTGGAGTAACCTGGCGTTGTACTAGCATCCCATCCAGGGGAAGTAGCAATACTCCTAGTCACTTCATGCTACAGAAACCAGGATGTACTAGCATCCCATCCAGGGGAGTGGCAATACTTCTAGTCGCTTCATGCTACATAAACCGAAGTTTAAAGCGTCGGCAGTGATGAGCCTTCGATCCCTTGACCTTTACCTGCTATGCATGATTGTTCTTGATAGGATTCAGTCCATTGAAAGGCGCTGGTCGGAGATGAAAGATCGCCTGGACGTACGTTCCACTAAAATGCTCACTTACCAGACTTTTAGCACGACAGACGGCAAGAAAATGAAACTGGAATTACCTGTAGAGAAAACTGTCGTGTCCACAGAAGAGACAACACCTACTTCAGACGACCCTGATGAGATAGGAGTGAGGACAAGAAGAAAGGTCATTACTATCACCAAGAGAACCTACCGCTCCTCAGGGACACCCACAGAAACAAGGACAACTGTTGCTCGCATCATGTCTGCCGAGGGCTTAGATGACGGTAAGGGAATAGGGAGTTTAACCCTTTCACTCCCAAGAGGCGTCAAAGCTCAAAATTGAAAAAAATCTCAAATTTCGTTTTGCAAGATATGAAAAAACAAACAGTATCGCATGAAAGTTCTGCTCGATAGCTTTCATTTGAATGGTCACACACTAGGGTTTTATTAACAGCCTTAAAAGTTAGAACTAGTAGTTACCACAATAATTGGACTTGATGCTTGCTTCTGGGAGTGAAAGGGTGAAAGAAGCTACGTCACGGATGGCGCATCTTGAAAACATTGGCCAGTTTCGCCGTTTGCAATCCGTCTTAATCTTCTCCATCCTCAACCATCCTTGTTCCTGTATGGTTTATTATAACCTCTTTGGTGTTTTTCTACCTTAGTAAACTATTATTTGAGGCTTTCTTCAATTTATAGGTGATTTTGCACTTCACAATCGCTTATTTATATCTCGCGATAATCCAGATCCATTCAGTTCGTCTATCGGTGTCAGAGCTATCTCTAGCCATAGTTAATAGAGGGAAATGATTATGAAGCCCGGCAACTCCAAAGGAGCAAATAAAGATGGCCAAGATTTATGTTGGAAGGTCCATGACCGTGCACATCTTTTGTTTTGCGCTCATACACTATGCATGAATTACGTAATCGCAACGTTTCTATTGGTTAGTTGCTTGAACACACGTAACCACCTATTGTATTTTGTCAGGTTTTGTGCACGGTCAACCTCCAAAATAGCGAACAAAAACGTATAACAAAGAACTTTGCCGGGCTTCATAACCATTTCCCTCTATTAACTATGCTCTGGCTGAATATGTAATGACTGCGATCAATTCCAAATAGAAACTTAAATTTCGTCGTTGGGGTTCACGTTCTCCACAAAACGCAGAATTTGGTCATTTCACGTTGTTGTTTTGCAGAGGACAGCTAAGAAATGTACCACATTTTATAACGCACGTGCAGAGCCATTGTTCCTCTCATTAAACCTTTTGTTTGGCGACGTGCGCGTTGCCGTTGTGGTTTTCTTTAAGGAGCTACGTCACGGATGGCGTTTCAAGTTCGCCGTTCGCAATCCATCTTAATCTTCTCCATCCTCAACCATCCTTGTTCCTGTTTGGTTTATTAACCCTTTTTTGGTGTTTTTCTACCTTAGTAAACTATTATTTTGAGGCTTTCTTCAATTTGAAGGTGATTTTGCATTTGCAAAAATGACTTAAAATATCGTGACATAGCTCCTTTAAACTCCTATGAAAACAGACATAAGATCAAAACGCCCCTTTGGGACCATTTTTGAGAAGGAGTATTATAGTTCGTGAAATTTAAGTTTGTTACTAATGAAAGAGTTTCTTGTTTTTTTTTTAAACCGCAGAGTCGAACGACAATGGAGCCTCGCCCAGGGTCGTACTCGAGTGAAGATGAAATTCGGCGCGGAGCAGCAGGGAGCTGGGGACAAATCACAACGCTTAGATGCAATGTTAGCCTGGATAAGAGAAACAAAGGTACGAATAAACCAACGAGTACCACTGCACTTTTGGACAAATACGCACAGAAATATTTAAGGAATGCTGATTTCGGTAGTGAATCAGAATTGAATCAGAATTTAAAAAAAACTGTTGCGTCAGCATAGCCGCAATGACAATAAACAATAAACAATTATTTGTTGAGCAGGATAGCGAGAATTATCAAGGCCGGTCAAGGTTTGTGTTATCTGCCGAAGGCTGAGGTGGATAACACAAACCGAATCCAAAATCCAAACCGAATCCAAAAATTGTTTTATTATACTTTTAAAACACTACAGTCGAACCTCCACTCACAGCCACCTCTCTTTAACGGTCAGGATTTTTAATCCCGACCGTGCGCCGATATATACACTTTACTCTTATTAAAACCTCCGTACAAGGCTACAACGGCCACCTCTCTACAACGGCCAGATAATTCTGCTCCAAGTTGGCCGTTGTACTTTAATTCATTATTTCGGGGGTTAACTTTGCAGCGGTTCGTAGCTTTTCCTTCGCGGATTGGGAAATCTTTCAATTTCTCGCCCCCCCCCCCCCCCCCCCCCCCCCCCGCTAATGAAGCGGGCGTCGTGTGGCGCAACGTGCATGACGTCACTTCTGCATGTATAAATCTTAATGTCTGTAGATATGACGCTCAATTACATGCATAAATCTTTGTCTCTGTAGATGACATCATAATTCGATGCCAGCGTGAATTAGCTGTATGCTCTTAGCCAATGAGAATAGAGATAGTGAGCAAAATGCATAATAATACGTCATGTTAGCAACCTTGCTGCTGACCAAGAAATGTCAACCGTGGGCTCGGTCAGTTCTAAGAAAATTAAAAATATCGTTATCCTTATTAATTTTTTCAGCGAGGAATCTGCGAGAATTATTCCTTTTGTTTCTCAGTGACAAGTCCCAGCAGTTTAAATTCTTTTCTGAATCATTTTTCTTTCCTTTCTTTGCACGCCCAATTTAATTCCTTCAGTGCACCAGCAGAAAGCAATGTCTTTAAAGCCTTATCGCTGATGTAGGTATTAAAGTTACTTTGAGTTTCCCCGCACAAAGTACCACATTTTGAATGGTAAGCCAGGAATTGAACAGAGCTATCGATATATTCTTTTCCCATCGACAACAGCAAGGATAGGTCGGGATAATTCTCATGCAGACATCTTTAAATCGTTGACAGCAGCCGCGGCAAGATAAGGTTAACAAGGATTTCTTGAAAAAATAAAAACACCCACAGATTTGGAATTGAGGAATTCGTCGGAGGTATTGGAAGATAGGACGATTTACATTAAAACGTGAAAACGTCTACAGATGGAACGCTCTCCTCTCATGGCAAAACGTTTATTTTTGGTAGTTTCTAGAAGGTATTTCTTGTTATTCTTCGTAGATTTTGCCAAGCAAGGTTTCTTGTTTTTATATAGTCTAGGCAAATTTTCAAAATCTTTCTTTACATAATTTATTGATAATCTGGCAAATAAAAATATCAATTGCACGTATTTGCGGTTTTGCTCAGTCAAGTTGTTTATCTGCACACCGAATGATACATTAGCGGCAGGTGCCCGGGACATAATTCTTCTTATTTCTCGGTTATGCATTTATTTATTTATTCATTCTAACTTGTCGTTTTGGCAAAGACAGTGACAGACATGAATTTTGCAACGAATTGAACTGGCGACTGGCGACGGTATACCATGCAGATACATGTATGTTTATTCAATATCATTTTGGATGCACTGCCTTTAGCCAAATGTAGTGTTTTTTGTGGTGGTTAAAATATGGCTCGCTTGGATTCAAAAACGCCGTTTCACAAAAATCAGGTATTCCTTTTGACACTGTGTGCTTAGAATGTTTTTCCATATAGCGGAAATACATTAGAATGATATTTTATTGATTACGAATGAACCCCTGATGCTACGAAAATGGGCTCGAAATTAACTTCGGTCTTCTTCGTAACGAGTGTTTCGCTGTTGTGCTAATATTTAAATAACCAAATGCTTAGGGTTTTAGTAACCTTTTTTAAAATGATTTATGGCAGGTCATTAACTTTTCGAAAGGATTTTGGTAGTGGTTCAGTTAAGCAAAACAGTTGTGTGACTGTATACAAATGTATGTGTTACTTAAATGACGGCTCAAAACGCTTTGTTGTGCTTTGGGCAGAAAGGAAGAATTTCCATTCGTACTCAGTATCTTTAGTCAAAGTCTGCTGTATTTCAACTCTCTGAGGAATAAGCTGTGCATGATTGGTCTAAACACGCCACGTGATGCAGCCAAAACTGGGGAATATCTGACGATATCACCCAGTTTTCAATTTTGCGTTTCATATTCGCACGTAAGACAAATGTCCGTGCATATTTTTGCGTCAGTTGAAGGTTATTATTTGTATGTTCACTGTAGTTTTGTACCTGTACAAACTCAACTCTGAGAGACGCGGTACATTGTGTTGTGTTCTTGGACTTAACACAGTGCCTCTCTCCGCCCAGAAGTGTAAATGGGTATCGGCGACAAAATACTGGGGGAGTAGTAATACTCCTACGTACAGAAACCAGGATATTCTCCGGTAGTGTGGGCCAGTTTGACCCGAGTGCGGCTTTACCTTTACCTTACCTTACAACTCAAGTTGTTAAACATTTTAGAAGTTTTAGTTTTTAATTAGTAGACTTTCTTAAGGTGGCGCGATCCTATTATTGCCGCGTTGGTTACATTTTCGAGTCACGCTTTTTGGCAGAACATATTTAACCAATTTCTTTGATTTTTGGCATGCTAAATGAAAAACATTTGAATTTTCAGACAATGTTATTTTTTTTTGTGGAAGCAAAAACATTTGAGATATTGTTACCGAACAGATTTAAGGATGTTCTTAACAAATATGCTCTTACAATATCATCATATTTTAAAACCTCATTTTTACAAAAAACTGATGAGCATAATTTTGAAATCCGACGACAGATTTTTTCCTTACTTCATCAAATAAGCCTCGGAGGTTTCATAACAATCACGACCATGCAACTCGCTGCACAAAATGTAATTTAACCAGCATTTTTCATTTAGGGTGCCAAAAGTTAAAGAAATCGATTCAATATTTTCTGCCAAAAAGCGCGACTCAAAATTGTAACCAACGCGGCAATATAGGATCGGGTTTGTGTTCGTATAGGACTAACCCTTGAGTTTACGACTCATAAAGCTTGCTGGTATATTTTGCACAGGACGCCATAGAGAAGGAAGAGTTTGGTCTGGATTTACCATCCGCACAGAAACATCAACAAAACCACCATGTACAACACGATGCTGTGCTCGCCTTCCAAGATGAACTCGATAAAATTAAGAAGTTGGAGGTGAGATTCTCTTCACTGATTCCTATACATTTGCTTTTAAATGTTATTTGTAAGAATTTGGTTATATTGATGATTTTCTTTATTCGACAATTTATTGATATTGTAAGGAGAAATTACATGTTGATTATGGTTGGGAATCAGTGTTGAGTCGATAGGGACGTGCTGGAAGGAGGAGGAGTTACGTCTTTCGCGTTTCTCTATTGGAATATTTCGTATAATAATTGTTACCTGAAATTTGAATAGGATTTTCAATTTTAAGATCGTTGTTTTGGCAGTATTTTTCTTATTTTTACATTCAGCTGGTCTCACAGTTAGTAGAACTCGATAATTATACATATGGGCTTTGCCATAGAGAAGGTAAAATGCGGGCGTTTGTCTTACTTTGTGTTACATTGCCTCAGTACATTAACCTACAACGGCCCGCACTCTCTTTGGCCTTGTCCTACAGTTGTTTTTCATTTCCGAATTTTCCTTCACCTTGCCGTAAGGACCAGTTTGCCATTTATTGCTTATAGCGATATCTCAATTCCTCATATAAGACTGAACAACCGTAACGTTTCTCATGGTAGTATTAATCTGTTTATTATTTTGTTTTGATTCAGGCGGAGGACCGAAGTCTTCATGAAAAGATCATTGAAATCCACGAAGAATACGCAGCCCTTGTGGTACGTACTGTTGTTGTTAAATTCGTTGTATTTGTCGATCAGCAAAAACGTTATTCAGTCCATTTTCACTTCATCCATCGAAGTGATACAGCGTTTGTAAAAGCGCGTAAATGAACATGTATAGTGGCGTGTTATTTACTCGTTTTATTAGGCCCTTTCACGACCGCCATAATCTTTCGCGCTCTAAGCCGCCCGCCCCCCCCCCCCCCCCGAAAAAAAGAAGCCTTTTGAAAAAAATAAACCAGGGCTTATTATCGGAAGTTTACGGTAACTACATTGTGAAAGAGTTAATGTACAAACATTAAAAAACATTGCCAACAAATATGAGCGTTCCAAACAAAGTTTTGTTTGGTTCGTCACGCAATCTTTCCTACGAAAAGATTGCGTGACAAGGCAATGGCTTGCCGTGTAAGTGACTGTTATCAATTGGACACTTTGCGTTATGTTGTTACTATTCATTGATCCAATGTAAATGTTGTATCTTGTAGAAGAGTTCTGTGAACCGCATTAATTATTTGAAGAGTTTAGTCGCCTTCATGAGCGAAGCCACCAAAGAGTTGATCTGGATGAACCAACGAGAAGAGCCAGAGGTATCACGTGACTGGTCCAGCACTGATCTCGACATAGAAGATCTGCAAGCGCACGGAGAGGTATCACTGTAGTTACTTAAGGGGGAGGGGTAAGGAGTGAGAATATATTTCTCAAGCTTGTGATTGTGTTTTTGATCTCAGAATCTTGAGTTTGACGTTCGAGAGAGAGAACCTCACTATAACATGCTACTCGCCAAAGGAGAGAATGTGATACAGGCGGAACACCCAGCACCAGGCCCAGTTGAGGTGAGATCAGATATCAGCAATGAAGTTTAAAGCAAAAGCAGTTGCTAATGTTATTTTTGTTAGAGTGTATGTAGTTCCTCTTCAGTAGATCGTCAAGCAGTGCAAGTGCAGCGCAGTCGGGGGGGAACAAGTGCCGTTTTCGGCAAATCTTCGTTGAAACTCTCGACGATTTTCCAATTCTTATCATCCAATCAGACAGACAGACAGACAGACAGACAGACAGTGGGGGGAGGAGAGCGGACGCGTGAAGGGCGAAGAGCGGCGAAAGCGACGGTCTTTAATGTTTCGCACCCTCTCCTCAACCCCCTCGTCGTTCTTCACGTTTCGCGCTTCACTAAGCGCGTCTTTTCGCTTCGCCCCCCCCCCCCCCCCCCCCCCCCCCCCCCCCCACTATCCCGAACGCCTGGAACAGGCTAATGAGTAAATAGCGTGGCCAGCACTCACGTGTACTCTGAAAACTGACACGACAGTCAGGGCGCGATGAGGATACGTCATGTTGCTTAGCAACTTTGGTGACGAAAAACCATGGGCTGGCTCAGTCAAGGGGAAGTCGCCATCAACTGATACTCGGACTGGAGAAACCGTGCCCCGAACGCGAGCCGCTCAGTGCAATATTTAATCTGGGTTCACTCCGCTCGCTTGCGATCATATGGTAACCATCCTTTAGTTTGTTGTCAACTTAGAGTCGGTGAGGTGAATCGACCGCCTTTTCAAATTCAGAGAGCTGACGTATCGAGCGTTAGCCCTTCCTCGGAGCAAACCATGCGTGAGTTTTGGGTTGATTTTGATCTCTTTGCGCTAATGTGCTGTTGATTTATTTTTTTAACTCTCTGTAGGCGTACCTGAATGCCATGCGAAGCCAGTGGTGGTGGCTAAACCAACTCCTTATCGCCTTCCAGCAACACGCTAGGAATGCAGAAATGTACCAACAGGTTCGAATAGCATTGTACTGCTGCCAATCAAAATAGTTTTTGATATCTCTATCAAACACTTGACACAGTGTTTCATCCGATTTCCAAACACCTCGAATTTCGTCAAAAATACTCCGCCACGCGTCGTATTTTCAACTCTCTTCTCCGTGTTTGGAAAAGTGATGAAACGCTACCTCTCGTGTTTGATATATCACATGACATCTTTATGTTGGTTTCTCACTTCTTGGCCAATCAGAAACAAGTTAGTCTGCGAGGCCGAGACGTCAAATTAGGCAGCCACGTGGCGATAAATTCCACGTGCGATTTTTTTTTAGCTCTTTGATTGGCTGCGAAGTTTGGAAAACCAACAGAAAGATGTCCAAAGGTTTAAAGAATCCCGTTGCCTCTGTTTCAAAACGAATCAAGTGTTGTAAATTAGTTTGACTCGTTTTGAAACAGAGGCAAAAGGCAACTCGGAAATGGCACTACTGATCGAAA
This sequence comes from Desmophyllum pertusum, assembly GCA_029204205.1. NCBI lineage: Eukaryota > Metazoa > Cnidaria > Anthozoa > Scleractinia > Caryophylliidae > Desmophyllum > Desmophyllum pertusum. Next base: position 4,793,434 of record MU825873.1, on the reverse strand, counting down.
CTTTATAGAAAGACCCAGCGGTATTGAAACGTGACATTCGTATTAGTTCCTTGACTGTCCCCTAACGCTATGTACGGTTTATTATTACACGACATGGCATTTTAGAGTGCGAATACGCACAAAGACGAGAGCAGATATGAGACCGTATACACGGGTCTCAGTCCCCCTGACCGCGCGCTACGGAAAACACTTGAAAGCCTATATTTTAGGAAATATATTATGTCGTATAATAAACAATTTATTCAGCGGAAAGTTGTGTAATACGGCTGGGCATTTTTACTCGTCAGTGTTTATTTTTCTCGCCTAAAGGCTCGAAAAAAACTGACTCGTAAAAATACCCAGCCGTATTACACAACTTTCCGCTGAATAACCTCTTTATAAGATATAGATACTTTAATTATTTATATTTATGGACATTTCGAAATTTACAAAGACAAAGTCATAGACTAGAGAGATTTTTTAAACGTTGTCGGAGTGGGTCTGACAGATTTTTACCTTTGTATCTCTATCTTCATCAAGTTGAATTTCATATCACTGTAACCAAAACTCCTGCGCCTTGAGGATGCGGAGGGAACAACCCGATTCTAAAAATTCATTTCGTCGTTTTGTCTCGCGTACGATTTCCAACTTTTCGCGTGCGTTACATTACCGGGAACGTGGTTCGCTAATAACTGCTACAGAATCTCTGAATGTCAGCTTTTGAATGACAAAAGACGTATTTTGTTTTTGTTGTTATTTTCTTTATAACATATAGTATTTCCAAGACGCACATACCACAGAGCAAAAGATGATTCAGTTAGTTGATCGACTGAACAGTGAATATGATGTACAGAACATATCCACACGGGAGACTGCTGAACAGGCTTTGAACAGGCTGACGGTGAGTTAGTAGTGCCACCTATATCTTGTTCTTGCTTGTCTAGCTATCTTTTGATCTGTAACTATCTACTTTAATACCTCCCTTTCACCTACCGATCTCCGTTTCTGCCAAGCAATTCTACCTCCTTCCCGTCCCGTGCCGTCCCGTCCTGTCCTGTCCCGTCCCGTCCCCTTCACTTCTCTTTCCTTTCTTTCACTCCTTCCCCTCCTCCCTATCTTTTCACCTCCCCAGCTACGGATGTATGTAACCCAGCTGTCTATCTCCTCTTTATCACGTTAAAGCCGGCCTAAATTCCTCCACCGTTGTCTTTGTTTCCCCTTTCCATTGTTACAATACTTATAAAATAAAGTTGTCGATAAGAAAAACTGACTGTCCCATTGTCGAGATGTTAAAATTATTTTCCTATTTCCATATTTTACTGAATACGAGTGTCAGGTTTCTGTAATGGTCAACACAACACAACTACTGATATAAACTGCACCTGTGTTTTATTCGTCTTGAAAGCTCACAAACTACACCAAAGCAGTAGCAACGACAAATCACGACCTTTTTAGAGCGGTTTTCAATTGAGTGTCAAAAGTAATTCGGAATTGCTTTGGGTTTTGCTTTACTACGCTCTATGATTGGCTTAAAAAAAGCTCGCGCCACCTTCTCAACCAATCAGATGCCAAAGCTAATTGCGTTCTCCCACCCCTGGCGCCGGTTACGTGTATTTGCTTTGATTTCGTATTGATTCATTGTGTCGTTTACGTTTGTTTTGATTGTTAATTGTAATTGCTTTGGCTTTGGTTTTACGACACTCTATCAAAACAAGTTATCCTGTTGGTCTGTGGCGCGGTGGCCTAGTGTCAGGCACGTTGGACTCCAGAGTTGGAGCGCAGCCAGTTTCCTTGTTGTGTTTCTTGGCAAGACACCATCAAAGCCCGTGTTACCTCTGTTAAGCCTTGGTAAGCCTAGTGGCTTACCAGGTTTCCATAGCATGAAGCGACTAGGAGTATCACTACTCCCCTGGATGGGATACTAGTCCAACAGAACACACCCAGTCAATAATCCCGGCCAGGGCTTGAATATAAATGCTGCCACCACCCAATGTCCTCAGTCCTTGCATTGTTGGAACATGATGCACCCATGCATCTGTTCTAAGGGCCTCCACAGACTAGAGAGATAGTTGTCGACAACTATTTAGTTGTCGATCATAAAAAGTTGTCGATAACAAAAAAGCCAGTATGTGAAGCTAGTTGTCGATAACTAAGGCCCTTAGTTATCGACAACTAGCTTCACACCCGCTTCACACACCTTTCTATGATCGACAACTAAATAGTTGTCGACAACTATCTCTCTAGTCTGTGGAGGCCCTTAAGTGTGCTGTACAGCATTGAACAGGAAGCAAAATGACGTGTTTGCCAGGTCTTGCAGGTGCATCATGGGATCCTGACCAAAACCAGGGTTTGGGTAAAATGGAACAGATGTAGCGCGGCCTGTGTATGTGATATATAATATCCGTTGACCCAGGCAACCCTCAGCAAGAAAGAAGAAACTGGAGAAGTCTTAAGCGCAGATTAAAAACATGTTTGCGTTGTTGCTTAGTTTCACAGTTTCTCGTTCTTACGACAAACGAGAATGGTTTATATCTTGCAAAAAAAAAAAAAAAAAAAAACTCGCCTGCTTACCTATTGCAAGAATGCGCTCTCACTTGGTGCAGGTACAATTGCAGTCGTTTGAACTAGAGAAATGGTCTTCTCGAGAAATATACTGTCACAATAATATGTCCCAAAGGGAAATTGTCGTGTCTAAACAGGCAAAAAAAGGCGTGATGATATTTAACAGTGCGTAGGCGGGCGTGGAACGAATAAAGTTCACTCTAGGAAAAATAAAAAAAAAAAAAAAGTTCACTCTAGAATCCACGTGTGAAATAGACTATAAATACCTCGTCTGCTATGCATTAGCGACCCAGATAAGTTTACAGACTCTTTACAGCTGTTTCTTTACAGAAGTCTCTAGCTCGAATATTGAAATTACACGTCAAAATAGGTGTCTATATAAACTTGTGTCCCTTGTCACGTACCTTACTTCTCTTTGTTGGCCGAAGCCTTTCTTTTGTAAAATCGACAACAAGAAGCGAGGTTGCGATGTTTTAAAGACAAAGAAAACAATTCTACCAGAAAAGTCTTTGTCTACGACAATGTTCATCGACAAATGAAATGTGAATTGTTCATTAACTGGTTTCGGTAAAAAAGCACTTTGAATTATTTTGCATAATAAACAAACTCTTTTTGGCCTTTTTTCTGCCATTTTTATTTAATAAAAGTATTTTATATGTCCAAGAGCAGAAGATCTTTCCCGGGCATACTGGTTGTTTAAGTTATTAAATTAGTTTTTTTTCTGAGAAACCACGAAAAGGCTGATTATGAAAATGCGTTAATAATTGCTAAACTTGGCGGCAATTTCATATACAACGACATTTTGCGAATTTCTTGCTTATATTGATGATATATTTCGCGGTTCGTCGCGGTCATTTCACGCCGTTTATTTGGATCACCGCCATGTTTAATTTCCTTGATACCTGATATGTCTGATATGAAAAACAATTGTGTGAGTACGTTTACATGTAGTTATAAATATTTCAATGCGGTGATTAAAATTCAAATTCGTATTTCTTCGAAGTTAACGCGCGCGTATCGCGTTTACTAGTAGCTACTTGCGGCAATAGCTCTCGCCAGGTATTTTTGCGAGGAATGTTGGAGTGGCAACAACGGTAAACAAGAGAACCTTGCTATAAATTACTCACAAGTAACTCGAAGTCGAATGCTGGGGAAGTTTGTTCTATAAATATGATATGAGTGACTGATTTTACAAAGCGGGAATCCGTGACTGCGATGTTGCATTCAGATGGCTTGTCCACGTGTTCATGACAAGGCTGAAGATCGCACTGCTTCCTCTAACTATGGTTTACATGCAAACGACATCAGCGTATCTCTAGTCAAAACATCTGCTGAAGGTGCTGGACAATTTATTAACTGCAATCGACATAATCTTCGCGAACTCGCCACCGTCAACTTTAGAAAATGTGCGTAGTCTTGCATTGGAATCCGGTGCCACTTCTACTGTTCATTTTGTTTACATCGGCTGCTGTCGTCGTCGTGGCATCAATTTCACTTTTGTACTTCATTTACCGATCAAGGGACGAAAACAAATTACATGGACGCCGACCACGACCGGTTTCCATAAGGACAGGACACTCTCCGCGAATATTTTTCTCCAAACTGTTCTTTCCTATCAGGCGCGCTTCGCAAATGATCAAAAACTCAGTCACCCGTGTTTATTTTGCAATCAGACGGACACTTCATAGCGCCACTACTGTTGTGAGATGGCGAACAACACAGCACTCGAGCTTCGATCACGACCAATTGATTCACGACAGTCGCTGGCAAAAATTTTTGAGAGAGCGAGTGCTTCCTGCATCGGAGCAGGCGGTCAATGCTGGGATTCCACTGGAAAATTTCCCGATCGTCAGACAGTCGCAAATGGGGACAATCGTTGCATATTCTTTGGAATATATCCGTGATATGTTCAATCGAAATGTTGAAGAAAGCAGTGTTTGTGCACCTAAAGAACGTTATGTGTTGCTTCTTCGCGGGCCGAAGACAGAAAGTGAAACGGAGTTGGAACCAAAGTTTAAAGATGTCGTTACTGACATGCTCCAGTTTAAGCAGGTAACTCTCTCTATAAATGTTTTTTTGATTGATTGTCTCGCGATCGAAGATTTAGGAAGTGTGAAAGTTTTGGCAAGAGCAGCCTGTGGCGAAAATTGTTTTTATTTTAGCGATAAACGCTTTACAAAATTTGCATTCTATTTTATAGTGTTCGTTGGTACGGTTCGTTTGGCGCGATTTTTTCGTTACTAATTTGGCGCGGAATGAAGCATTGACTCCATTTGAAGGTCGATAAATCGACGTGTAAGCGTTCTGATTTTAAAACTGCACTTATTGCATCAAAATTGTAGATCTCTAGAGATCTGCTGCAGTTATTATTGAGTCGACCGTCGATTTGTAATTTGTAAACAGTGCGACATGTTTCGCGTGAGTAGCTTTCGCATGGTGTCAATTTCATGTGTTAGACACGCTGGTCGAACAGCAAGCGGTTCTATTTAACAGATCTTCAAGTATCTGTAAATATTTGTCCAAGATTGTACTTAGAAGAGACTTTATTGTCTAGTGAATATTTTCCATTTTCGGTATAAATTTATGCCTTTCCTCGAATGTTTTGGAAGTATTAAAATTGTACAATTACTAGTATTCTGTATTTCAGACTGGAAGTTAAGTTTTCTTTCCATTTCAGATCGCTTGTACACTAGATGCGCGATGTTCTAGCTTTCAGAAGATTTTAAAATCATTGCTTTTGTTTTGACCATATAAAATTCAATAGGGTTATATTTATGCAAATTAAACAAAGGTTATTCAACTTAAAAGTTTTGGGTTGAAAAATGTGGATAAATTTTTACCCTTCTCTTGTGACGGTAATTTCTTATACACACTGTACATGCAAGTCAAACTAAGTAGTTTGGATAAGTAGTTGTATTGAGGTCACTGAGAGTACAATCCTCTCCTTTAAAGAAGTTTGTTTTCATAATATAATCAGGAAAACATGGTGTATGGCAAATTCATATAAATGGTAATCAGTAATATCACATCACAGTAATAACTTAGAGATGATCCTTATGACCTTTTGTAAAGAAAGTTATGCCTGTCTGAATAATTTTTGGTAGAATATGTACAAGTTATGCCTATTGCATTGTGAATACTAAGCATATAGCTAAATCAGCGTATTTCATTTGAAATAGAAATGGTCAAACTTTTAATATCAATAATTAATGTTGATGCCCCAAGCTCGGTTGTTTTTTCCCCCTCCACATGTTGTTTTTATTAATATCAAAATGGTCCTTTTGACCTTTAGTAAAGAAAGTTATGCCTGAACACATTCTGGTGGAGTGTGTTATGGCTATATTTGCACGCATGCATTGTGAATTCTAAGTATACAAATATATACCTAAATCATCTCATTTCTTTTGAAATACAGTGGAACCCCGATTTAACGAACCTCGATTTAACGAAGTCCCCGATATAACGAACGCAATCTAGAAGCCTGAATGTAAATCTACCCCGATATAACAAATAAATGTCATCATGCCACAGAAGATGAATAATCGACTACAGTAAAATCTTTTAATTCTCTAAGAAAGTTGCCAGCAGTCCATTACAGTCATACATGTTGCTAAAAATAGCACTGTTGTGGCCATCTAATCGGTTTTATCTTCTTTGTCTTTAATCAGTTAACATTACAGCAAATTAATTAATAACTATACCCCGATTTAACGAAGTTTTTGTTCAGTTTTCAACAAATTCGTTATATCGGGGTTCTCGATTTAACGAAACCCCAATTTAACGAACCAATTTCCCCAGTCCCTGGCACTTCGTTAAATCGGGGTTCCACTGTAGAAATGGTCAATATAAATAGTGTTGGTGCCCTCCTCTATTTGCAGTGATAACTCGTGTCTTATGCACACTTGTTTTGTGATCCCTTGGCTAGCTGTATGCCTTTCCTGTAATTTAATCTGATTTGGGGTGTACCCTGTTTGAGTGATGGGAACCCAGTGTGAATTCATTTGCAATGTGTGGTAAACAATACTCTATACAATACAATACTTTATTTAACGTGGATACATGCTTAGCTATAAATAGCTAGTTTACAGATGTTCTGCTACTAAAATAATAAAAAATTCTATAAGAATGTATAATCTAAAATCTAAAAATATGTTAAAATGCTCTACCTAAAAATATTATTGTGTCTACTTTGTTAAAATACTCTATGTTATTTTAAATAAATAGCGAGACAAGGAGTGGTCAATGGGTGTGTTTTACATGGATCCTTCCTTTGGCGTCATATTTCTTATCACAGTGACTGCCATATGTTTTAAATTTACAGTCCAACCTGTATTTGGCGTACACCCTCGGGGAATGCTCTAGTTTCCGCTTAATACAGGGTGTCCGCTTAATAGAGGTATTTAATTATTTACAGTAAATAAGGGAACTGATAAATTTTGGGACTTTTGTCCGCTTTACACAGGTTTGACTGTATTTGAAATAATTTAGCAGAACATTGTATTTTTTCCCAGAATTATTTGTAAAATAACTTGTTCAACTTAAAAAATATATTTTCTATTTCCTTCTTATTACATTAGACCTCAGTTATGTGACCTAATGTGATTTTTTTGGATGTCAAATGCTCCCCTCGATCTCCCACATAAATTATTTTGTATACACTCTCTGAAAACAAGTACAGTTGAACCCCACTTTACGACATTCATTTTAAATGTTGACATATATATTTTTTAACCAGGAAATGAAACAAGAACTTGTTGACTTTAAAGACATCATAAGTTCTTTACAACTTCTGAGTAAGAAAGTGGTACCCTTGCCACAAAGGAAATCCAAACTGAAGAGCAAACTTGTTGTTGAGCCAGTGTGCAGTTACAAGAACATGCAGGTGAGTCTGATATGCACTTATTGACGTGGTAGTTGGGCCAGACTGGGAAACATTTAACTCAAGATTATGGTGCATGGACAGACCACAGCAAAGTCCAAATATTTTCCAGGCCTGACCTAACACAGTCAATGAGTTTGAGCTTGGTTGTGCAAAAATGTATTGACGAATGTTGAATTATGTACACGTGGTAAATGAATGTATGTTATGTGTGTAGGGCTGGATCACAGGCACCCCAAGCTCACATTGTGAGTCAGCTATATGATATGCCGTATTGTGTCAGCAGCATAGTAATAGTCCAGTTCTGGCCCCTCTCTGTCACGCAACGCTACGCTCCCCCAGAGGGTCCAGCGACAATTGTCTGCGCATGCTCAACGGTTAGTCAGCTTCTTAGCTAATCGCTACTGCGCATGTATTTTTATACTGACAAGATGACGGATGTTTCGATCTCTTCGGGCGCCTCGGTCAGTGTAAAGTATAGAGAAATGTTTCCTAAATACGATCCTGTATTTGTAGATGCTGTAAGTTCGGCTGTTTCTTCTTGTGTAAAGATGTAGCAGGTACCAGTAACGGACAAAACTACTCCAACTACAATCTAGAAGGTTTATTTCACTCGGTGGGATAGCTCCACCGAAAAGTGCTTGCTTTTGTTACAAGAGAACTCACACACTAAAATAACAGCATTCGTGACTTAAGTAATTGAAACATCATATCCGACGAAACAACTAGGCTACAATTAATCACGCGAGAACATTTATTATAAACATGCAATTATAAACGGGCTGACATATAAGCGATTAATTAATACGTGAACGATAATATACCAACTGATCAAGATAACACTGAAATATGTTCTCCTACACATTCCCTTTATGCCTGTGATAATTTGCGAGGTGTTAAGTCAAAGGAAGAGCGGAGTATTTTAGTTTTAAAATCTCCACTGAAGGCACTGATGGCGACCAAATATATTTTATCTTTCTCGAGTCGGTTTGTCGAGTTTAAAAGTCACATGTGAGCTAAGATGCGCTGTGATTGGTTTATCGTGAGCATGCGCAGACAATTGTCGCTGGACCCTCTGGGGGAGCGTAGCGTTGCGTGACAGAGAGGGGCCAGAACTGGACTACATAGTAATGGCTAAAAATATATCGGTTTGTATAGGGATTTTACAAATTCCAATATAGAAATACCATATTTTCAAAAATGGTAACTATAGACCCAAATACCACAAGTAATATACCATCTGTGACCTTGGGGTACCTGTGACTGGTTGTGTGTTAAAATCTCCATTGTAATCACTGCACTTGGTTTAATTTGTGTTTAAAAATTATTTTCAGAATATTGTTAACAAAGGTGAAGAATGTCTTCTGTTGGATAACTCCGAACACCATTCTTGGAAAGTATGTATTTTTATTAATTATTTACCGTAAAAGCTCTATTAAGCCCCCCTCTCTAATAAGCCCCCCCTTCTTGAAGCCTGAAATGAAATAAGCCCCCCGGGGGCTTAATAGAGCTTTTACGGTAATTAATAATTATTAATTTAATAGCAATTATTAAATTAATAATCAATAATTATTAATAATTTAATAACAAGTATTTGCAAATTACATTATATCAGGGTTGCTAATGACCCTGCAGCTGGGAAAGTAATAGAAAACCTCTATGTGGAGCCCACCGGCAGTGACCCTACCTCTAGTAAACAGTTGCCTCCTGAAACAGACACAGACAGACTGACAGACATACATACAGACAGACACTGAAACATGGCCGTGAGGGCCTTTGCTTACATATGGTTCAAAATACATGTATAACAGCTGTTAGTAGTGTTAGGAGAAAGATATTAATCAGTCAGCGACATAAGCTACTCTGAAAAAAATAAAATCTGAGTTCTCCTAACAGGAGTGGAACCTATGACCTTCTACACACTGGTCGGATGCTCTACCACTGAGCTACAGGAGACTCGAGGGAGCTAGGCCATATAACTACATGTATATAACTGGGAGCTAACTATAGGCCATGTAACCTACATGTATAGCTCCCACGAGTCTCATGTAGCTCAGTGGTAGAGCATCCGACTGGTGTGCGGAAAGTCATTTTTTTTCTGAGTAACTTGTGTCACTGACTGATTAACATCTTGCTCATATTCTACCAAGCTTAAAACAAATATACCATCATTAAATCTCCAGAGATTTCTCACTAAGCTGAATGCAATGATGTTACAGCTGTGGAAATAAATTTCATGTCCACAGCTGTAATATTATTGCGTTCAGCTTAGTGAGAAATCTCTGGATATTTATTTACAGACCTCATTAAAAAGAAATAAAACTATGATTTAATAACTACATGTATGTTTGAAACTCTAACCAGATCACAAATGCCAGTGGTAGACAGTGTGAAGTGCCGTCAGTATGCTTTGTAATTCCAGCTCCAGATATAGAGGCAACAGAATTTTCAACGAGGTAACATTTACATTGTACAATTATTTATAGTTAAAGTTACACTATAGAGCTGTAAAATTCAATTTACTAGGTCAGAGTCTTGGTAAGAATTTAATTTAATTTAATTTTGGACTTTCATGACTTGACAAAAGAGCAAATCTGGATATATATTACATGTATGAAGCATGCAATGATAAACAAATCCCGAGCATGAATTTGGAACTGGCTATTGGCCCTTTGAGATTTGTTCAGTGATCAACAACTGATTTCATAATGAAAATGAAAATTAATTACAATACAGCACTAACTGTTCTGTATAGTGGCCTAATGGTTAGCGCGTTGGACTCCAGATCGAGTGGTCCGGGTTTGAGCCCAAGACACTTTACTCTCACAGTGCTTCTGTTCACCCATGAGTAGATCGGTACTGGTGAATTGTTTGGGCAACCTGACGGAAATGCTGGGGGTAACCTGCGATGGACTAGCATTCCCATCCAGGGGAGTAGCAATGTTCCTAGTCACCTCATGCTATGGAAACTGGTCGGCCTGATAAGCCACGGCCTGTACAATGTAGACAGACTTTCACCTTTTAACTACCTGTGTGCTGTATCAGTAATGTTTCCATGTTTGTTTAAATAGGTTAGAAATTCAGTATAAACATTTGTTAACACTTTGGAGAACACGACACTGGAACCTGAAGCAAGCCCTCAGTAAAGAACAGGTTTTCACACAAGTGAAGGTGATCAAGTCTACATCGCCTGATAAGGTACAGTAAGTCAGCACATCTCACTTGCTTGTAATGGGATGGGGTGGGTAAACAATGGAACTCAGAAAGAAGCAAACATGAACAGGGTACACACAAAATGTGAGCATGATGACCTAATGGTTAGGGTGATGGATTCCACATGTCCCAATACTAGACACAGTGTACTCTCACAGTACAGCAAGGCGCCCAAAAGTTTGACCACTTTTAATTAATTCACATTATTTCGTGTGTGCAGACTATACAATCAGAAACCGAAGAAGAGCTATCCTTGACTTCTGATTGGATAGTATACGTGCATGATAGAATGTGAATTAATTAAAATTTTAATTAATTAATTAAAAAGTGGTCACACTTTTGGGCACCTTGCTGTAAGAGGTAAATCTAATACACAAGTGAACCAGACAACAAGATGGCTGACAGGGACGAGCCATGCACATGACAAAACTAACAAAGTACCGCTGACCGGTACTGGCGCAGGAGTTAAAATGAGAACCTGACAAAAATGTGAGGGGTTACCTGAGATGGACGAGCATCTCATGCAGGGGAGTAGCAATACTCCTAGACTATTCATTCTATGGAAAATGAAATCTGGAGTTACAATGTAAGCACTGACTCTGATGAACTATCTGGCTTCTCTGATTTCTGGGATTGGAACAGATTTTGCCCTTACCTACACTAAAACAGGATCAAAACAGCCATCAGGATTTTATCTTTAAGGAATACACCTATTTCAATTAACGTTGTCGGATAGAAGTGTTTTTAAAAGCCCGCAAAGCCCGCAAGACAAGACCAAAAGGTAGCATGGGTAAAAGTAGAAAACTGCTGCACGCACCGAATACTAATGAGAAGTAACATGAAAAACATAATTTCTAATGTTTCCTTTTTGTTTTAAACCTGTAGAAGTAAGCTACTTTTACTGGCCAAACTTAATTTTAACAGAATCAGCTGTGAAAACTCATGGAAAAACAAATTATCTAATTCGGGGCAAACCTAATACATCACGTAGCGAAATAAAATTCTAATGAATACCCCTACCATTCGGTCTTGTCTTGTAGACTTAACGCTTCAATCCGACAACGTTAATTGAAATAGGTGTATTTATGGGAAGTAAAACCAACTGCAGGGATATCATTGAACTCTTCATGTGTTTCAGGGCAAGCTGCTGTCTTTAGCAGGCGCAAAAGATGTTGAACAACTTTTGAAAGATATCCAAATGCCTGATGATCAAGAAATAGTTGGCATCACAGAACGGCTGGTTGAGCAAGAACCAGTGACTGCAGCTGCTGTCTCATTAAACGAGCATCCTGCTGAGACTATGATGAATGGAATACAAAGTGTTCAAACCCTTGATAAGGTACAGTACGTATAAAAATGTAAATTTGGCTGTTTTGTTCTTTGTTCAATCTTGAATAGTGGCCAGTTTATACTAGAGCTGCTGTCTTACTAAATGAGCATTGTACACTTCCTGCAATGACTAAAATATTTTCCCATTTTTATCAACAAATTTTCAGTGATGTTATTGTTCCATATATTTTACATTGTAATTATCAAATATGAGAGACTGTTTTTATCACATTTCCAGACACAGAGAAGAGAGTTGAAAATATCAGGCAAAATTCTAGGTGTATGGAAATGTGATGAAACACTTTCTTGAGCCATACAATGTCCAGGGTTTTCAATAAGTTTCTGAATAGATGGTTTGATTCAATGATTAGGTGGGCTGAGTTAGCTACAATTGTGGTTGAGTAGTAGTTGTAGTTGAGACAAGTGAATATCACACACTTTTCACAAGTCACTTAACCAACGAGCGGGTAGAAATATTGTTATCCCCCCTCCCCCTGCTCAATGTTGTTTCATGGGGCTGCCAATTCATCCTGCTTTGTTTTAACATCGTTTTCACATTGAGACAACATTGAAATGGGGGAGGGGGGTTGAACAAATAGGCTGTACTCAAATTGGTTGAAATTTGGTAAAGTGTCTCAACAGTTTTGTCCATGCTTGTAGCTATATATAGTGCCACACTCAAATGTCTGCTTTCATTCTTGAACAAGTAGGCAGCTCAGCAGTTGAAGTAGCCGGCTTTTCAGCCTGCTGCTAAAGAACCATGAATGTCACCTTGCTTCTCTTGCCTAAATTATTAATGTTGAGTTTTGTACCATTAATTAATGAGCAACACTATGAACTGTGTCAACAATTATGGAGTGTAGGATTACCCCATGCCAAATTAAGAATATATTGCACAAATTCCACTCAAAATCTGTGTGAGCATTTTGTACTTTTGTATGTTAATTTGAACATTTGGCACTTTATCTTGTAGCAAAGTGCCCAGAGCACTCTAAATGATCTACTGGCCTGGCTTAACAGAGCAGAAGATTTCTTGAAATCCAAGTCACTAGAGACTCTAAACCAAGGAAGTCTTTCCAGTACTCTACAGCAAGTTGAGGTAAAAAGCATGGCCATAAGGCAACACTTAATTTTGACCTATCACCTTTAGGAGTGATACAACTCTTCTACTACCCTCCCCATCCCCCTGGATGGGGCGCTTAAGTCCATCGCATGTTACCCCAAGAATTTTGCCAGGTTGCCCTTATGTGCTGCTACCGTTTACATGTACAGTAGAACCCCGCTAACTCAATTAAACTCCCAAGGGAATCAAAAAATAGTTTGAGATAGTGGGGGTTTGAGTTAGCCGATAGTAAATGACTGAAAAACAAGGGCAACTTGGGGGATGGGTTTGAATTCGAGATAGAGGGCAGTTTGAGTTAACCGAGTTCGAGTTAGCGGGGCTCTACTGTATACTCCTGGGTGGAGAGAAGCACTATGGGAGTAAAGTGACTTACCCAAGAACACAACACAATGACGGCGGCCAGCCTCAAACTTGGACCACTTGATCTAGAGTCCAACGCACTAAGTAACCAACACTTCTAAATTCCAATTCAATCTGGATTCCGAGGGCCACAGGTTTGTCAGTCGCAAGACTGTTTAGTGCTACCCTTGTTAACGCTTAAAACTTTAAGCTGTAGACAAACCGTTTAATTCCTGTCATTTTGTTCAGTCAAAATGTTCACTTTTTATGATTTTTACACATAAAAATGTGCTTATCTTCATTAATGCTATCCTGTGTTTGTATAAACAGCATTTGCAAGAGCAACAGATGCAAAGAACACCACAGTATGACTCTCTGAGGCACGCGCTTATCACCAAGATGGATCCTCAGCTTCAAAGCAAGTTAGATCTACTGTCTGAGAAATGGATCAGAGTGAAGGAAGATGCTGACGACTGGCACAGAATGTGAGTTGGGGCAAAATATTTGTAATGGTTATGTCATTAATAATCAACAAATAAAACAGCATCTATGATTAAGATACATAATATAATATTATTATATTCACATCTCCTCAGGGTCGGTTCAGAATTTTAAAACTCTTGAAGAAAAGTCACAAATCTTGTCCCATTTTCCAGACTTGAAAAATATACAAATGTATAATTATTAGACAATGAAGTTGCCTTTGGAAAGAGTCAGTAGTTTTGTTGAAACTGGTCTGTGTGATTTAGCAGAATTCATTTCAGCCAAAACATTTCACTTGGCCAGAATAAAAAAAATTGAATATTTTTGTCACCAGACACAGTGGTAGAGAAACAAATACTGTCTCTACAGTCTCTACAGATGAATGCCTTACTGGCAAAAACATTTATCATGTTTCTTTATTACCACACATAACGCTTTCGACATTGCTGATCCTAGCAGTATACAGTATGCATGTCAATTTCGTTTGCATTACTTTTGCACAATAGACCTTTCTCCAAAATGGCCGACGTATACCCCCAATAATATTATACAAACGTCTCTAAATTTTCCAGTTTTCAACTTCCGTTTTCTCGACTCAGGTAGAACCTAACCTAACGGTCTTTCAGGTGCTGCTATTGATTTTCCGCTCAGTTTAATTTTAATCATTTTGAATTTGCGGCGGCTATTTTGGAGAAAGGTCTATACTGTATGAACCTAGTAAATGACCTCGCCTAGCTCGCCACGAGTCTCCCTGTAGCTCAGTGGTTAGAGCATCCAACCGGTGTGTAGAAAGTCATCAGTTTGACTCCCATTGATGACTCAGATTTTTTCTTTGTCCCACACTCGTGACAAACTGAAATAACATCTTTCTCACAACATTATTTTTGTTGTAAATATATTTATATATTTGCAAAGACCTACATACATGTAGTGCATTTCTGTAGAATAAAATAAATGTGTTTGTGATATTTAACAGATTATTAAGATTTTCATCCAGTTGTTTTAATACTTTTCATGCCAGCAGAGCAGAACACTCATTCCATTTGATTACGTTTTTCCAGGCTTGTGTTTTTGCTGAACATTAGTGAACTGGTGTCAGACCTTGAAGATAGTCTGCGGCGTGTTGAAGTAATACTCATACAGCAACCAGGATTCACTGCTAACCTCAAAGACATTCAACATCAGATCAAAGTTTTACAGGTAGCAAGAAATAGATGTAACATATTGAACTAGTGTTTTGATAGCCAAGAAACGTTTTATGACTTTCAAGTGGTTAACAAGCTTTTTGAGTGTTTTATTTTTTCCAACATCACAAGTAGTTCATTGGGATGATACATGTAAATAATAAACAAACTCTACAAAACATTATCAGTGAAAAACACTGTCTTTTGTAAAAGGGAAATTACAACCTTGATTGACTTTTAATCAAGGATTAGCTTTAATCGGCTTTTGAACAACCAGGCCAGAAATACAACGTATATTGCTTTTATGGAACTAAATCTCCAAGTGGTTTACCAGAACAGTAGTAAATATCTATTGGCTTGAATCAGAGTGCGCAAGTCATGTTTGGTTATAGTATAATACTAAAAACTACCCTATTATATTTCTCTGCTTTTTCATGTTGACAACAATAATAATTATTTGACACAACAATGTGACTGCCGTTGCTTCAACATAATTTATGTGGAACCTTTATTGAATGATGGTGGCAAATTGTTTGTTTCACAGGGAATACTCCAGACTGAAATAGAGCCCAGGAGGAGTAAGATTGATGACATTCGCAGATCACTTGCTGACCTGGAGGACTTTGACAAGGCCAGAGTGCAGGCCATTCTTGAGAGATGGGAAGCGGCTCAACATCAGATCGATAACCGTCTTGTGGGACTTGTGAAAGCTGAGCACAAACTAGAGCAGTTTCAAGCTGGTCTGCAGAATGAACTGGATTGGTTGAACAGAGTCGAGGAGAAAGTCGAAGACCGACAGTGGAGCAGAGAGACTACTAATGCTGAAAATGTCATGGAAGAACTCACAGTGAGTTGGACATTTTTATTTTACTGGGCAGATCCAGGAATTTTTTTATAGGGGGGTCCCAGGATTTTCCCGAAAATGTGAGGTAGAGGGATAATTTTTGGAAGTAGACGGCAGTACTGAGTTATTACTAAAAGGTGCGAGGGGAGTGTTTGGAGGCCTCCTCCAGAAAATTTTTGAGATTTCAGGCTCTGAAAAGAAGTGCATTTTGGTGGATCCTGGAGATGGTTTTGCGATGGATAATGAAGAAAGCAAAAATCTCCTCAGGTCTGATAGGGGGGGTCCAGATCCCCCTCCCCTCCCCCTGGATCCGCCACTGTTTTATGTCCAAGTGGTTAAAATAATCCCACTGTATGTTTTTATTAATTGAGTAGCTTTCAAATGAGAAGTAGAAAATCAGTAATTTTTTAATAGTTCTAATTTTTCGCATCCAATAGCCCAGGGCTACAGCCCAGGATCATACATGTAGATTTAAACCTTCATTAGCCCATTGGACCATAGTCTCCATTACAGTCGTTATTTGGTTGTCATGCGACGCTTCTCCCCAATTGGACCAGGAACATTTGTGAAATAATTTGATCAATCAGTTATCAACTTCAAAAGTGTCTATATATGTATTTACAGCAAGGAGCCCAAAAGTGTGACCACTTTTAATTTTGTGCACTCATAGTATCCAATCAGAAGCCGAGGAGCTATAATACATGTATCCTCGGCTTCTGATTGGATGGTTGTGTGCGCACGAAAGAATGTGAATTAATTAAAAGTGGTCACACTTTTGGACCCCTTGCTGTAACACTGTGGTACTTATTGGGCTAAACCGTCTTTGATGGCTTTGAGACTGTGATGTCATTTCCACTAGCAGATCTGGTGCAGTAGATACTAGATTCTATTTCTGAAAAGGAGACTTTTTGAGCGATGAAACCATCAGTTCCTTTGTAGTTCTGATTTTGGCTCCAATAAAGCATTACCCAGATAACGGCTGCGAAGGAGACATTCTCAGGAAAGCATGTTGCGTTTGGCAAAGAGGAGCAAATCCTACCATGTCACTGATCTTTAGTGGTTTAAAATTCGTAATAATTTAATACAAATGCATAACCCATGCTGTTTGTTCTTGTTGTGCCAGGCTCTGTACACAGGTATTAGGAGCCAACAAGTGCCAATAAAAACTCTTTGTACTGTGGGACATGAATACACAGATGAGTCACAGGTACGTTTGTGCGACTGACAGCTACTTTGATGCTCAAGCAACTCACAACTGTTTTCTACAAAAGAAATTAAAGTGAATTTTTAAAGGGGCTATGTCACGGATGGCACATCTTGAAAAAAATTGGCAATTTTTTTCAAGTTCGCCGTTTGCAATCCGTCTTAATCTTGTCCATCCTCAACCATCCTTGTTCCAGTTTGGTTTATTATCACCTCTTTGGTGTTTTTCTACCTTAGTAAACAACTATTTCGAGGCCTTCTTCAATTTAAAGGTGATTTTGCACTTTGCAAATTAAATGACTTAAAATATTGTGACATAGCTCCTTTAACATATGTCTGCTTTTCATTTGATCAGTCTGATTATGGTTAGTGAAAATTGTTTTCTGGTCAGTGAAAAGTTAGCCTGTGAGCAAAAGGGAAAGAGAGCTTTCTTTCCCTCTTTCTCTCTCCCCTTCCACCTCCCCCAAGAGAGCGTGCTCACAGGCTAGTGAAAAGTATAGGAATTTTTTTTTCTTCATGGGTGGCAACCATGGACTTTAAATCCTCTTGAAGCATCACTGAGAATTGTTGTGCTTTCTTTACGACTTCTAAGTTGCTTAACAGCTTTACAACTGCAAAGACCACTTCCAAGTGTATTGTTAAGTTCAGTTTTGTACCTGTTGCTAGGTGTGGGAAAGGAACCTCGAGGAGTACCGTCATAGCCTGCATCACCTGCCTGAGTCCCGAGACGTTGCCAACCCCATCCTAGAAAGTGCCTTGAAGGGCCGAGAGGAAATAATATCATCCCTTATGAGTATGAATGCCAGATACGAGAAACTCTTGAATGAGGTTCAGATTGTCATGGAACAACTTGTGGTCACTTTGAAGAAACAGGGAAAAGAACATAAAGAGGTTTGTTTGTTCTTACTGTGTAACCTTTAGCTCATCCTTGTGTGACGTTACCCTTCCCTTGTGTGACATTCACCCTACCCTTGTGTGACATTCATTCTACCCTTGTGTGACATTCATTCTACCCTTGTGTGACATTCATTCTACCCTTGTGTGACATTCACCCTACCCTTGTGTGACTTTCACCCTACCCTTGTGTGACATTCACCCTACCCTTGTGTGACATTCACCCTACCCTTGTGTGACTTTCACCCTACCCTTGTGTGACATTCACCCTACCCTTGTGTGACATTCATTCTACCCTTGTGTGACATTCACCCTACCCTTGTGTGACATTCACCCTATTCTTGTGTGACATTCGTTCTACTCTTGTGTGACATTCACCATTCACTTGTGCAGGTTGAAGAGGCATGTTTACAGTGGTGCTCATCGATCCAGCACTTGCTTGATTGGCTGTCAGACACCGAGAAAACCCTGCTAACACAGTCGGCCTCCCCCGCAGATGTCAAGGAACTGGAAGAGCAGATTGAAGAGCAGAAGGTAAGGGCGGACAGAATGGAATTCAGGACAGAATACGGACTACGAGCAGTCACTCTTTTCCTTAGTTCATCGAGCGAGAAGCAAAATACAGTGAGAGGAGGAAATGGCCGCGCGAAATCTGGGGCGTGACACGCGCGTCTCGTCCCAGGTTTCGCGCGGTTATCCCTCTCGCTC
Organism: Desmophyllum pertusum; assembly: GCA_029204205.1. Classification (NCBI taxonomy): domain Eukaryota; kingdom Metazoa; phylum Cnidaria; class Anthozoa; order Scleractinia; family Caryophylliidae; genus Desmophyllum; species Desmophyllum pertusum. Next base: position 4,774,694 of record MU825873.1, on the reverse strand, counting down.
GCTTGACGGACTAAGGGAAATAGGACTGCTCGTAGTGTAGGCAGAATAACGTTAGTTGGCGAACACGAGTTGTTCAATGTATATTTAATGGATGGAGTCATGGTCTACAGACAACGGTCTCCAACAGCAATCAATTCATAAATTGTTTTTACATTGTCATAACAAATTAAGGCAGGTGATGAGAAGGAATGATGTGATCAAAGTTCTCTAATGGAAATAATACAAAATGTATGAAAAGTAGTAGGGAGAATTTTGATGGTGATGCTCGAGTGAATCCCTCTCGGGTATAGGTTACCTGACGTATTGTTAAAGCAGCGCTAAAGCACAAATTTGACAAGCATGGTAGAATTTTAATGTGGGACTAATAATTGGAAAGTGAAGCGTTATTTAGCAAATTACTGCCCAATAGCTTTCATTTGAATGGTCACACTAGGAGTTAGAACCACCATGCACAGCATATTAAATGAACAGTACCACATGATAAACACAGAAAACTACCGTGCTCAATGGCTTTCTTTTGAATGGCCACACACTATGGTTTCTTCCAGACTTCCAGACTAGACTATAACCACCTTGTAAAGCATAATTGACAATACCTAGTGAACGTACTAATCAATAGCTTTTATCTGAATGGTGACATACCAGACTTGAATATTATAATCACTTCAAATATACTTAAGATTTGAATCTAGGAGAAAAAACCTTAAGGGTTAAGATGTAATTAGCAGTGAAATAAGAAACAAGATAGCTGGGAATGTTTTTTGGCGATTTCAGCCTGAAAACGTTCTTAACATGTTCTTAAGGTGATTCCTTAGTATTGTACTGCGCATCCTTTCTGCGCATAATTTCGCACGTAATTAGCGCGCGCAAATGAAAAAAATGGCGGCTTTTTCATTGCGGCTATGCTCGCCAGAGAGGTAAATAATCGTTTTCTCGTAAATGAGCGTGGTGACCTATCTTTTTTTCCGCATATTTTAAGTCTAGTAATCATCTTCTTTCTATACAAGGAGTATAGACCAATTCCTAGTGCAGAAAAATTAATAACCACTGGAAACGTGAAAAAATACGTGCTTTTGGTTGATTGTGTAAGGAATTAGGAGATATTTTTAGTCGATTATATCTCTTTCGCGAGGCTGGTGACCTATTCTTTTTATTCTATATTTTGAAACATTACATCACAATGTTCAACTAGGGAAAGTTTCAGAAACTTCCCAGTGTAACTTATATTTCGATGGAATAACCTAAAGTTATATGGTATAGAATTTCACAAGAAACAAGTGAATAAAAATGTTCTTAGCTACATTTTGTAGTCTCAGCCTGGCTATGTTCTTAGCATGTTCTTAAAATTTTGGTCAATCTCAGCCTCAACGTTCTGATAAAAAAGGTTCTTATAAAAAAAAGGTTGTTGTGCAGGCATAACGATAACGATTGGTATTGGGCGACTTTTTATTTTCGAAAAACTATTCATATATTTGTTCTTGGTTGAGAATAGTTTCTCCCTTGAGACTAGTTTCTTGCAATAGCCCAGCATTCTTGGATTAATCTACATGTAATCCGCAAACAATCTTTCATGGTGATTTTAATAATCACGTAAAACAAACAGTAGCTCAGTGGTAGAGCGTCCGGTGGCCTGTTTGAACTGAGGTTTAACGTCACAGAGACCTGAAACAGAGAGCGAGCGACCGAATGCAAATAAGAGTTCAACAAGAATCGCTGTTGTCAATTGTCACCTGTGATAATAAACTCAAGTAATCGTCCTCTGAATCGATGGAAGACTCTTTGTTATTAGAAGTTTAAGATTCCGATGAAGACAAGGAAGATGTTTCTCTTCGCGATGTTTTGTAACATCGAACCCAGGTTCGTAAACACACGTATTACTTTAAAGCTTGCCATTTAAGGCTCAATCTTGCTGCATACTAGCTGTTCTATAATGTTGTACTGTATATGCAAAAAGCCGGCTTACAGTTTAAATGTATTCGCTTACGAGTTTGGTTTTTGTTCTTCACTGTACACTCTTTTACCGGCAGTTTAGAAAACTCAGAACAACGAAGCTGGTAAAATGAAGAGATTCTCTCCATCATAAGTGCCACGTTTGTAGCTTTTACAATTACTCGCCGAAGAACGAGTAAATTCGCGTAATTAAGTAAGAACACGTTTAGTGAATGTTTATTTGCATTATATATTCGATAAGAGCCGTTTCAAATTGTTCGAGTGTTGCTTGCATTTCTCTCGAGTTATAAAAGCTCGTTGTTGATCTCTTCGAAATATTTTGATTGATTGATTCCTTCATTCGGTTAGTAGCTTAGCTTTCCTTATTGACAGTATCAGTTTTAATCTCTTAATAGCTCCAGTTGCACGCTAAATGTCTCTTTCTCGGTACATTAACTGAAATTTGTATCACAATGCATTTAATGAAAACGTAAAGATGCTAATAACGTATTGCTGTATTGATTTAGTTGTTGACATTTTAAAATATTTTAGGTTGCTTATGGCCTCCACAGACTAGAGAGATAGTTGTCGACAACTATTTAGTTGTCGATCATAAAAAGTTGTCGATAACAAAAAAGCCAGTGCGTGAAGCTAGTTATCGATAACTAAGGGCCTCAGTTATCGATAACTAGCTTCACGCACTGGCTATTTTGTTATCGACAACATTTTATGATCGACAACTAAATAGTTGTCGACAACTATGTCTCTAGTCTGTGGAGGCCCTTAGAGAAAACGTACTAGTATAGGTATATCTATGTTTGAAAGCTTTATACAGTACTGTAATCTGTTCTTTGGTATTCAATCTCATGCATGCTAATTAATTAATCCAATAGCTTGTAAGCAATATCAAGTAAATTTTGAAGGTCTATATTGTTACTATAAATAATGGTAATAGGACTGAGTGGAGTCCAATTCGGTCTGTGTTTAACGAAATCGGAGGACCGCGCAGCGGGAGTCCGATCTGTTTGATCACGATCATATCTATAACAAAATTCTAGGAAGAATTGACAAAGCGAAGCCTGCTACTGAACAATGTTATTCATCTCTATGTCACAATTCGAGGAAGAAAGTTTATTTTAAAGATATATTCAGTCACAGAAGGAACCCAGTCAAATGCTTGGCACGCGAATTTTGTTATTGGATACCTATTAAAGCCCGTGCCAAGAACCAATCACCTTCGAGAATTTTGTTGTAGATTATCTTATTCGTGAAGTGATCAAATCTTCCGCCGTTTTAGAGAGTTTTGGTCTTTCGGGGGACGTGATTACAAATCATTTCATTTCATTGACAGCAAACCGCAGTCCTTCTCGATGAACTAATTATCATTGTTTTGTGTTTCTATTAGAGGTTTACCAAGGCTGTGTATGAGCGGAAAAAGCCAGTTGAAGTCATGCTCCTACAGAGCAAGCAGTTCTTGAAAGGCAGCGGTCAGCTTCTGTCACCCACGAAGAAAGCCGAACTCGACACGAAGATGAGCATCTTGGAAGCGAGGTGGGGACGACTACAAGCCGAGCTCGACAATCGGTACATGAGACTCGTCAGGATCCACGAGAAGCTCACGAAGTTTGAAGAATTGCTGCATCCATTCTTGGTATGTTTGTTGTGTCATGAATTACTGAATTGATCGAAAACAAGTCAGAGCTTCCTTTCCCTCAAAGTTTCAAGCTCGATGACTTCTCGAGAAGGAACGAGGAGCAGTCGGGACCATGTTGACGGGAGGTGTCCGTTTATGGGATAGGTAAAGCCGCACTCGGGCCAAATTGGCCCACACTGTGCTTATCCCGGTTTCCTTAGCGTGAGACTGAATAGGAGTATTGCTACTACCCCTGGATGGGATGCTAGTCCATTGCAGGTCACCCCCCGGCATTTTGTCGCCGGTACCCATTTATACTCCTGGGTGGAGAGATGCACTGTGAGAGTAAAGTGTCCTTCCCAAGAACACAGCACAATGACTCTGGCCAAGGCTCGAACCCGGACCACTCGAACCGGAGTCCAACGCGCTAACCAATTGTCCATTAGGCCACCGCGTCTCCCACTTGTCCGTTTATAGGATAGGATGGGAGGAAATATGCAGTGTTAAACCTTAAAAAAATTAATACAGTATTAATCGAAGATGGAAAAATACCAACCAAAGGTGATATAAAACTAATCAAAGGCTCCTTTGAGCCGACTCGTGAATGAATAGATTAATATGCCTAATTAATAGCGCGATTAAAGTTTACAGCTCATCGACCGAGCGAGTGAAATTTGTCCACCAAATGCTATAACCCGTTCATTGCTTTCGCTTTGACGAGTTAAAAAGGAACAAGAGTGAAAAGGATTACAAAAATTTGGGCTTAAGTTTTCAAGTTAGTTTTACCATCCTTGTTCCTGTTTGGTTTATTATTTTAACCCTTTCACTCCCAAGAGTGCTAAGTTCAAAACTGAGGGAAAAAATACAGAATTTCATTTTGAAAAAATTTCATTTTGAAAAATTGTCAAAAACAAACAGCACCAAATGAAAGTACTGCTCAATAGCTTTCATTTGAATGGTCACACACTAGGGTTTCAACCACCGAGACTCAAAAGTTAGAAGCACATTTATTAACTAAAGGTTTGACTCTGGGAGTGAAAGGGTTAAATAAATTCTCGGGACGACAAGTGAGTCCGCGGAGGTTGGACTGTAAAGTGCACAAGGTTTTTTCAGTTTTATTTTGTTTTGATCTTGTTAGTGAGCATTTTGTTTTATTTTCTTCAGGCTTGGCTTAAAAAAGCAGAGGATCAAGGAAGTGCCATTCTACTAGATGCCAAGGATCTGCAACGAGCGCAGGATAAATTGCTTATTCACAAGGTTTGTGTCTCTATTGATAACGAGGGGATTTAATCTTCAAAAAGTTTTGAATAGCAGTTATTACAGATGTCAGCGGTTTGACATGCAAATGAGGCGAAAGGGTCAATCTGGTATTGTATTGGCCCATTAGCCTCATTTGTAGGCTCGATTACCAGCCGCTGTTCGGGAAAATGAGCCAGAACGAAGACCGGACTCGAGAGAGCGGCGGAAATCGAGCCTAACTCGTTTGCATACTTTTTAAAAACAAAAGAATGTTTGACTGTGGGCTCAACTGTAATAACAGCTATTGGCAATGTTCGTCACGAAAATTGTGATAAAATTTCAGCGTTAGTTTACATGCCATTATGATTTTATCTTCGCGAGGTTTGGAATTCGCGAATTGCTTGGAAATGCCCTGGTTGAAATATCGCGGGGAAAATTGTCACGATATGCGATTAGTCACGCAGCTAATGTTTACAAAACTGAAAAATTTGTCGTGTTTATTAAAAATTTGTCGTGTTTATTAAAATCTTCGCGAATCTTAACATAAATGAAAATTAAAAAAAAAATGAAAATAAAAAGCATTTATAAGCCCGGGCCAAACGAGGATGGGAATTCATAAGAGTTTTTTTTCAACTCTCATCGACTATCGACTCGACTATCATCAAGCGTGGGCCAAACGACAGAAAACTCTCAACTTTCAGGAAAAAAAATATAAGCAGGTTCAAATTCGAAGAGAGCACACGAGAGTCGCTGAGAATGCATGAAAGTTTCAGGCCAAGTGAGAGTCTGAACTATCAACAACTCTCATCCTCCTTCCAGGCCCGGACTTAAGATCAATTCGAAGTATGCAAACAATGTTTACAGTATTTTCCAGCCACCATATCTCGTAAAGACTCGTACATGCAACTTATTCTATTCTCTACGTACTCTACATATCTACGTCAGAAACGAATTTTTCAATCGTTACAATTTTTGGTAATTCGAAAGTGACTTATGGAAGCGCAAATCAGTGACAAGGTTTTTCTTTCTAAATCGCCTCCAATTATTCCATTACTTGATCAATTACATGTAGTTTTTGTCGCGTTTGACATTTTTATTGTGTAAATATTTACTAAAGTAAGCGTTATTTATAGACGAGTTACACGAAAAGGGATTTGTATTCGTAAAATCCTCTGATCCTTTTATCCGAGGCCTTTAAATCGCCAATGTGTCTGATGTTTTCATTCGCCTGCCCTCGGCAAAATCAGCTTTGACGCTCACCAAACGACTATGTTTGTAAATGTTTTTGTTACCTTTTGTTGTAGCATTTTGTTGACGACGTGAAAGATCACGAGCGAGACTTGAAAGAAGTGAATCAGAGCGGAGAGGACTTCCTTCATGAGGCCAAGGTGACTGTTTTTCATTGTACCTTTTAATATCATTATTATTCAAAGTCTTATCCTTGACTGTAGACCAATACACATCGTAGTGGCTGATTAGCTTTGCGTGAAATTGACTTAGAAACCCAAACATTTCAATTTATGCGTTTTTGACTGTGTTTATACAATGATACTGTCAGTTAAATATTCTTGAAGGTTCTTTTAGGTTATAACATAGTTACTAACTATGGTTATAACCTTGAAAGAAGCAGCACTATAATTTAACCCAACAAGGATATTTGCTGTGCATTTTACTGTTGATATGCGCGAGTTTAGGTCTGGTTTCTGCTTGTCAAAATTTGACTTTGAAATTCTGTATAAGGTCGACTTCTATGGACGACAATTAAAATCTCGAGAAATCGGTAAATAAGGCCCAGTTCAGACGCCGTACTTCACATGAGCCGAATCGAATTCGATGAATTAAGTTCATGTGAGGTACGGCGTCTGAATCAATTCGGAACGGCTGATTGAATTCGGATCGGCTCAGCCGTTCTTCCCGCCTGGCTCAGCCGAGAATAACGGCTGTGGACCGGCTTTGATTCAGACGCCGAACTTCACATGAGCCGAAACAAATGCATGAATTATTATAATGTATTTTTCAATATAACAGCAATTTTCCCCTATTAAATTAAGTTCGGCTGAATTAAGCTCGGCGTCTGAATCAATTCAGCCGGCCTAAATTTAGCCTAAATTCGAATTCTTCAGCTCATGTGAAGTACGGCGTCTGAACTGGGCCTTAGCCGAAATTGGAAGAGCTTTTTCAAAATAACATACTTTAATCCGTCCAGTACCAAGCTCAAAATGTTTAATACTCCCTACCAATTACCATACATATCTTTCAGAATAGTTTCTGAGAATTTAGTCCTTCATCAAGACACGTGACACGTTAATTTCGCGAATTTGGAGTGGCCATATTTCGCGACACTTTAATTTCGCGATTTCATCCAAAATCTCGCGATTTCATCCAAGCGATCGTATCGAATATTTGCTTGTATACCGGTATATGTCGCAATAAAACGATAAAATCAACACGACCTACCATTTAAACTACTTAATGCACTTTCAAAAAAATCATGAATACGATGTTCTTATATCGCGACTGATACGTGGTGATTTAATATTATAGCTAACGTCACTTAATTTCAAGTCGTGCCAGCAAATTTTCGCGACACTTATTTTTCACGACACTTTAATTTCGCGGTTTTTTGAAAAAATCGCGAAATTATAAACGTGTCGCGAAAATTTCATGTAGTAAGGTAGTTGATGACTTTCTTTATTCTGAGCACATGTCTGATAGAAAATGTATTTTAAAGAGAAACTACGCGATGATCTATCTTGGGAGTGCAAGAGTTAAAGGAGCTACGTCACGAATGGCGCATCTTGAAAAAATTAAGTTCGCCGTTCACAATCCGTCTCAATCTTCTCCATCTTCAACCGTACTTGTTCCTGTTTGGTTTCTTATCACCTCTGGTGTTTTTCTAGCTTAGTTAACTATTATTTTTAGGCTTTCTTCAATTTGAAGGAAATTTTGCAATTCGCAAAAATGACTTAAAATATCGTGACATAGCTCCTTTAGAGACAACTTATCTGGATGAAACTTTGTTTTGCTTGAAGGTTTTTCACGCGGAACTCGAGCGGTCTGTCGCCACACTAGAATCCGCAGACGTCAAATCACCGAGTCAAGTTATACCTGACCCGAATGAGAAGAGCTGGGTACTAGAAAACAAGCTTGCCGATATCAACGAGCGTTACAACAGGTACAGACGTAGCAAATGTGCTAAATCACGCATCATCTCCTGTCACGTTTCTTATTTGTGTTACATCCCCAGTCACGCATCCCACCTGTGTTACATCTCCTACTGCGCGCGCATGTCACTTGTGTTCTGTCCCACTTGTGTTCGAGTATCGTACTCGTGTTACATCACGGTCACATCTTTTGTCATGCATCCAACTTTTGTTACATCTCCGGTAACGCATCCCACTGGTGTTCTATCTTCTGTCACGCATCCCACTTATGTTACATTTTCTGTCACGCATTGCGCGTTTCTTATTTCTCATCATCATTCAACCATTGTCTTGTTCAGGCTTTTTGTGCGGTTGTGATGCCCGTTGTATTACACTGAGAGTATTTTTGACTTCCTTGCAGGCTTCTGTTGCTACTTAATGAACAAGGAACTATCTTGGATCGCTCGTGGCGCCATTTACGAGAGTACGACAGTCAGGCTTCACAAGTGTTACCCTGGTTAAACAGTGCAGAGGGCACACTGGCAAGATACATGGCGCAGCCTGTTAAATCAGATACAACGGTCATTAAACAACAAATTAGCGACCTCAAGGTAACAAGAGAAACGAAGTTTTTCGTTTTTTTCATTCCAGATTTAGCCGAGTCATCTTATGTCAGCATACAAACTTTCTTTACTGGTCTCCGTACGTTTCTTGTAGAGCTAGTTGGGGGACTCTTCTTTCCCAGAGATAAACGAGGGGTGTTAGGGGGGTGGGGTTGACGGGGGTTGTTGGGGAAATACGTTTTTTTGGGGGAGGGTTTTTTGGGGAGGTTGTGGAGGTATAAGGTGTAACAGAAGTGAAGTAAAGAAAATCAACTTTATTTATACACGGTTTGTGTTTACTGGGCCGTGTATATATTTCAAATGAACACCACCTAACGAGTGTGGCCGAGAAATTGAACTCGGGACTACCGAAAAGAATCCAATTACTGGCAGGCTGGAGGGCTTGAACCCAGGACCTCCTGATTACAAGATCGGTGCCCAAATAGCCTGTTCCAGGCTCTCGGATAGTCGGGACGAAGCGAAAAAGCGAACGGCCGCGTGAAGGGAGTCTGGGAGAGAGGCAGGGCACGGGCTAGTGCCCAAACAACTCGTGTCTTCCTAAGAAATAGAGAGGGAACGAGAGGGAAGAAACTAAGCTATCCGGGGGGGGGGGGGGGGGGGGTACTTGACCTACGTTTGGGGTATAGGGGTCGCTGAGGGTTTGAAAACCTGACCCTGTTTAGGACAAAAAAAAACATCCTATATTTTAGGACCCTGTTTAGGTTGCAATTTAGCGAATCCCGTTTGACTGATACGCGGCAAACGTCTCCGATCTCTAAATACTGTATAAACCATATTTTTACGACGACAATCGTGCAACCATACCCTGTTTAGGACAGGTTCAGACCCTGTTTTAGGGCAGACTCGCATAAAATTATATACCCTGTTAAGGGCAGAGAGGCCAAAAACCATACCCTGTCCAGCGGCACGTTCCCGTATAGGCCATATAAGGGAGTACCCCTCCCCCCGCGCTAAGCTAAAACCTTTCACTTAACCAGAACAGATCAGACTATTAGCCTAAACAAAAATAAAGTTATAGTCTTGTTGTAATCCTCATGTTATTTATTCTCTTGTCAGACACTGCAAACAGACGTGAATTCGCATCAGGCGGAGATCGTAGCCGTTGGTGTGCTCGGTCACAGCATTGAAGGATTGATTCGCGCTCCCGAATTTGAGCGAGGGAAGTCGATCAATCAGCGATACGATGAGCTGTGTGCAAACATCTCTGTATACCAAGCCAAGCTGCAGTCTGCGCTCACCACCTCACAGACCTTCAAGGATGGACTGGATATCGCTATCAAGGCACTGAACGAGCTCAAGAAACAACTGGACAAAGTACCGCCCGTGTCACGCAATCTCATTGAACTCAGAAACCAGGCGCAACAGTTCAAGGTAATGTGACGAACGCTACGCGCGCTGTGATTGGTCGAAAATCGTTAACCATAACTTGTTGACGATCTGGTTGAACCTGATTTTGCGAACGCGGTTATTGTTGCGAAAGCAACAAAAAACATCGTGTTAAGTCATGTTTTTCCGATGTGCAAGGAAAACTTAAAATAATAGTTTGCTAAGGTAGAAAAACACCAAGGAGGTTACGAGACACCAAAAAGGAACAATTGTGACGACTTGTATCGCATGTGTATTTCGATGAATATTGTTATGCTTTAGTTTTAAATTCTTTCTCAACCAATTTGACCAAGTTTTCATTCCTTATCAGCAAGGCTGCATTCAATTCTAGATCTGAGACCGTGGGGCTCTAAGTACTAATCTTATGAAGCGGTATTAGTAACCGTTGAATCAAACGCGATATGAGCAAAGACAACCATCGTTCACGTTTTCTGCGATTTGTATGCCTTATGTAGTCCTTTCTATGTATCAGTTAAAATTCAAATCGGGTATGTAATCTTTGTTATGACTTTCACGAAATTATATTACCAAAAATTTGCGTCGAGGGGGTTGGGGTTGTGGATTTCTTTTCAAGGACCTTTTGAAGGGTACATGAAAATAGATATAGCCTATAGGACGTTTTAAATAGCCTGCGAATGCAGACAAATTTTCGCCCATTCCTCAGCGTAAAACAACGCTGAAGCGAAAATCCTTCTGTGTTTGTAGGCTACGTTATAAAGGGAAGGAAAGCTTAATAGACCTGCAGTGGTAAATGCTTTTGAATTTCGGCAATAAAAACAATTGGGATGTTTTGTTTTTCAGATTCTTCAAGTCGAAGTCAATCGCCAGGGAACGTCTGTGGAAGCTCTGAACGAGATGTTCCACTTGCAGAAGAAGAAACAGAAAGAATCTAAGCTGAAACAGCTCAACAAGCTGTGGGTTGATGTGATGGAAAGATCAGACAAGCGGAAAGAAGAACTCAAGAGCGTCTTCATTATGATCGCAAGAGATTTTGAACGCTGGGAAGTGGGTATGATCAAGAGACTTGACTCGGGTGAACTGGTGACTAGTGACATACTTGTGTTTGAAGAGAAGTTACAGGTGAGTGGCATTCGGGTTATAAACTGGTTAAACTGGTTTACTTCATGTTCAAAATATTAATTCTCCTAACTGATTGCTGTAAGTGTTAATTTGGTGATACATCAAGGCAACATGCCTTGTTGATGATTTTCTTTATTCTCATCACCTGTCTGCTTGACAATGTACTGATATTGCAAGGAGAAAATATATGTTGACCACTGTTGTAGTCTGAGTGTCAGCCGTCTCCTCTTCCCAATCCCCTTCCCCGAGGGGGGTTGGGAGCGAGGTGACGGCTGACACTGCAGACTACCACTATTGGGGATTTAACAAAGAAGGTCAACTGTGACGTTGTGTAGCAGTCACAGAGATTTCCAGATGTTTTGTAACATATTCTTACAGTACAAGAACTCGAAATAGCTTTTAAAACGCTTAAAACGAAATAGCTTTTAAATATTTCGAAATAGCTTTTAAAACGCTTTTATTCCACACAATTTTTCGTTCTTCCAAACTTGAACTTATAGCTTTATGGAGACAACACAATATTTTCCCCTATTTTTAAAATAGTAAAAATTGTAGGTTAAGGTGACGCAGGACCCTTGCTCTCATTATGTATGTATTTATTTAAAGAGTATGCACGAACCATAACGACTGATGCCGATAATACGCGAAATATTTATGAGGATATTTTGTTTACGTTCTTAATAATGTATTCAATAAATGCTGTTTTCGGCGTATTAGTAATTACACGTGCGATTGAAATATTCAGGTACGAGCTTGTTGTGCATTTCACTCTCGAAAAATACTATTTCGAGAGCTCGTTGTTTCAACTGAAAAACGGTATTTTTTACAAGTAATTCAAAATTATCAAACCGTAATCCATCGCCACTAGTTGAAACGTAAAAAGGTGTACACGTGTATAGGAGTGTTCACTGTTGATCAACATTACGTCACATTTGTTTTGTTATTCAAATTTGCCAACCATTAAACAAAAGAACTCTTTGTTTCAACAGCCAATAGTTCTCTGGTTGGCACATTAATAACAATAGGTGACGTAACGAGAAACATCGCTATTTACGGTTGTTCAGTTTGTTTCGATGAAAGCATTTCAGTGCACAGAAATTGCAATGTAAATCAACAGCGTTCGGCACACGTGGCGCGTTCTTGCCATGGTGTTCAAGAAATATGTTGTTGTTTCCGATACAAAATAATGTTATTTATGACTGTTGTCTGGTTTCTTTGAATAGCGTTGACTGAATACGAAAAAAAATAAAGAGTCCGCGAAATTGAATGAAATATATAACAAATTTAAGAACTTGCATGCTGAAAATTGCGAAAAATAATTTATCCACTTGTTTTTTTATATAACTGGCGATGGTATGTATCAGGCCTTGCCTTTCTCTTGTGCACTACAAAACTCTCGAAATTTTCACTCACCTTGAAAAGTACGCGGTTAATTACCACGTTATTGTACTTATTTTTACGGCACGTGCACTGGAATACGGCAAATTATCATAATTAGATTCACAGCTCTAAAGGCGTCGTTGTTGAATATATTATTGACTCGTGTGATCTTCGGAGACGGGAAAAACTACAACTTTGTGTCCAAGCTTTCGTCGCGGATATAGAATTTCCGGAATTGATACTCGAGGAAGGTAAACTTAGTACATTGTATTGTGATGTGACAGAAGCGGAATTTCAAAAAAGCCTTTCAAAAAGAAGATCGAACGTTTCAAAGTCTAATTTTCACATTTTTACTCCCTTAGATGCTAACAACTTTCAACGAGTCTTGAAATTGCAAAATCTGCTTCTGTCACATCACAAAAGAGGTTATTATCTACCACTAGGTAATACAAACATTTAATTTAGAACGCTTCTCAAGTTGAAAGCTTGGACACAAAAATTGCATGTCCGCAATTCTAACTTTAGAAGCTTAAAGTATCACCGTACAGCGCGATCTGCCAGAAAAACCACAATCATGATATAGTTCCGTCATCCGCCAATATCCCTATTAAGTTTCAGCGGAATCGACTTTCAAAATTCGGAGATTTGAAGGTTTAGAAGACAACACCCACCCCAGAAATTAAGCTTATGAATTTATTTGCGTCACCTTAAACAGCCGTTATCGCCTTTTTCGGTGGAATTTTCGGCCGATTTGTTCACCCTCGTTTACAGCATGTCACACAACGCGATGCGTCACGATCCCCACTCAAGTGCTTGCTTCAAAAACCCTTTGCATGTAACGCGTGACTGTTTTTCTTTTGGTAGCATTTCCAAGATGAAGTAGAAAAGATGCGACCCGCCTTTCAGTCTGTGAATCAAGGAGGTCATGAGCTGATAAATCTGGAGAAAAACAAACAGCAATCCATCATCCTTGAAACATTGGACCGTGTCAACAAGAACTGGCAGGCTTTGGCCATTAAACTGCTCAACACCACTGCAAAGTTTGACGAGTTACAAGAGCAGTCCGAGAAATTTTACTCCGTCAACAAACACATCACCGTCTGGCTGGACAGCATGGAAGTGAGGCTCGTTTCCATGCCCCCCGTGGGTCTGGACCCTGATGTTCTCAGCTCGCAGATGAAAGAACAGAAGGTATTGTGGGAATGTAGATGGTTACTTGTGTACGTGAATGGGCCGTTTGAAAATTCCGTTGATAAAACAATGCGAAATGGGTTGCTGGAAATTTTAAAAGGGCAGGTCAGTTAGAAAAATTGAAATAGTGAAATTGTTAGCCTTTTTTGCAAGCACTAGTCACGGAGTTTCGAAATATTGTCATTCTAACTTGGCTCCGAGGCTAGGCTGAGGGATGAATAGCCTCGGAACCAAGATAGAATTTTAATGTTTGGAAACTTTCCTATTACAAAGTATAAGAGCTCACTCTCTCAACAGCTATAAGGGGCCTGTTGCAACAAGATCCTAACAGGTTGTTTGGTCTCTTCACAATGACAATATACGGGTTGTTTTCCATATCAACGGCTTGTTATCCATCACCATTCATCCAAATATTCGTTTTAAAGTAATTCATCACCTTGTTAAACCAGTGTGGGCTCTGATTGGTTGATGCTCGAATCCGCCGCTCTCTTGAGTCCGGTCTTCGTTCTTCCGCTTGGAAGAGATTGTACATAATGTTAGCAGGCGAAACACGACCCCTATTCTTAATGGAGCCCATCTCCTCACAGTTTCAGGAGAGGCGAAGTGGCTTGACGTTTTTGTCTCGAATGACGGATTTTTTATTCTGACCTAGTTGTTTTGACTTTTTGTTAGGCGTTACAGAGCGAAGCCGTGCAGTACAAGGCTCAAATTGATCTTTTAGTTGGCCTGGGTAAAGTCATTATCAGCATCACAGCCCTGCAGCAGCCCAGCGACTCGCCGCAGTCCCCTCTAGAGGAGGACTTGATATCGGTGCGTACGCGGTACGATGAGGTATGGAAGGGCCTGGAAACGCGCAATGTGACATTAGAAACGACAGTGTTACAGATGGAGAAGTACAGGAGACTGGTGAGGAATATAACCATTTTCCTGGGACGGACGGAGAAGAGACTGGGGAAACTGGAACCCGTTGGCGGAGAGACGGATATAATCAGGCGGCAAATATCCGAACACAAGGTAATATCCACTGTCACGCAACGCCTGTAATGCGTGACGACCCGGGTAACGTCTGGTAATGTTTGAAACGCAAAATGAAAACGTAAAGCCTGTTCAGGACTTGACTGTTCACGGAATCTCTATTTTTTTTGAGATGATCGTTGGGAAGCTGAAAATATTTTGTGATTAGTCAGTTGTCGCCCGCCAACGATCTGCACTGCGGCTGTGAACAGTCTAGTTCAGTTCAAGATTCGTTAGCCAAAGATTTTCCTTTGTCCTTCTTATAATAACGTAAATCACACCTAACGATAACTACCTGTTTGCTTACAACGAACGCCATTCGCTGCAACTCTGAAAATTAAATTTATTTTTCCTTCTAAATTGTGTCAAAAAGAGTTCCTCTCGATTCATTATAATCTGATTAGGACAATGTGGTGATATATGATGGTACTTTATACAGAATTCCTATCGACTTCTTTTTCTCAGACCCTTCAGAAAGAAATTACTCAGAACAAGGGAGATGTTGGGCTGCTCTTGAAAGCTGGAAATGATTTGTTGGAAGGCCGTGAAGGAGCTGCCGGAAGTGACGAAATCCAGGTTAGTAATTCCTTCCCTTCCTCTCTCTCTCCCCTCCCCTTAGGTTAAGCCTAAGTGGCATGTTAAGCCGACTCTTAACGCAGGTTTCCATAGCATGATAACGCAACTAGGAGAATCGCTACTCCCCTGGATGGGAGCATTTCTGTCAGGTTGCCCTGACTTCGCAGGTAACCCCCCTCACCCCCAGCATTTCTGTCAGGTTGCCTTGACAATAATTTCGGGACTTTGATAACTGGCCGCTTAACCGGGGGTGGCCGCTTAAAAGGTGACCGCTTAATCGGGGTTCAACTGTATACTCTGTCTTGCCCAAGAACACAACACAGTGACCCCAGCCAGTGATCGAGATCCGGAGTCCAACAAGCTAATCATTTGTCCCGTTTTATAACGAAAAAAATGTATACAGTCAACGTCAATAAACTAAGTGGTGTAGATCGTGATGTTGACACCGTGTATGTCACCTATGTTACTGTAGGAAGAGATTTTCACGCGTGAGAAGTGAGTGGAATTTATTGTAGTCTGGCGTTAACATCCGTCTAAACTCTGTAAGTGATATACAGTGTTGTCATGTTAACTCGACTTATGCATTTCTGTTTAGGAGGAGATTGCTAACGTAAGAGGACGGATGGAGTTTATTGTGGTCGCGTCAAACGAGCGGCAGAAGGAACTGGAGAGCACATGGAGTACAGTCAAGAATCTGGATGAGTCAGTCCAGTCCCTCACGGTTCAGATCAAACAACGGCTTCTGGAGATCGAGTCACTCTTGAAAGAAGAAGACCCCAGAAGCCTTAGCAGGAGGGTAAAGGTAAGCGAACGTCACGGTCACGTACATTCTATGTCACACAACGATATAAATGAGGAGACGAAGCTCGACAGATAAATCCCCAATCTTTGTACCACTTGTCACGCAATTTTGTTGCGCCGTTGCGAGACAAGTTGCACGAACGTTGCTTAGTGTATCACCCCAGGCAACGTATAAAAAATTCGCTGCAGCGTTGTCTCAATCACTGCGAAATGTGACTTTGTGCAACGCTTGCTGCAACGAGAACGTTGCGAGACATGTTCATTTCAGGGTGTGTTACACTAGGTGCAACTTGTGTCGCAGCCAGACAGGTTGCACGAAAAATTCGCTACTATGCTTTGAGGTCCAAACTTCTTCCACTGTGAAAATATTTGTAAATAATTGATGCATTTCGTATTAGGAAGATGTTCTGTACGGTCGACGTGCTTGTAACGTAATATACCATTTTACAGTTCTGTGAAATGCAACCAAGCCTCTGTATGAAAGCGAGGTTAGGGGTGACCATGAGATGATAGAGATCAGAAACTAGTTTACATAATAACAGAATAATTTACATTTGAAAAGAAGGAAGGTTTGTATCACACCAAAGCCACCTCCAGCCTCACTTCTGTTCAAAGGCCTGGATTCTAAGCACACAACTGTAAAATGGACTATTCTGATCCCAACTTGGTTCAGGAGTGTCGTTCGTAATCCGTCTCAATCTTCTCCAATCTTAACCATCCTTGTTCCTCTTCGGTTTTTTTAGTATCTCTGTGGTGTATTTGTTTCTTTGTAATTTATTATTTTGAGGTCTCCTTCGATTTGAAGTTATTTTTTTATGTAACAAAAAATGTTTTTTCTTCTAAAAGGCTTTAGATCACGAGGTGGCCAGCCTTAACTACCAGCTTGTGAATACGAATGAGTCTGGGCAGGAGGTGGTTCGTCATCTACAAGATACAGCGCAAGACCCCAGTGTTGTTATAGACAAGGTGGACGGAATCAACAATCAGTGGGACCAGCTTCAAACTAAACTACTGGAACTCAGAAATCGCGTTGAACACAAGGTAAGTCCGAAAAATGCGTCACGTTTCACGCTTCATGCTTCACGCTCCATGCTTGGCACTTCACGCGTCACTGATCACACTTCACATTTCACACCTTCACATTACATTGTGTTACCCATTCGGGACGGGAGAAAGTGAAAGTTGTTCTGTAGGTTATCTCTAGCCTCTTGACATGTAGCCAGTCTCATAGAGGTAACGTGACAGTCACGCTGGTAATGTCACGCTTGATGCCTGTTTGTGGAGCAGGGTGATGGTGAGCCGCAGTGCAGGTGAATACTTATTTTTTTGTATCATTGAGTAAAATGTTATGTAACACCAGCCCTCGCCGTAGTCTGCCGTTCCAGTTGTTGGTCTGTTCCGTGAGTTGGCCTTGCACAATCGAAATAGGAAGCATCATCTTATTCTCACTAGATATGCGACAAACTCAACATCTTTCCCGGCTTGTTCTGCATTTTGAACAGCGTACCACTTTCAGAAAATACACGCTAACATTCCAGCGAAGAAGTGGCGTTCGTTTTGTTTAACAAATCTTCGTTGAAGTACCGAAGAGTTACCGAATCTTATTATCCAATCAGAAAACAGTACGAGTGCTCCGAAAGCTGTCGTTTCAGGTGATCGCCTTTAGGACACGTCATATAACTTTTTTGTAGATGCATTTCTGTCGCAAAGCGTTAGTTGAATGCCCGGGGGGGGACTCCCATATAAAAATGATGGGGTGATCGTCGGAATTTTGGAAAAGAACCCCTAAAAGGTACCAAAATCTCGTTTTGTGGGTGTGGCTCGAATTAATTTTCACCCCTAAGATGTACCAATTCTAAGACAAAACTAGTTCTTGTCATATTTTTTTTTTCCCGGCTTAATATCCTAATAGGTACCGGAATAACTCTAACGGTAGTCATTTTAGACTTTAACAGCCCTAAGCGGTACCAAAACCACGAATTTTAACCCCTAAAAGGTACTCCGATCACCCCCGTCACTTTTATATCGAAGTCCCCTCCCGGGGGGCACCATATGCTAAGTTGGTTTTAATGCTATGCACAAAATTACGTTCGCATCGACCGAAATCTTGAAATAATGGTTTACTAAGTTAGTGAAACACTAAAGAATTTATAGTAAGCCGTAAAGGAACAAGGATGGTTAATATTGGTGAAGATTGACACGGATTACATTTTTCCTGACGAACCTGAAAGCATCGGGCTCGGCCGCTAAATTCTTCAAGATGCGTCGTCCGTGCTGTAGCTTTTTGAAGTGGCGGTTCTTCACCCTGCAGGCATAATATTTATTACACCTTTTGTAGCTTTGAATCAAAGAGGGCTGCTCGCAGGGTGCCAATTCTTTCGCGGAGATTTCTCTTAAGTAGTTACCAAGAATGAACAAAACGTACAATGTTGCAGCTTCAAAACAACACTGAATTTGTTTATTCGACTTTCCAAAAAATCAAAATAAATACATTCGCACTACTATATCAGCCTGGTTTTAATTTATGATGTGACGTGGCAACTCGACATCCAGTCTTGCATGCATGTCTTGTTTAAAATTATTTTCCCGTGTTATTTTGAGTCACTCAAAATATTATTATCATTATTATTATTACTCTCGACGTTTCGTCGTGTTGGACGATGTGCAAAGCGTTGGCGATCGTTTTCATCCCGCCAAAGATGTTGGTAAACCAACTAAACCAACAGTCAATATATGGATGGTACAATTGTTGGGGAACAAATTAGCCGTTATATTCTTGTTCCAATTCATTGTTGTCTTAAGAGTGAATCGCGGATGATTTGATGACAGCGTCCTAACGCCGGCTGAATGTCCAAATGGCTTCGATATCCTCCGCTGTAACGCGGGTTTTTGACTTCTTTAGGAAGCGTGGAAAAGATGTGAGTTGATCTCTCAAGTTATTCTTTAAAACATTGAAATTTAAAGGAGCTTCGTCACGGACGGATGGCGCATCTTGAAAGATGTAGCCTATATTTTTCGAGTACGTTGTTCGTAATCCGTCTCAATCGTCTGTCATCTTAGCCATTTTTGTTCCTTATTAGGACCTTTTTGGTGTTTCTCGACCTTACTAAACTTGCCAAATATGACTTTATCAATTGTGACATAGCTCCTTTTATAATTGGGAATATTCCTTTTAACGCATGAGTTACCTTGGTTGTAAATGCAAATTGTATTATAATCGAATCAAGCTACACTTCACATGACTCATCTGACGATAGCGGCTTTGTGAATTTGTTCAACAGCATATCAATTCTTACGCATCGTTGCAGCAAATTTCGTCTTGTTCAGGCAACAGCTGATTTTAAATCATCTGAGTAAGGCGATGCGAGGAAATTAGAAACCTTACCGAATTGAATATTATTTGCGTATGGTCCACTAACTCCACTTGCATCCGCTTTCAAGGGAATAAGAAATGACTTAGAGAGATTTGGCGTGCACGGCTAGGTAAAGGACAGTGGTGGCCAGTGATCATATTGATACCAGCCGCGTCTTTCAAACACATGTAATTCTTATTTTGAATTTTTAGTTTTGAAACTTCAACGTGAAACTTGGTAATCTGTATGCGGATGCGGATTTACTGTTGTATTGGTTCTGTTTTCTCACGGATTTTTTTTGCAAAATATTCTAGGCTGATATTAGCCGTGTCAGTATATTGCTCGTGGAAGCTGGTGGAAGGAGCGGCAGTTTGTTTATTTAAACGCAATCCAGTTAAACTTAAAATGAGAGAAACTAACGGAACACGTTGACCCAAGAAAAGTTGTGTAATCGCAACAAAAATTAAGAATATATGTTCTCAAAAGGCTGGTCTTGATCGGGTAACATTTCTCCAAAATATTCGTTATTTTAACAACATAATACGTTGTTACTTAGGACAGGTTTTTCAGTAAGAACTTGCGAGATTATTGGCGTACAGATCAGTAGTTTATGTTTTTTAAAAACATGCATATGTAATATAATTCTAAATGAATTGCAAGCCTTCTGGCGATTTATTTTCATTGTTTTGATACCATTTGTGTCTCCCCCCCCCCCCCCCCCCCCCCCCCCCAAAAAATAAAAATAATAATAATAAAAATGTGTTTCTATTGAGTTGCGAACGTTACCTTTGACAACTGTTTGATTAGTGTCTTTACGTTTCTTGGCGCTAATCATTAGAGAGCTTAAGCACCACGTTATGCGGCAAACGTCAGCTTGCAGTCGATTTTGTTTACTTTTCCTTGAATCATTAAATAATGCCATTCAAAATATCGGAAATAATTCTCACGTTCACGATAAACGCGAAAAGTACTTAACTTACTTTCGCGTACCAACGGCAAACGGCAAAAGTGGAATTTTTTGCCGTTCACGGGAAAAATAAACGTGTTGCTAATCTCTCTATTTATATCTTAAACGATTGCCTCAGGGCTTGTGCTCTCGTTTACAATTATAAAAAGTACTCTGCATGAAACTTATTTGAACAGCTTTAGACAAAGCAAATAGATCTTTCTCCTTACCAACCGAGAAACAGAGCAAGAATGTAAAAACGTTAAGTGTGAACGAGGCGCTGTATGATATGTCAAAGGCCTACCTGACTGTTGATGGTTATTTAGAATTTTAAATGACATGCATGATATTTCGTTCTATCTGTAGGGCGATGAGCCTCCAGCGGACAGCGATTCTACCGTTCCATTTAAGGTCACAACAGTTAAAAAGAGTCAGCTTGAAGGATTCGCGGTTCCCAAATCAGTTAAACTGGAGCCAAAAGTCACAGAAACTCCAGAAAGTTCAAGACTCAAAGGAGAGCTATCCGTTAGACCATTCGAATTAGGAAAGCCTGTTTCAAGAACCTCTGAAGGTGATGACAAAGCGGAAGAGAAGTCTCCTTTTGGAGTTACCACCGTTAAAAAGGGCACTATAGAAAGCTTTAACATTCCAGTTCCCTACAAATCCGAATCGGAGACTAAACAAGACGAGAAATCTGGTTTAGTAAGCAAACCAAGAAAAGATTCGAGAGAATTCGAGTGGGGAAAACCACTTCTTGGAGGGTCATCTGATGAAGAAGAGTACGAGGAAGGTGAAGTAGGCGTGTTTGAATCAGCAGCACCTGTTTACTTGGAGAAGGAGCCAAGCGGACTGGATATTCCTTTGCAGCGATCGGTAAGTAAAACAGTTAATCCTGAAGAAGAAGTTATTGAGGAATTCATTGATGAAAACGGTCGTCGAGTGAAGAGGATTTCTAAGGTTACGACCACCAAGACAATAACAAGGGTGGAGCGCCAGATACCCGCACAGGAGATGGATGTTGATGTCCCTTCTGAGCCAAGAGAAGACGTGGAAGAGTACACAGACGAACACGGCCAGCGAGTGAGAAGAGTTATGCGGACTTCTTTTACCACTACTACCAAAACGGTACTGCGAGATGGTGCAGTCAAGGTTGTCCTGAAACCTGGTGACCTTGGTGTACGTGAGCTTACAGAAGGACCTGAGGACATAGAACGAATTGAGACGTTTACCTCCGATGACGGCCGCCGTACACAAAAGCTTACCAAAACCTCATTCGCAACTCATTTGAAAAGAAACGTACAACCCGTTACAGCCCAATTGCCGTCACCAAAGGATGATCAGCCTTCCATGAGTCAAAATCAAGACGAGAATGTAAATCTTGAAAGAGTAGATAAAAACGTTTCTTACCCAGAGTGGCTGGTATCCGTCAAAGAGAAACCTTCGACACCAAAGGAAATCTCTCTTTCATCAATACAGCTAGAGCCACATCAGCCCGTTTTACCAACAGTACATGACACCGCGAGACCGTATATAACTGAGCAAGTGTCAGAATCTGTTGTTGAAAGGAACCGACCAGTAATATCACTCCAGGATCTTGAAGGTGACGAAGAAGGCCCAGCAATACGCGAGCGTAAAAGAATGGAACCTCCAGCGGGTTTGACCGAGATACTTGAGATACCCAGGAAAAGGGTACACAAGGAGATTCCACATGCAGTGAGCATTGCAGATATGCCGTCACCCACGCCTCCCATAGAACCAGATAGGGACGCTGAAATGGAAATAAAAGACGACCAGGAAGGAGATGAGTCAATGGAGGAAGATGAAGACGACGAGTTTGATGAAGAGATTTTGATAGTAGAGATTAAAAGGCGTCCACGAGTTCCGAGATGGTTTGTTGTCGTGCCAGACGAACCTGAAAAACCTGCCAAAGCTGAAGGATTAGATTATCCAATGAGAATTACCAGTTTTATCTCCCAGCCTAAAGAAAGACCAGAAGTAAAAGAAGATGTGTCTTTTATCAGAATCGAACGAAAAGTGATAATCCCTGAGCTAAGCTCGCCGTATGACGAGATGACAGAATCTAACCTTTTCCCGACAAAAACAGATGATCAGACACCTGAAGGGGTTGATGAAGCAAAGGATCCCCAAACTAAGGTGTTTGAGTCAGTGGCACCTGTTTACCTTGATATGGACTCTGAAGATGTGGTACCTTCAGTGCAAACTCGTGAAGTTGTCCTTCCAGAATGGATGGAAGAGTGAACCAGAGGATGTTGAGGAATACATAGATGAAAATGGTGTTCGTGTGAGGAGAATTGTGAGGCGAACCATTACAACAACATCTATCAAGAGAGAAGGCCGACAGATTGAACCAGTGGAGGTTGAATTTCCTGTAGCACACATAGAAGATGAAACACCAGAGGATGTCGAGGAATACATTGATGAAAATGGTGTTCGAGTGAGGAGAATTGTGAGGCGAACCATTACAACAACATCTATCAAGAGAGAAGGCCGACAGATTGAACCAGTGGAGGTTGAATTTCCTGTAGCACACACAGAAGATGAGTCACCAGAGGATGTTGAGGAATACATTGATGAAAATGGTGTTCGAGTGAGGAGAATTGTGAGGCGAACCATTACAACAAGAAGTGTAATCCGTAAGTCTGTTGATGAAGCGAAGGACGATCCACGTACAAAGGTGTTTGAGTCAGCGGCGCCTGTTTATCTTGATATGGACTCTGAAGATGTGGTGCCTTCATTGCAAACTCGCGAAGTTGTCCTTCCAGAATGGATGGAAGAGAGTGAACCAACATCACAAGAACCTAAACAGCCTACAGGGGACATTTCTGTCTTAATTCTACCCTCACAGCCAGCAAAACCTGAGTCAAAAGAAGACCTTGACCACGAGGACGTGACAGAGAGTGTTACTGCCACAACTTTGAATCGTCAAATAGTTATTCCGAACTTGATGGAATGGAAGATGAGTCACCAGAAGAAATTGAAGAATATTTCGATGAGAACGGCGTTGGAGTGAGGAGAATTGTGAGGCGAACCATCACAACAACATCTTTTAAGAGAAATGACCAACAGATTGAACCAGTGGAGGTTGAATTTCCTGTAGCACACACAGAAGATGAAACGCCAGATGAAGTTGAGGAATACATTGATGAAAATGGTGTTCGAGTGAGAAGAATTGTGAGGCGAACCATTACAACAACATCTATCAAGAGAGAAGGCCAACAGATTCAACCAGTGGAGGTTGAATTTCCTGTAGCACAAACAGAAGATGAAACGCCAGATGAAGTTGAGGAATACATTGATGAAAATGGTGTTCGAGTCAGGAGAATTGTGAGGCGAACCATTACAACAACATCTATCAAGAGAGAAGGCCGACAGATTGAACCAGTGGAGGTTGAATTTCCTGTAGCACACACACAAGATGAAACGCCAGAGGATGTTGAAGAATATATTGATGAAAATGGTGTTCGAGTGAGGAGAATTGTGAGGCGAACCATTACAACAAGAAGTGTAATCCGTAAATCTGTTGATGAAGCGAAAGACGATCCACGTTTAAAGGTGTTTGAGTCAGGGGCACCTGTTTATCTTGATATGGACTCTGAAGATGTGGTGCCTTCAGTGCAAACTCGCGAAGTTGTCCTTCCTGAATGGATGGAAGAGTGTGAACCGACATCACAAGAACCTAAACAGCCTACAGGCGACATTTCTGTCTTAATTCTACCCTCACAGCCAGCAAAACCTGAGTCAACAGAAGACCTTGACCGCGAGGACGTGAGAGAGAGTGTTACTGCCACAACTTTGAATCGTCAAATAGTTATTCCCGAACTTGATGGAATGGAAGATGAGTCACCAGAAGAAATTGAAGAATATATTGATGAGAACGGCGTTCGAGTGAGAAGAATTGTGAGGCGAACCATCACAACAACATCTTTTAAGAGAAAGGCCAACAGATTGAACCAGTGGAGGTTGAATTTCCTGTAGCACGCACACAGGATGAAACGCCAGATGATGTCGAGGAATACATTGATGAAAATGGTGTTCGAGTGAGGAGAATTGTGAGGCGAACCATCACAACAACATCTATCAAGAGAGAAGGCCAACAGATTCAACCAGTGGATGTTGAATTTCCTGTAGCACAAGCACAAGATGAAACGCCAGATGAAGTTGAGGAATACATTGATGAAAATGGTGTTCGAGTCAGGAGAATTGTGAGGCGAACTATAACAACAACAAGTGTAATCCGTAATCTGTTGATGAAGCGAAGGAGGATCCACGTACAAAGGTATTTGAGTCAGCGGCGCCTGTTTATCTTGATATGGACTCTGAAGATGTGGTGCCTTCATTGCAAACTCGCGAAGTTGTCCTTCCTGAATGGATGGAAGAGTGTGAACCAACATCACAAGAACCTAAACAGCCTACAGGGGACATTTCTTTCTTAATTCTACCCTCCCAGCCAGCAAAACCTGAGTCAAAAGAAGACCTTCACCGCGAGGACGTGAGAGAGAGTGTTACTGCCACAGCTTTGAATCGTCAAATAGTTATTCCCGAACTTGATGGAATGGAAGATGAGTCACCAGAAGAAGTTGAAGAGTATTTCGATGAAAATGGTGTTCGTGTGAGGAGAATTGTAAGGCGAACCATTACAACAACATCTATCAAGAGAGAAGGTCAACAGATTGAACCAGTGGATGTTGAGTTTCCTGTAGCACAAACAGAAGATGAAACGCCAGAGGATGTTGAAGAATATATTGATGAAAATGGTGTTCGAGTGAGAAGAATTGTGAGGCGAACCATTACAACAACATCAACTATCAAGAGAGAAGACCAACAGATTGAACCAGTGGCGGTTGAGTTTCCTGTAGTACACACACAAGATGAAACACCAGAGGACGTTGAAGAGTATATCGATGAGAACGGCGTTCGAGTGAGGAGAATTGTGAGGCGAACCATTACAACAACATCTATCAAGAGAGAAGGCCAACAGATTCAACCAGTGGCGGTTGAGTTTCCTGTGGCACACACAGAAGATGAAACGCCAGAGGATGTTGAGGAATACATAGATGAAAATGGTGTTCGTGTGAGGAGAATTGTGAGGCGAACCATTACAACAAGAAGTGTAATCCGTAAATCTGTTGATGAAGCGAAGGACGATCCACGTACAAAGGTGTTTGAGTTAGCGGCGCCTGTTTATCTTGATATGGACTCTGAAGATGTGGTGCCTTCATTGCAAACTCGTGAAGTTGTCCTTCCAGAATGGATGGAAGAGAGTGAACCAGAGGATGTTGAGGAATACATTGATGAAAATGGTGTTCGTGTGAGGAGAATTGTGAGGCGAACCATTACAACAACATCTATCAAGAGAGAAGGCCAACAGATTCAACCAGTGGAGTTTAAATTCCCTGTAACACCCGCTAGAATGCAAACAGTAACGGAAGAATTGGCTCCAAGTGAAGAAACTGCAACTGTCGAGACAATAACACCCGAAGCTGTTCTTTTCAGTCAGATACAAGTAACATCCCCTAGACGAGAGTCTATTCCATACGAAACAACGGTTGTTCAACGTTACCTTGTCATCATCGAAACACTGTATCAGTATGTCTTAGAGCACAAGTCAATGATTTTCATCTACAGCTCAAGGCACATGAAGTTTAATTTTGTTCTGGAGAATTTCCTACAATGGATGCTTGTCACGTTGAAGAAGCTGAGCTGGATGAGGCCTATCTCGTGGAAGGTGGATGAGATCAAGGGCCAACTGCAACAGATCAAGGTATTCTTGTCACATGGAATGTGTGTAGATTTGCATAATGGATTTCAATGCCATTTGAGTGATTGCATGAAAATTGCATGCCAGATAGAATAGTATCGTTCTGCTCGTGATTGTCATTGGACATCTTGTTGTGTTCTCCCCTCTCTTCGTTTGTTTTCAAATACGATAAAGACCGTTGTAGGTTGTTCTTTGATGTTCAACCCTTCTGTAGTTGAAGGTTAGGTTAAGAAAGGCAGGAAGTAAAACAGAATTTGTGGTTGTCCTTTGCATGATTAACGAGGAACATCAACTGT
This sequence comes from Desmophyllum pertusum, assembly GCA_029204205.1. Taxonomy (NCBI): domain Eukaryota; kingdom Metazoa; phylum Cnidaria; class Anthozoa; order Scleractinia; family Caryophylliidae; genus Desmophyllum; species Desmophyllum pertusum. The sequence goes on along the minus strand of MU825873.1, from coordinate 4,748,325 downwards.
TATGATGAAAGCTCACTGTAACGGGACAATGGACAGAACAAGGACTTCTAAATCTGATAATCTGTAAAGTAAAACAACATAAAATGCATGCGATGGAGCTCTCTCGGAACTGTGTAGCTTTACTCCTAGAAATAACAATTGAACTCCAGTCACGAGGAGTGTTTTCACACCAGCACGAAAGCCAATGGCTGACAATGGCTAACTTAACAACTATTTATTATTCTCGTATTTATTGTCAAATAAATAATAAAATCCTAAATGTTATAATAATAATACTAATAATAATTAAATAAAGCTGAACGGTGAAGTTGCCCCTGCATCGGAAGCATTCGTTTGGTTTATTTATGTATTTTGCACATCACACCATGTAAGGTTGTCGGTTTTTATTTTGATCACAGTGGCTGGTATGTATCACAATTCATCTGTGAACAGAACTGTCAATGACATTTTATTTTACCAACTGTCTTGTTTCAGTGTTCATTTAATAATTAATTGCTGTAATTCACTTCATTATCTGCATTTGACAACACCCTGTGTATATCTAATACTTACAATGTTTTGTATTGTCATTTAACCTTGTTTGTCCTTTTTCAGTGTGTTCCTAAAGGTTTTACAGGTTATTTGTTTATGATCCATAATTGTTCATCCACTCACCGCTTTCATTACATATTCCTACGTTTGTGTCATTCGCTTATTTCACGTCGATTCATGTTCTTTTCGTTCGTTCGTTCGTTCGTTCGTGCGTTCGTGCGTTCGTGCGTTCGTGCGTTCGTGCGTGCGTGCGTGCGTTCGTTCGTTCGTGCGTTTGTTCGTGCGTGCGTGCGTGCGTGCGTGCGTGCGTGCGTGCGTGCGTGCGTGCGTGCGTGCGTGCGTGCGTGCGTGCGTGCGTGCGTGCGTGCGTGCGTTCGTTCGTTCGTTCGTTCGTTCGTTCGTTCGTGCGTGCGTGCGTGCGTGCGTGCGTTCGTTCAGTACACTTAAGCCTGGTTTCCATATGATCGCAACGATCGCAGCGCAATGATCGCAACGATCGCAGTCACAACGATCGCAACGATGGCAACGATCGCTGCTGCGATCGTTGCGATCATATGGAAACCAGGCTTTACATTAAATACGTTCGCTTCTTACATTTTTCAGTTTATACATGTTCACACACTACATGTGACACATTAACAGTAATTTAAGTGTTAGATCTCCTGGTGTTTGCGTTCCTACTAATCCTACACTTGTGTCCATTTAGCCTTCACCGTTGAATTAATGTTTGCACATAATGACATTACATCCGTCCATTACATCCAGTTGATGTCTTTTCACTATGTCACGTGTTCGCTCTCCACCAATAAGCACTCGTTTGCTAATCTTGTATAACCCCTTAATGTTCACATATAGGCTTATTTAGACTTTTTAAAACTTAACATATTTCCTTGGAATTCCCTTACATATTAATACTAAGCATCGTAAATTAGTAACTGAACTAAACAAATAATCCGTGTGAAACACACGTGTTGTGTGATATGGCGATTAAACAGCTAATAAAGGTATTTTTCGTTCGTATAACGAAGCTCAGCTAAGCTCAATTGATAAATATTTACAAAATTAATAATACCCTAATTTACTCATTCAAATCAGTATTACAACTGTAAAATGGATTAAATACAAATAACAGTATTAACAGGAATTAGCAAGCCATTGTTCTATCACAAAACGGACCAATTGTTCTCAAACAGATCGTGATGAATAACTCGTGATAATAACAATAAAACGTTAACAATCTGATATTCTTCTAAACACAAATAACTTGAAAAAGCAAACCGTGACATACGTAATACATGGTTTAATCCTTTAACGTTACAGTAAAATAATAAATTTGGTCCAAACTTTTACTTTATGGATGAAACCCTAGTGTGTCACCATCCAAAAGATAGCTTTGGAGCAGTATTTTCATTTGTTACTCTTAATCTTCAAGAATTTGATTATTTAAATTTGAGATTTTTTTAAAATTTGAACTTGGACACTTTTGGGAGTGACATGGTTAACTACAGGACAGGTCATTCGTACTCGTTAGCTATTACATTTCAGGAACAGCAAATGGATACTGCTGCTATTTTCTTCATATAATCATCTTTGTTCCCCCTCAGGACATTGAAGACGAAGTCACTGACCGAGCACCCATCATTGAAAACTTCACCAAGGTCAGCGAGGTCCTGGTACATAGCGCACAACCTGGCGACCAGGAGGAACTATCCAGGGAAGTGAATCACGTGACTGAAGCATTAAACAGCATCGTTGATAGGACCGCTGACCGACGAAAGAACTTGGAAAATGTCGCGCCGCTGGCCGAGGAATACCACGATGCCTTGCAAAAGCTGTCGGAAGTGATTTCTGAGGTGGAAATCAAGTTGAACACACAGCGTGCATTTGGGGCTGAGCCTGAAGAGATTAAGGAAGAAATTGAGGAGATACAGGTAAGACCATCATTTACGGCCAATCACAATGCCCTCAATAGTGCATTGAACCAATCAGAACTCGAAGCAAGATTGTGCAACCGGCGTCAAGCGCGGGAAAACGCGGCTGAGCCAGGTGACGATTGGTTTTGTTTTTGCTCCTGATTGGTTAAAAGATAAACAGTATATTTGCTCTGCGCTTAGTAAACGCTAAACAAAGCAAACACTTAGTTCCTTTCGACAAACAATGGTAATATTGAACTAAGTTTATTTAAGATCATCTTGTCAGTTCAATTGAGAAAGATGTTATTCTGTCAGTGACACAAGCTACTCGGAAATTTTTTTTGGAAAAAAAAAGAAAGAAGAGGCTCAGCTTCCAGTTCTTGCTATAATTTAAACAAATCGCAGGTTGTAGTAATCCGGACTGATTTGTCTACGTTTAAAAATGTTGCAAAAAATTAACGGCGACCATCGTCGAAACAGTGAAAAGGTAGAGCTAAAGTTCCTTTTTGAACCGTTTACTTATATTTTGTTCGGTTATGTGTGAACAGTCTTCAGAACTGAATCTTTCTAAAATACGAGGTTTTGTTTTTCACCTTTACCAGTTTAATCTCTCTTGTTTTTGCTTATTTGAAAGAAACAACCCACTAAATTGACTTTTTGCATATATACAAACAAAAACACACAAGATTAATAACTAAATTTTCAATTTCATTTTCAAAATATTTACTCATTGAAAAGCTGAAGGCGTTTTGCTAATTGTAAACATTGTTCAGTGTCATGAATACAGTGCTAATCTGCAAGTTTATAATGGAAATCAGAAGAAATCTTTCCCTTTTCCCGGAAACAGAAAACCTGCCTTAAAACTTTAAAACTTAAAACCTTGAAACGCGAGAAACAAACTTCAGTCCACGAGGCTTGTAGATTCCTTCACGCGGTGGTTTACCCTCGCGTTGCTTGGTCAATTTGCGTATATTAGAAAAATTGACTGTTGCTTTGGCCTTCAAGTGAGGCAATAGAATAAATAACCCAGAGCGCAAACAAGTTTGTTTTGAAAAGCGAGATCAAAGGACATCTTTACAATCAAGCTTTCGCAGTCTAAACTATGAGCAGTGCCTCTTGCCCTTAGTTGATCGGGCGAGGAGTAAAATCGAGTGACAGGAACAAAATGGCCGCGGAAGAGGGACTGTTTGTTGTTTATCCCAGGTCACGATTTTAACCTTTTGGTTACACTTACTATAAAGCCCCGATCAAACGGTCTCAACATTTGTTGAGTATGTTGAGAGATGTTGAGACCATGCCCGGTCAAACGGTCTCAACATTTGTTGAGTATGTCGAGAGATGTTGAGACCATGCCCGGTCAAACGGCCTCAACATTTGTTGAGTATGTTGAGAGATGTTGAGACCATGCCCGGTCAAACGGCCTCAACATTTGTTTGAGAGATGTTGAGACCATGCCCGGTCAAACGGCCTCAACATTTGTTGAGTATGTTGAGAGATGTTGAGACCATGCCCGGTCAAACGGTCTCAACATTTGTTGAGTATGTCGAGAGATGTTGAGACCATGCCCGGTCAAACGGCCTCAACATTTGTTGAGTATGTTGAGAGATGTTGAGACCATGCCCGGTCAAACGGCCTCAACATTTGTTGAGAGATGTTGAGACCATGCCGGTCAAACGGCCTCAACATTTGTTGAGTATGTTGAGAGATGTTGAGACCATGTCCGGTCAAACGGTCTCAACATTTGTTGAGTATGTTGAGAGATGTTGAGACCATGCCCGGTCAAACGGCCTCAACATTTCGGGAACAAAAGCCTCAACATTTCTTTTGTTCTCGAAATGTAGGAAGATGTCGAGACAAAGTTTAAACGAAATCAAACTCTTCTCAACATGTCAAACGGCCTCAACATCGGCTTGAGAGAATATTGAGACAAATGTTGAAACCGTTTGATCGGGGCTTAACCATAGTTGTTGTGGTTTCCCATCTCTAATTGCAAGCAATTAGTTGATTAAACACAGTTGGTATTGATGAATAACGAATTTGGTTTTCGATAGATATCACCATCTTTTGTGGAAGTTGTGTAACCGAGAAGTTCATTTAGTCGAGGGAAGGGAAGCTAAGAAGCAGTTTGTTTTGATGCAAAAAAATCCACCGTCATTCAATAAAATATTACTATTTCAGAGAAAAATTAGTGCGGATATTGTAATGGTTCGTAACCAAGAAAAAAATCATATTTTCTTGTTCGTAACTCAATGGAATATTTTAGGCAGAAAAACGTGCATTGTATATATTATTTTGTTTCATTTTTAACGAAACACAAGAGAAGAACTGGTGAGAACAAACGTGTACGAATTCTACCAAAGGTGTTTCCAATGAAAGCGACAAAAGCGACACGCTTTTGTTCACGATTTTTGTGCATAATTAGCCAAAAATAGTAACAACAAAAACTACCAGAGTGCAGTAATATGATTGTCATGCTTGCTTTTAAATTTATGACTGATTTCACGAACTTGTGTCCTGGTCATATAAAATTTTTGTTGCCCTTTCAATGTTATTTTGGTTAATTCGAAGTCGCGTTTGTATTCTTTCCTGTACATATTGGTTTTTTTTTGGGTCAACGTAGATTGGAAAACAGATTTCTTTCTGCAAAATTTAATTATGGCTTATTCCGTTTATGTAAGACCTACAGTGTACTTTTTGCAATCATATCGCGAAAATGTTGTCATCCTAGCTAATTCACGAGTCTCCTGGTCTAAACGCTTACATTTGCGTTTTAAAATAACTAATATTTAAATGTAATTTGCCGTGCGAGTATTCTTAGCGACACGTCACCTCTAACTCAGTCTCTTTCGGCTCAAAATATTATTATCAGTTTTGGATTGAAAATGGTCATAAAAATCCCGCCGCATTTGAATATTAAATTTTCGCTGTTTCCTTGCTCGCAGTAGGGATGCAGGATTACTGCTTGTTGTCGAGATCTACTGTTTAACGGAGGACACTGTACGGAAATGATTGTTTCTTTGTTTAACAAATGACGGTCCGTAACAACAATGACAGCGCGAACTTGTCTCGAATGTAAATTCGTTGTTGTGAATGCATAATTAAGTAGCAGGTTTTTGAAGAGGAAATTCGTGCAGACACAACGGTTTGCGCGATTGTTTGGAGAAAACCGAGTCATCAGCGACCAGTTATCCAACAACACCATATCTGCTGCTAGACCGAAAGGAAAGGAAATTATTTTTTCAGTCCATCGCTTAAACTATTCATCGTAAGATTATTTCGTATTTTTTCCTCGCGGGCAATCGAATGAATGGGAGAAAGTTGTTGATAAAATCATGCGTATGATAAATCCGACGGCTCTCTCACATTGCATGTACCTCAGCCGGTGTTAAATCATTGGATTAATTGTTGTCGTTTACAAATGTCTAACAAAGAGAAACGAAGTAATCTTCCAGAATGTGGATGTCGCGGTTGCAATTTAAAGGTGAATCGCCCCAGGAAATACAATTGCACCAAGTTAGATGAAGCGACCGATGTAAATACTGTGCGGGCAAGACTACGTGGAGGGTTTAGATGTTCAAGCTTGGAATGTTCATGCGACGGCAATGGTGAAAATATATCAACCTTGCGCGGGAATGCAGGAACGTTTATTAAATTCACTGGTCCTACAAGTGAGAGTGGACGCATTATAAATCCTGCTGCGCCTGTTATGCCCAGTAATTCAAACATTCGATCAACCAGTGGATGTTTCTTGGAAAAATCTTCGGATGGGAAATCTCGCGCATTTGAACTGGAAAGTAACGATGTGTCAGAAAACGCACCAAGTGAATATTTTCGCTCCGTAACTATTTGGCAAGGGGTTTTGAATAAACGTCTAAATGTGAGAACTACAAGGTCATCTAAGCTAGCTACGCGTCAAGCAGATCGTTCACAAAATGGATTTATGCCGTCGGAATATAACTTTTACAACGACAAGTCGCATGCGGCGAAAAATGGATCGTGTAAAAACGAATTTCATCGTCGACCAGAGGTAGGCACGCAGAGATGCTATCAAAATCTTAACGCCGCGTTATTTTCGTTTGATGGCATGTTCTTATTTTTAGTAGTGATGCAGTCGACAATCTTGGAAATCTGCCTTAAAATTGGCTTGGTTTTTTCATTATGTCGATTTGACTTGGAAATATATGTATTAACTAGATTGGCATATTGAAATTCAGACGAATACAATTATCGTTTTCAAATGTTAATCGTGCTTGATCGTGGGCGGACTTGGCAAGGATTGGAATTATTTAAACACTGTCAAAGCAAAGCTGAAATAGAAATGACAGGCTCTTAAGCTGTGTATCTTTATATGAGCAGTTAAAGCAAATATATTTTGATCGCGTATATTTATCGAAGCAAAACCAGATGCTACATGACTGCGCTATAAAAAGAACAGTTTGTTTCTTCTGTGAGACAGGTACCAGCCGTTAGATAAAAACAATTCTTCAACTCCCTAAACTACGCACTTGTTTTTGTCGGTATATAAAGCTTTACCTCGTATGTGCAATATTTGATTTATATGCATCCGAGGGTTGACATCGTGCAATAATTGTATAAATAAATACTCATATACCTTATTCTCACTAATATTCGCGCGTACTTAATTTCGCGAAATCAACAGACCCGAATTTCGCGAGGCTTTATTTTCGCGATTTCAGACAAAACAAGGGCTCAAGGCTTGAAATTTTGCCAAAATATCGTCTTTATTTTCGCGTTTTTTTGCTACATCGCGAAAACCGCGAAAATTAATACTCGCGAAAATAAGTATATGTTTGTCATATATTTGCTTCATGTTTGGCCCGACTGACGGCGTTGTTTGCGTATATAGGACTGTGGTTGACTATTTTAAATATTAGTACTTAGCAGTCCTTGACCGCTTATATTAGTGTTAAGTGGTAAAGTAAAGGTCAGTGATTTTGATATTGCTTATATTGTTCTTTTGCAGAACTTGCAATCAGCGCTCAACAACTCGGCCGATAAAGCTCGCTCGTCTGGTGAAGCTCTCCTGAGCCTGCAAGACCCGTCCACAGACATGGCAGCGGTTCGTAGTCAAATGGATGCGCTGTCAAATCGCGTGGATATGTTGAAGGGCAAGATGACTCGGTTTGAGGAACATTACGAAGAACACATGCGCAAAGCTACGGAGTTCCAGCTTGCAGTGGAAAGGCTGCTTGCAAAGTTGGAGGGTAGGAAGGAAGAGCTACTAGCAGTTGATATAGACACCACAGATGGACAGGCGGTCAAGAATCGAATTGAAGAGCTCGAGGTAAGGCTGTTGTCAATTTTGATGATTTTCTTTATTCTGCTCGACAATGTATAATATCGCTGAAATATTTTTAAAAGGTATGATTGGGTAGAAAAACCTTGATCATTGTTTTTTTATTTTTATTTTTACCTGATCATACATTTGAAAATACTTAACAATTATTACAAAAGAAAGAGAGCGGTTTTCAATTCAGTGTTGAAAGTAATCTGGAATTGCTTTTGTTTCGCTTTTTTACCCTCTGTGATTGGTTGAACAAACTCGCGCCATGTACTCATCCAATTAGTCTGCGTAGCAGGCGCTGGAGTAATAAAGAATAAAGGCGCATTCGATAGATGACACGCGCGAGACGAGAGATGACACGCGCGAGACGAGAAAAGACTAAAAACTCGCGCTCTTCTCCAAAAACCAAAACGAATTTTGACTTGGTCACACGCGCTTGGCGCTGGTTACGTATATTTGCTTCGAGTTATCATTGGCTCGTTTTGTTGTTTTATTTATTTTTGTTGTGATTGGTCATTGTAATTGCTTTGGGTTTTATGGCACGGCTCTAAGACGCTACAACGCATAAAATACTATACTTTCATTATCCGACGTTGCCTTACAGTGGTGATTGTCTTTGCAGGCGTTTCGTGAAGAGATCAGTAAACAAAAGCCTTTGCTCACGACCGCGACTCTGACTGGTGATTGGCTGATCAGAAATGCACACAGATCTAGAGCCTTGTAAGTATCTCTTCATTGCTACTCAAACTAGAGAGCACAGACGACTCCAACGCACTAATCATTAGGTCACCATGCCTCCCTACGTAACCAAAGCATGGACATAATTGTTTCTTTTGAGATCAATTGCAGATTTCTTTTCGTCTCCATGCTAGGTTACCGAACGGTGAGCGCGAGAGTGAAGTTATTCCGCGGGACATCCAAGATAAGCTAGACAAGATCAAGGAGAACTTCCACGACCTGGAAGGAACGATTCGTCAACAGAGACTCTATCTGACTTCTTTGTCACTGCAGCAGGTCAGTAACAATGAAAAAAAAGAAGAAGTAACCCTGAACTTTACTGAGGGGCAATCGTCAACTGAGGGGGGAGGGGAGTAGTTAGTACTCCAAATAAAGCAGAGAGCTGGGAGATGCGAATGATGCCATGATTTTATCCCACCTTCAAGAACACATTTCCCATATGATAAAAATCCCCCTCCCTCCCAATATCAAAACGAAAGGCTCAATGTATTCACCCTCCCTCCCTCCACTATCCATTATAATCCCATATCAAACTTCACAGCATAAATTATGTTAATTTAAATAAAGTAAAGTAAATTTCTGATCCCCCCAAAGTGGCTCTTAACTTGCCTGTTCCGTGTGGTTTAAGTAGTTTGGAATACTTTATTTTCGATCCTTTAGCGCGAGCGGAAATGTAATAATTACACAAATTAGGTGTAAAAACGAGGAAGGATTGGGGAGAGGAAGTCTCGCGTCTTCGCCGCTCGTCGCGCGATCGCCGCATCGCCGCTTTGTCTTCTCGCGGCCCAGGAAAATTAGGAAAAGAAAGACTGCTGTCAGTCAGTGTTCTCATGTGATTTTGTCTGATTTGGTTTGCAGGAGAGAGTATTTGCCCTTCCAGTGGACCATCAGCCTGTAGAGGAAGCTATGAACCATTTTATATCTTGGCTTTCTCGAGCAGAAGAAGTGGCGTTTAATCTTCAACCTCTGAAAGCTGATCTTATTACGCTCAAAGAAGAAGAAATCGCTAATACGGTACGCTCAAACTGCATTATATTACAACACTTTTGTATATATCACCTTTTTATTGACTGATTTTCTGCAAGTTTCTTATAATTGGAATTATAACATTTTCGTAATACAAAGTAATATTGTTTCCATTTGATACATGTATAGTGTAAAACGAAATAAAGATAAAACAACGTTAACGTTTGACGATGCCTAATATTTATAATTTCAAAAGTTTGCGGATCCTCTGGTTCCAGAAAATATCCATACCTCCCCCACGACGGAAAGTTTTTGGTTTGAACCCCCCCACCCCATCCCCCTGGAATTTCCAGTTTAGCTTCACACTTTCCTTTAAAAAGTTTGGCTTTTGAGACCCCCTGGGTAGTATGGATATTTTTCTGGAACCGCACATCCTGAAAAAAAAAACCGCAAAAATTTAGTGCTACATGGTATGATATCTGTTTGTTTTTATTGGGTGAATCCCAGTTGGTGTGCATCAAGATATAACGATCTGACTTGTTTCTGTTGTTGTTACAGTCCGACAGGCGCGATGTTCTGATGCACGAGCCAAGTTACAACCACCTTGTACATAAAGCTACTCAGTTCCTGGATTCATCAGGCCCAGGACCAAAGAAAGACGACATCAGCGCTAAGCTGGATGACGTCAAGAAAAGATGGGAGGAGCTTAAGAGAAAAACAAACGAACGATATGCGCAGATCGGCGACGTATTACCGCTGGCTCAAAAGTACCACGACAACTCTCAGAACGTGAAGGATGTTGTTACTTTAGCAGAAACCGAGCTGGGATCGTATGCGGGTGTTTCGCCTGACGTGGAGATTGCAAAACAAGAGTTGCAGAACATCAAGGTATGAGGCATACATCTCTTGCTACAAGGGTCTGAAACTGAGCCGTGATTTACCATAATAATTATCCGAGAATCGAGTTGTTTAGTTTGCCGCGAAATTTGATTTTGTGGCTGTCACGTGTAGTTACGTGAAAGATCGTGAACTGGATAAAATGTCAAATGACCTTTTTAACTCGTGAATGCGAAAGCAATGAACGGGTTATAGCATTTGGTGGACAAATTTCGCTCGCTCGTCGATGGGCTGTAAAAGTGGATCCCCGTTAATCGGGCCACCAAAATCTGGTCGTATTAAAGGGGTTGTCAAATTAGGAAATGACTGACAGAACTTTAGTTCGGGACAAAAGAAAGTGATCGTATTAACGAGGTGGTCGTATTAACGAGGTGGTCGTAAGGCGGGGTTCCACTGTACCTCATAGGAGCCTTTGATTATTTCCCGCGATCTGCCCACTCCGCCTAACACCCCGTCCCCACCCCATCCCCTCACCACCCTCTCGACTGTTTGCTTTCTTTCTTGCAAAAGTAAAAATATTTTCACGTTACACTTTATGCTCCGCTTGCAAATACCGGAAATACAGAAAGCGCACATGAAACACGTGGTAACATTTTCGAAAAGTCTTCGCAGGGCTTCAAATAAAAGAAACGTAAAGAGAGTTATTTTTGTTTTATATGGAAACGGTAAAGGGAGCAAATACGCAAAAAGGACGGCTATTCAGCAGATGACGTTTGACGATACAAAGAACAGTCATTGCACATTTCTCGCCAGAAAGAAATATTTCAATTGACAGCTCCCGAAAATACCCTTTTCTCCGCCCTCATTAGACAAAGAAACACTCGGTGTTGGATTCCATTGCACTTATTCCTCCTCCCTAATCTTTTGAACATGAAATACTCTGTGTATTGTGTTAATGAATGAATGTTTGGGTTTTCACAGGGTGTCTTGAAAGCTGTTGAAAAACGCGCGCGTGACGTCAAACAAATGAACGAACTCGGTGACGAGTTGGCCAACAAGCTCGACAAGTACCATGGGCTGTCAAGCGAAGCACGTCACGATCAGCAAGCAACCAATGAACGCTACGAACGGATTCGACTGGAGCTTCATAACCGCGAGCAACTGATTGAGGCGCAGGTAAACTCCTCAGATCAATTCACCACCGCGCTGCAGGAGTTTGAACTGGACTTAACTGGTGTGGACGCCGCCATCTTGGATGAAACAGTCGGCAGTGACAGTGATGCGCTAAAGCGACAGTTGGCTGAGCTTCAGGTATGAAGAATTATAATAATAATATTTTAAAAATGTACAATTTTGAGATGTTGAAAGTATTACTGTACGATCAGCTTTCTAGTGACTTTTAGCATAGAAGGTGCTATTATTTTAAGAGACTGGAAGCAGTTTCTTTCCGCTTGCTTATTTTCAGTGCAGTCGAACCTCCACTAACGGCCACCTCTCTAAAACGACCAGGATTTTCTCAGATTTTTTGTCCTGACCGTGCATACATACATTTTACTCTTATTGAAACCTCGCTACAACGGCCACCTCTCGAAAACGGCCATGATTTTTCGTCCTGACTGTGCGCTAATCCATACACTTAACTCTTGTTGAAACCTCGCTACAACGGCCACATTTCTACAATGACCAGTTATAAATTCAGCCCCATGATGGCCGTTATAGAGGTTCAAATGTACCTGTTTCAAGCATAAATGATTGTGATTCCTGTCTTTCAGGCCGCCAAGGTTGCTCTCGCCCAGCGAAGACCCAAATTAGGCTCGTTGCAGTCCAGTGGACTGGCACTAATGCAGGAGAACAAAGAGAACGAGAAGTTCGTTGATGCGACGAAGTCCAAAGTTCAAAGCGTCACTGATCTGTACTGTGGCATCGAGGACAAAATCAAGGGTCGCATTACGCATGTGCAAACCGCGTTGTACCGCTGCCAGGGGTTCAACGAAGCTCTGGATGACTTTGAAAGATGGTTATACGACACTGAGAGTCGATTCCAGGCCCTTGGTTTGTTGTCAATCAAACCAAGTGTCATAAAGAAACAGGGCTCTGGTCTGAAGGTAAGTTTTAACATCATATTTACTCATTGACTAACGGCTGGACAGGAAGCCATTGGTTCGAGGTCAAGATAAATATTCTGACCTCCGTATATACTGACCGATCGTGAGATATTTTACGTTCTGCCCTACGAACTCAGTTGATAAGGTTTTTTTATCGCATGAAAATGCCATGGTAATTACACGAGCCTATTAAATAGCGCGAGTGGGTCGTACGATTCATGTCATGATAGCACGTTTTTTAGTCACCGGGCCCTTAGGACACTTGCTGTCTTACTGACGAAGTTAGCGTTTTTTGAAAGAAACGCTTGTACTTGACCATTCAATTGAAAGCTATTGAGCAGTACTTTCATGTGGTACTGTTTATTATGCTGTACAAGGTGGTTCTAACTTTTAAATTTGTGGATGAACCCTAGTGTGTGACCATTCTATTGAAAGCTTTTGAGCAGTACTTTCATGTGGTACTGTTTATTATGCTGTACATGGTGGTTCTAACTTTTAAGTCTGTGGGTGAAACCCTAGTGTGTGACCATTCAAGTGAAAGCTATTGAGCAGTACTTTCGTACAGTACTGTTTGTTTTTCAATAATTTGAGATTTTTCAGGAGTGAAAGACTGATTTTATCGCAATGAGCATTCGTTGTGTATGATACTGATTAGAAAATCGTCTGCATTCTCAGGTAATCAAAGAAGATATAGACCTTCATGCTCCTCTTTATGAAGACATTCAGCTGCGAGGTGTTGATATGCTAACACGGGCCGACTCCGCCGCCGACAGACATCAGCTACAGATGAGACTCATTGACGTGGAGAACCGCTGGAAAAACTTAAAGGTGGCTATTGACGAGCGGCATAAGAGTCTTGGTAGACTGGTACCGAGCGTGGTTGGTTACGTGGAAGTGCGCCAGCAGGTGATCACGTGGTTATGCGAGAGTGAAAAGAAGTTTGACGAGCTGACATTAGGACTCAGTGATGTGAGCGACATCACGGTCATGTCACAGAAACAAGAACGGTTGAAGGTAACTTGTTGTACTTCTTTGAATCACGTTCTGTACATCTTCTATATGTTAGCAATCTCTCTTGGGGGTGGGAAGAGGGGGAAGGAGGAGGAGGTTCTTATCTCTCCTCAACCCCCCCCCCCCCCCCCCCCCCCCCCCCCCTTCCGAGAGAGAGCTTGCCCGCAAGCTACTTTGAACAGGGCTTCTACGTCTTAGCCGATTTGCTGGTTATATGGCTTGGAGGAGGTCGCTTGAGAACTGAAGACTATTTTTCGTGCAAATGTGTATACGAAGAAAACATGAGTCCTTGATGTACTTTAACATTTGAGCGGTTTTTCAATGACGAATGATTATTTACATCTGACCAATGATCGCCAATTAGAACAAACGCAAATTGCCCAGTGAACCAATCAGGACATACAACTGGCGCCAAGCGCGGGAAAACATGTAACCTGCGCCAAGCGCGGGAAAACGCGCGTAAGCCAAGTCATGGTTGGTGTTGGCTTTGCACCTGATTGGTTGAAAAACAGCATGTTTGCTCTGATTGGTTAGATAATGTTGTGAGAGTTTTTTCAACCAATTATGGCAAACACGAAATGACTTTCTACTATTCGACGAAAAATAGAAGCAATGAAATCACAATAGTTAACTCTCTTTTAACAGGCTTTGCGCGAAGACTTGGAGAACCACAGACCTGTTTTCCAGAACCTCTTGTCCACTTCCGATGCTTTGATTGGCGTGTGTCATGAGCTTTCAATCAATAATGACGTTGTCATGGTGGTCAGCGAGGTGGAGGAAGTGAAGAGACGCTGGGAAGCTTTCACTGCTAAAGTGCTTGGCATAGAGAAAGAACTGAAAAACTCCAACAAGACACTTGCTCTGGTATATATATCACAATCTAATGATTGAAATGCTTTGAAGCATAGTTGTGATAAAGCATAACGTTAACGCCTCGAAAACCACAGGAGGCTTGTGGGAGCTAGGCCATATAACTAGGATGTTCACTGTGATCATCGGAGACACTAGAAATTAACAAACGAACGAACGAACGAACATTGTAAATAAAGCGAACTGAACTTCAGAGTCACAAAAGGATTCTAGCAAAGTCTGAGTTTAGATTAAAAATGCTACAGGCGAATAAAATACCTGATGCTTTTCCTGTAAGTCGTGTTCATTCAATTTGAATTTTATTTTTCTATTTTCCTTTAGGTGCAAGAAGTGATGCAGCCTATGCAACAAGTGATGTCTGAAGCAGAAAGTATTCTGGCAACCGAGCCCAAGGTTGGATTCAACATCGGACAGGCCAAGAAAGAACTCATCAAAGTCAACGTATGTAAACCGTCAGTATTCCTTGCCTGGTGAATTTACAGCTGTTATGTAAACAAATAACTGAAGCTCACGCCGTATATGTGTCCGTGTTTGTCAACAGAAAATTATCGACGTGTTAGAAAAGACGGAGATTACGCTGATGAGATTGTCGAAGCAGGTCATCAACAATGAGTACATCATCACCATTATCAAAGACAACAGAGTCATGCAGGTATGGAAACTTTTCCTACTCTTCTAACAACTACCGTAAAATCCTACCTGAGCTTATAGAACTTGTAGGGGTCTTACAAACGGGGATGGGCGGAGGAGAGCTCAGAACTGGGGGTAGGGGGCTTTAAACGGGTAGGGGTTTATAACGGGGTATGGGTAGGGGGAGCTTTTAAATGGGGAAAAAGAAATGCATTAACAGAAAAAAATAATTAAGTGCACCTAACTTCGCTTATATAAATCTACATGAAATTCGAAGCATTGCTGCGATTTTTTTTGATTCGGTTGATGCTCGATTTGTTGCACGGCCGCGTATAGGGAGTCTGGTGCCGAAAGCGGGTTATGACGTAGTGCCTCTGTCATTTCTCTGTATTTGTTTGGGATAATTGAACATAAAAATGACCATTTCTATGTCTTTTGGGACTTAAACTGAATAATTTTGTTTCGAAATTGTGCGTTCTTCATCTTCGGAGTCAAAGTCAAAGTTTCGATTCGGATTACTCCGAAATAAACTTTATTTCGAGCAGGAATCGAGAACGCGTGTTTACACATATTTATGCGTACCGCAATCAATACTTCAAGCAGCAATGAGGAAGAAATCTTCGCAGATAAACCGCTTGGTGACCTGGATGGACAACCAAATGCTAAAAGGTGGTCAAAGCGAACGAAGAGCTGAAAAGAAAGCTCAAGGACCGCTTAGATAGCATTGAAGAAGTCAGTGAATGGTAAGCTGAATTCATGTCACCTATACGACTCCGACGAGCGTTTTAGTCATTTAAGCTTATATTTTTTGCTTTAGCGAGTATGTATTTCATAAAGCAATGGTTATTCTTTTAAATGCCCGCTTTTCACCATTTAGTGGGTTTTAATTTTTACAAAAGCCAAGTAACTGTCGCAGTTTTCAGACTTATAGGGCCGGGTCATGTTCTGTAGGAATTCTCGCTCATGGATTTTGTTTAATTTGATGCTTTTGTAGATGTCTGTTTAGCGAGGTTACAGTTTACCAATATCCCATCCAATAAAGCTTGTTTTGGCTCAGTTCTATTTAAGTATTAGTCCATACTTAAAGGTCGTCTATCGAGAGTTTATAGAGAAGTGTATTAAGAGTTGCTTGAGGCGCAGGCAAGAGACAGTCGATCGATTAAAAATCGGCTTCCTCGGGCCTGTAAATTGAAGCCGCAGAAAACAAGCTGAAAGGAAACAAGCCACATCACTACAGTTTTGACATCCTCAAACGTTTGTCGTTGCTACTCCAAATAACCACCATAGTGAATCAAGTTAATTTTAAAGTAAAAACCATCAGGTAAATGACTTTTCCCCCCTCGATAAGCGAAGTGGATATGTTCCCTCGGCGGTCCGCATTGATGTTACGATGTGTACACGGTTTGTCGCACTGCTTATTTCCCGGCATCAAAAAAACTTTTTGAGTCCAAATCTTTTGTCATTTTTCCTATTTTGTAATTCGAAAAAAATTCGTATTTGACTTTCATCAAAATTTCCTGAATTGCTTCGCACCAGGAAGAAATGTTGACGCCATACGGATGCGCGATACTACGGATGAACGCTCGGATTCCACGCTCGTGCTACTGAATTTCATGGGGTGACTTTGCCGGCTATGTTTTAATAGGGATTGGTAGAGATAGGTCCTCGGTAACATTTCGTCGAATTGCTAGTTGGCTTCGACCAGGTAAATTTAAAAATAACCTTTGGAAGTCGGCCCGCTGGAAGTGCGCGGACAAATTCCAGAGTCTTCAATGGCTCTTACAGTCCCACTTCGCTCGTTCGAGTTTACAAAATCCACCGTCTTTTTCGTATTTTCTCGACCATCGCTATAAAATGGTATAGTATACCTTTCTCTAAATCTGGGATGTTGCTGTAACGGACAATAACGCACCTTAAAGGCGTTTCCACACACTTTTCGAATGTGTATCGCATCTTCCTAAAGGAAATGAGCGGACGCGAAGGATCCAACGTTCCCGGGTAGACGTCACAACAGCCGCTGGACCATTCCGCTCAAACGCGGCCGTACAACAAAATGGCCGCGTGCTTTTATTCGTTTTACTTTGCCGGGGTACAGTAGCCTGAGATCAGGCTCCTGAAGAAAATTTGCGAACGAAGCGAGCCGAGTCGCTGCCTGGGCGAGAACGAAAGCGACGGAGCCTGAAGACATTCCTTTGACGCCGCCGATCCATGATACCAGATTCTGGTATCATGATCTGATTGGTCATTTTGCTTAATATTGACAGATTCGCGGTGAATGATGACAGATGTTGAAAACACAATGTCACGCGTTGTTTGTTGAAGTTGAATACAAGAGAATTGAGCAAGCGTTACGGAATTTATTCTTTGCCATCAGATCTTTCAGATATCCCTCGGCTCAAGGAAGAACAAAAGAAGCTAAAAGATATGCCTAGCATCTGTGGCAAAAGAGCGCGATGTAATTCTCCAGCCTGGTTTTGGCAAGAGTTTAACCTCGGGTGGAGATTAGAACGATCTACTGTTCTAATTGTGTCGTCGTTGCAGTTTCGATAATGAAAGACCAAGTCGAAGAGTTTTCCCGTTTAGGCCTGAAAGCTGAAGTTCGAAATGGAAGGATAAAATCTGCCAAACAAATGGACATGGAGCCGGTTAGCCGGCGATCTTTTGCGCTGGAGTCCTTTCATTTGCGAAGAGAAAATTACGGCTGAAAATTGAACAATCAACAGACGTAGCGTTGGATAAAATTACATATTTACATACGCGTATTACGGTAAATTTCGTGGACGAAGCCGTCTTCACCGCTTTATACGCTTACTTAATTTTAGCAATTTTTACTTTCAAGATTGTTTTATGGGTAATACTTGAAATGCAACGATCATTTTTGCTGTGCGAAATAATTTATTAACCATTATTTTCTAGTTAAACAAGAAGTTAATTTGGAAACACGCCAAACACTCCAGGTGACTTGTTGACATTTTATAACAGGACTAATTACTGGAGGCCGATCGGCGGCATCAAAGGAATGTCTTCAGGCTCCGTCGCTTTCGTTCTGCAGCAAATCGGCTCGCTTCGCTCGCAAATTTTCTCCAGGAGCCTGATCTCAGGCTAGGGTACAGAAAATCGAGGATTCAACCAAATCCAAAAATTTCTTCGCAGTAAAGGTTTCAAATATCAAGTAAATTTATTTAAACGAATAAAAAAATGGGGTTAGGTGCATAAACACTCCACACATAATTAATAAATGTTCAAAGTCAGTTTCGCTTTGCTTGTCTTCAAGCATAAAACGTTACGATAATGCACCGCTCTTTCGGTCAATTTAAACAACGACAACAAGAAGTCTTTAAAATACAATATTGTCTTTGACTTTTGTTTTCTTTGATGATATCAGAAAGAAGGGAGAAGGAGGGGGATTGTTCGTCATCATAGTAATGGGCCTATAACCAAATGGGCTTATAAATCAAAAATGTGTCGGCTTATACGCGAGATTTTACGGCATTTATATCCAATTGTTTTAGAGAGTATCTTTGTCGACAGTCTAAAACCGTTTGTTCTTAATCCTAAGGTGCGCTTGAAAGAGAGAAAAGTCAAACTCGAGAAGTACATCCGAACCGTGGAAGTTTTCCAGGGAGTTGGAACCGAGATTGAGATGAGGGTGATGGGCATCATGAGTTTTGTGTCGGTGGAGATCATTGTTACAGACTTGGAGAACATCCGGGATCAGCTACAACACGTGCAGGTATGCTACACGCAATGAACCAATCAGAACTCGAAGAAAAAACATGCAAACTGCGCCAAGCGCGGGAAAACGTGTAAGCCAACTCAAAGTCGGTTTTATGTTTGTTCCTGATTGGTTAAAAAGTCCGCGTGTTTGCTCCTGATTGGTTAAAAATAGTCCGCGTGTTTGCTCCTGATTGGTTAAAATAGTCAGCGTGTTTGCTCGGATTTGTTAGAGCAAGTTGCGCAAGTTTGACTTTATTTTACATTGAATCAAGTTTGTTCAGCTAAAAGCTCTATTTATCACGTACATTGATGTTTTGGTTAACCTCTACATACATGTAGCTTTTTTCTCTTTGTACGACATTTTCTTGTCTCCGGCGATTCAGTCCGGATTATTGTTGTTTGTATGTATGAAACAAACTAGTCAAACTGAAACGAAAACAAACAAACAAACTTACAGTGCGACTACTGTAACCAGGGCCACTAAGACAATCACATCTTGTAGAGCAAAACAAAGATAATTTTTCAACTTAATATCAAATTAAAACGTTGTATTACACTAAGAACTGTTTGTAGTTGTGATTCTTTGTTTCTCTTCTGGAAGGTGGTTTGGTTGTCGTTGTCTAAGTGGCCCCAGTTATAGTAGTCGCACTATAGAAAATAGCAGATATTTTGGAAAACTCGTGCTTTGTTTTATTTGTTAGAATCTGGAGGAGGAGGTTGTGATTCACAGACGGAAAATCGACACCATGGAAGAAACTGGCGAGTGGATCATCAGAGAAAACGGTGGCAACCCCGAAGTCATCAGCGAAGTTCACTCGAACATCAACCGAGCCAAGTCGACGATAAACGAAGTGACGATCAAACTAAACGACCGTCGCCGAAGATTAGAAACAGCTCTGACCGAAAAACAGCGAGTGTTTGACACGTTGGACGATTTTGACAAGAGAGTGGTAAAGCTGGACAAATCACTGGCTCGAGCTAAACCTGTTTCAGCGGAGTTTATTGTTATTAAAGATCAGAGGTCTTCTCACGAGGTTAGCCATTGCTTTGTTTTTGCGTGTGTTTTTTCTTCTTCTAATCTTTCATAATCCACCAATGTTATTTATTATTATCCCCATACAAACATGTTCTCGATTTTATTAGTTAATTTTTCTAACTGTCCAAATTAATCTTTAATTTGGATTCTTTGGACAGTTCCACGCGTGATATAATTAAAACGTAATGGGACTGCATGCTTGTCCAATTACGTAATAATTTAATTCAAAAAATTCCTCATACTGCCAAATTGGACTTTGCCTAGTACGGCCTCGTCCAATTTTGGCAGGCCCATCCAATTAGTTCCAATTGGACGAGCATGTAGTCCTATTTCATATCCTCTCACACCATCGTGTCCCAGTAGAATCCACCGTACGGAAAAAGATGGCGACTGGTACATTTACCCATAATTCTTAGCGCACGAAAACGCTCATAACAACGCACAGAAAAGTTCTAAAAACTGCAAGCCTAGCATACACAATGCTGTTAGTACAGGGACGAATTTCGCAAAAATATGGCTTTCTATGTGCCTTATTGGCTGTGTTAGGTTCGCAGGGTATTGTGGTAAAATGTACAGCCGCCATCTTTTTTCCGAACGGTGGATTGTTGTTCTCGCTACTGTCGACGGAACAAACGAGATTCCAGTCATTTGGTTCGGTATCTTCATAAGTTTCGGCTGAGCACTCGAGAGAGACGTCTGAAATTCGTGACGAGAAATTCCATACTGATGACGTAGCACTGCAGAGATCCGTGCAGTGACTGATCGGTTAAATGAGAAAATAACAACCAATCAAATGTACTGGACGATACAATACGGATCTCTCTTGTGCGTGAATGCATGTCATCAGTATGAATCTCAGACGACGGTCTCTCTTGGCTGAACAGGAACCGATACCTGTGGAATGCAGCGTCTATGCAGCGTGCATCACCAGCCATGCCATTTCATGTTGTTTTTCAGATCGTTGTTCGAGAGGTGGGTCGCTTGCGTCCTATTTCCGAATTCGTCTTCCCAGCGGCCGAGAGTCTTCTTGCCAAAACCGAGGCAGCCCCGGAGAAGAACGAATTTGAAAGCCGAGTGTTGGCCACACGTACCCTGTGGGAAGGTGTCCGGCTCAGGAGTGACAACAGACATGTTATTATTGAGCGAGTGTTCCCATTGGCGCAGAACTATGATGACGCGTACCGCGTATTAAACGTCTGGCTCCGAGAAACTGAACAGAAGGTCATTAACCTCACCCCAGTCCCCTGCAATGCCGAGAGCTTGGGTCAACAACACAGGAATCTAACGGTGAGCAGTTGTGGTTGACTGTGCTGTGGGGTGGTACTTTTGACAACAATAATGAGATACATAACAGGAAACAGTTATCTATCCACGTAGACACTTATGATCTTAAAAACTTTTTAAACTGGTTCATTTCATATATTCATCACTTGATGGGTGTACCTAGAACTCGAATTTGACCGCTGATTTCAGTGGCTTCATAGCTCAGTTGTAGAGCGTTTGCATCACAAAGGACATGGGTTAGAATCCTGTTGAAACCTGACTGAATTATTTTCAGGCTTTCTGTAAACTGCGAAGATTTCCTTCTCTTTACATGTAAGTTCCCTGTCACTTGATGTCATTTCAAAAACCAAAAAACGTTTTTGTATTAGCAGAAACCTAAAAATAATGGTCAAATTTTGTTATAAATTACCATCCTAGTGTACTAAAACTGTCTATAAGTATCTCTGGCCATAGAAACTGGGTCGGAATGGATTGCAACTTGAAAATTGTTAGGCTAACTTTTTTCAAGTTCTCGCATTTTCATTTCCAAAATGCACTAGAACAGACCATAATTTGTTCCTCTTTCAAGAATTCGATTGATTTCTTTTCCTTGGTGTTCTAAATTATTTTGTAAATAAGAAAAAGTACTGAAGCACAGTTTTGACCAAAAAAGTCAAAATCTCCGTGATACTTCCCGGTTCGCAGACTAGTCCCTGCAACAAGTCCCCTGGGGACTGTGTCCCAGGGACAAGTCCCTTGGGCATACACACGAGAGGACTTGTTGAAGGGACAGTCCGATTTAGTCCGTTAGAAATTCATTCATATTTATCAGTTATTGATTGACCAACAAGTGCTTTTCCTTGTCTAGGCTCTCCATGAAGACGTAGTCAACCATGCGCCGATACTTGAGTTTTTCATGTCAGCGGCAACAGCCCTCAGTAACGCCTGCGATGCTACAAACATCAGAGAAGGCCTGGAACCCATCAAAATGCTCAACCAAGAAGTAGCCAATCGCTGGCACGTCATGACAACTGTCGTGGAGCGCAAGAAAAATGTGATTGGCAATGTTCAACAGCAACTCAAACTGTACGATGATTCTTTGGACAAAATCAGGCACTTGTTGAACCGCGCGGAAACAACCTTGGCTTCCCAGGGTGCAGCAGGGGTAGACGTGAATAAAGCTAAAGTCAACAGAGACACACTAATGGTGAGTGAGGAATTATTTGCGGCTGCGCTAATAAGGGAAGCCATTTGAAACTCGTATGCGTAGAACAAACAAAGCACAAAGCACTTAACTAATGACTGCTTCATCAGAAAATTATGGGAGACGCGGTGGCCTGGGCCCGGTTGTTCGAAAGCTGATTACGCTAATCCTGGATTAAAAGTTAATCAACCTTTTAATTTTCTTGTATAAAAGTGTTTTTTTCTGCTAATGTTTAGTAAAGTTTGAGATTAGTCAAAGTCAAAACAGAAAGACAAAACTATAAACAGAAAACCTCACTGAAAAGTTACGAAACTGAAATCAATATTCGCGTTAATCCTGGATTAGCTTAATCGTCCTTTGAACAACCGCCCTAATGGTTAGCTCGCTGGACTCCGGATCGAGCGGTCTGGGTTCGAGCACTGATCGAGTCATTGTGTTGTGTTCTTGGGCAAGACACCTTGCTCTCACAGTGCCTCTCTCCACCCAGGAGTAAATGGATACCGGCGAATTGTCAGAGCAACCTGACAAAAATGCTGGGGGGTACTTGCAATGGACTAGCATCCCATCCAGGGGAGTAGTATATAGCAATGTGATCATAATTCAAGTAACCGTTGGTGTCCATGTTATTTTTCTCAGACATTGTTGTCGGTTTTTGAAAACGGTAAGAAGAACTGGAGTTTCTTAACAAGACAGGTGACATGATAGTGCACGACGTGGATCACCGACTGGTGAACTCTGCGCCCATACAGGATCAGCTCGCCACAGTGAATGCCACTTACAAAGATGTACTGGACAAACTGGAGCTTGAACAGCTTAAACTTGAACAGGTACAACGAGCTTAGAGCTGATGGAGCTATTTCACGATATATTTAGTCAATTTTTCAGAAGTTCAAAAATTACCTTCAAATCGAAAGAAATCATAAATAACAGTTTACTAAGATAGAAAAACTCCAAAGAGGTTATAATAAACCAAACAGGAACAAGGATGGCTAAGATTGGGGAAGATTGAGACGGATTGCAAATGACGAAGGCTAAATTTTTCAATTTACGGCATCCGTAACGTAGCTCCTTTAAAACACACAGTTCACTTTCATCGGCATGAAAGAAGTAAAGTCGTACAACTTGTGTTTCTTAAAGTAGGAAGAAGGAGAGGCCGAGAATGGAAATGATTCCATTCTCGGCCCCGCCTTCTTCAACTTTACTCCAAAATGTCGGATGGTTCTGGATTTTGTGTTTCTTAGTGAAGGTTTAAATGTGCTAATCTGGGAGTTAATTAGCCTTGGGCTAATGGATATGAATTTGTTGCATCCTATTGAGGTAGATATCACTGTTGTCACTTCAGCTTGCGTTTTTGTGTTTCAAAGGTCTTCTGAACGAAATATTTACTTTGGAGTACTTTCCAATTGTGGTTTGAAATTACGGTAGTGAAAACCGCCGGGATTTAATTTTTTGGCAAGCTCATAATTTTCCCCTTAGCGGTGCCAGTGTCATAACCTGTCTTGAAGTCAGTCGTTACTTAGAAATGAAGGGGAGGCTGGTCTTGTTGAGCCCTTATCGTTTTACTCATCAACTCGTAGCGGAAACCGAGGAAACAGAAATGCAAAGTTAGAAAGCATCGGATAGCTTTCTTTCCTTTACATATTAAATGTATATAATCTTATTCACCTGTTTACTAATTATAATCTGCAGGTGATTGAGAACGCGGAAGATTTCCAGAGTGCCGTGTACGAGTTTGAATCATGGCTGCCTACAGTATCGAGTGCAGTTCAACAGTTTGCGCCGATCTCTTCTGACGTGGATGGAATCAAGAAACAGCTGAAAGAAGCAGAGGCAAGTAACGCTTGATTCGACCTGTTTAACCAGTTTAACCTGTGAAAACGATATGAATGTTGGTGCAGTGCCGTGTAATGAAATATCGCATAATTAACTTGTTTGATTTTTTTTCGGCCTGGTTCGGTTCATGAGGTTTGAGCCTCGAAACCTCTCACAGAGGTTTACAAGTCCTGCGTCTTTCGTCGAACAAGACCAACCTTTGCAGACGTTTTGTTGGTGCGTCACGCATTCTTTCGGAACGATTGCGTGACGATTCAAAAGAACGCTTGCGAAGGAGATTAGTTCATCAGCTGTCTTTACTATTTCTGTTGTAAGGCATATCCTTGTATATAGATATTTTGTGTCCGAACACATTGCCCTTTAATTTTCACGAGATTCATCTGATCCTAATATATCCAAGTGATTCTATTTCTCTCTTTGACTGTTTCTATATTCTGCCTGGGTACAAGCGGTAACAAATACTGGTATTTCCAGGGTTCCAGATAATTTTGTAAGGCAAGGTGTCAATGAGGAATTGCAACGGGTCAATAGGCATGGGCCTCATATAATCATCAGAAGTTTTCCATTAATTTGTTGGGTCAGGTAGCCGCCCTTGTCGGTATTTTGACCTGAGACCCCTCTCTTATTTGGAACACTGTATTTCACCATAACACCATTATATATGCCCTGTTGTATGCCAGTCGTTCACTGACCATACTCGCTATTGACTTACAGGACTTGCACGATGACCTCGAGAAAAACAAACCGCTGCTGCTGTCCGCTGAGGACAGTGGGCACAGACTGGTGGAAGTGTGTTCTCAGGAGCTGACTGTAGACTCAGTTGTAGCTACTAAGCTGGATCCGCTACAGAAGGCGTATGAGATCCTCTATGCCGCTGTAGTGGAGAGAGTGGGTCAGCTGCAGATGAGGCTTGTTCAGTCCCAGGAGCTGGACGCGTCGCTTGCTGACGTCACTCGTTGGTTGGTGGAGATGGAGAGGACGCTAAGCCGACAAGAACCCATTGCACTGCAGCCTGTCAAAGTTAACAGACAGAAGTGTGATCAAGAGGTAAAATTTGATTGGTTGTCTTGTTTGCTCGACGCGTGTGTTTACGTTGTTAAGGTTGTTGTTGTTACTGAGAAATTAAATTAAGCGTGGCAAACGATATCCTGCGAACGCAGACGGATTTTCCCGCCCTTTTTTCGGCGGCAAAAAACAACAGATGTAAACAATGAGGTCAGAAAAGATTCCCCTGTTCGTTGTATAGAAATAGTTGTATGTAAGTAAAGCCTTTTCAGAACCTAGGGGGCTCATCGGGCCGGCGTTTTACTCCAGTTTGTGTAGCATGAAGCTGCTAGGAGTATTGCTACTCCC
Organism: Desmophyllum pertusum; assembly: GCA_029204205.1. Classification (NCBI taxonomy): domain Eukaryota; kingdom Metazoa; phylum Cnidaria; class Anthozoa; order Scleractinia; family Caryophylliidae; genus Desmophyllum; species Desmophyllum pertusum. The sequence goes on along the minus strand of MU825873.1, from coordinate 4,723,013 downwards.
CCTGGATGGGACGCTAGTCCAACGCAGATTACCCCTCAGCATTTTGTCAGGTTGCCCCAACAATTATCCGTTACCCATTTATACTCCTGGGTGGATAGAGCCACTGTGAGTTGAGTTGCCCAAGAACACAACACAATGACCCCGGCCAGGGCTCGAACCTGGACCGCTCGATCCGGAATCCAACACGCTAACCATTGTATAGAAATGCGTGGGTGTTAATACAGTTTTTGCTAATTCCCGTAGGTTTTGTGCAAAGAGATAGCGAGCCAACAACCTGTGATTCAACAAGTGGAAACCAATGCTACCAATATGATGGTGTCCATGCCGTACGGACCAGACCGTGACGTTCTCAAATACAAGGCGGCAGACATCGACCGACGCTTCACTGCCGTGACAGACAAATCCACGCAGCGGAAACAAGCTCTAGACTCTATCCAGCCTCTGGCAGAGCAATACCACGATGTTATGCACGCGTTCGTGCTTTATTTGGATGGCGCTGAAGATAAACTTGAATCACTGAAGAGAGTGCCGCGTGACGAAGAGACCGCTGCTCGTCGCAAAACTGACGCACAGGTAACGCTTGTCTGTTGTGTTACATACGGGATATTTGTCACACGGTGTCTATAGATATGACGTCAGAATTCGATGCCAGCGCGAATTAGCAATATGCTCTCAGCCAATGAGAATAGAGATTGTGAGTACAATGTATAATGTATAATTTATCTTTCATAAATGTATTTTAGGCGTTCGTGGAAGGAGTAGAGAGTCACAGAGGTGTTCACCAACTGGTTAACATGGCTTCAAAGGCCTTGCTGGACTTCTGTCAAAATAACTCCCTCAGTGTAGACACATCACACATCATAGATGAAGTACAAGATGTTAACGCTCGCTATGATAAGCTGTGCAGGGCAAACTTTGACATGGAGAAACAGAGCCGAGTGGCCGAACAGAGTGTTGGGCTATACCAGAAAGCTTTGCAGCCTGTGCAGCAGACGATTGTCGAGGTTAACAGTTATCTCGAGTCTGAGCCTGCGATCGGATTGGACGCGGAGAAGGGCAAAGAAGAACTAGTCAAAGTTGAAGTACGTGGAATTGTGTTCCAACTTGTTTTATGTCTTACCCTATTTTATTGTGAAGTTAGATTGGGAAATGATTATGGGTTCAAAACCGAGAGAGAGCCAAGTTGTAGTTTATCTTAGGCTGAGAGAAGTGAAAGTTATCTTCACTGCGTTTTCATTTAGAGAAAGTCATTGTTTCTTTTCCATATAGAGAGCTTAAGCACAGTCGTTTTTAAGCCACGGACGGCAACCGGAAGTCGAACGTTCTCTTCTTTGGCGCGTATTTTCGACTTTTTGTCCGTAACATCAAGTTGTAAATGCTAAGACGAAAGCTTTCCAACTCATTGGTGGAGGTGAAAGCGCGCCAAAAACAAGAACATTCGCCTTCCGGTTGCCGTCCGTGGCTCAAAAACGTCTGTGCTTAAGCTCTCTAATGAGTTGGAAAGCTTTCGTCTTAGCATTTGCAACATGATGTTACGGACAAAAAGTCGAAATTACGCGCCAAAGAAGAGAACGTTCGACTTCCGTTGCCGTCCGTGCTCAAAAACGACTGTGCCTATTGACAAATTCACAGAATCGCTGTTGATTTGTGTTTTGTAAGTTATCGGCAAAAGGTGACATAGTTTTTCTGGAACTTTCCCTGATTGATCATTGCGATGTAATGTTTCAAAATATAGAATAAAAAGAATATGTCCATAGAAAGAGATATGATCGACTAAAATACTTCATAATTCCTTACAATATCAACTGCGAAAGACGTGTTTGTACTGCTACGTTCACGTTTCCAGTGATAGTTTGTTTTTCTGACATAGAAATTGGTCTATAATCATTGTATAAGAAGAGAATAGGTCAGTCACCGTGCTCGTTTACGAGAAAATGATCAACAAAGAAACGGATGCCATGCTTTTAATGTGCGCGCGCTAATAAGTCAGTTCCAGGGAATCACCGTAAGAGTAGATGTTGTGACGTGCAACTATACACGTCTGTTTACAATCCAAGATTCTTGATTTAACCCTTACCTGTTCTGTTAACTGTAGGAACTACTCAGTACTCTTGAAGAGCAGAAAGCTGATCTGGAGGTTGTGGAAATGTCTGGTCCTCCTCGAGTTGAACAAGCTGTGGACTTGGCTGAAGAGCTGGCCACAGTGTCACAGATGTATGACATGAATGTTAACAAGTTGAAACGTCAAAAGGTTTGGAACTCTCCGAACACGGTTTTCTTTTGTGTGTGTTGCTTTTTGTGCCTGTTTTAATTAAGTGCTTGTGGCGACAATCGCGATATACGTTCACTTAAGGCGTGGACGAGCCAAATGCCTTCCCAATCCAATGTCTTAGATGGCGCATCTTCAATCGTTTAGCCTACATTTTTCAAGTTCGTAATCCGTCTCAATCTTCCCCAATCTTAACCATCCTTATTTCTTTTTAGTTTAGTTTTGCCTCTTTGGTGTTTTTCTACCTTAGTCAACTATTATTTTAAGTTTTCTTTCGATTTGAATCTCCCAAATGACTTTAAATATATGTTTTATAGGTTCGATTAACGAAGCACGTCGAAAAGCTGATCATGTTTATGGAGGTACAACGCGAAGTCGACCTCTGGCTCCAGGAAATTTCTGAAACGATCAGTCGGTTGTCACCAGTCAGTGAAGACAGCGAGACGGCCAAGACACAGCTGGCTAACACTAAGGTAGGGAAGAAAACTAGCATAGCAGGGATCACGTCTAGAATGAGAAGAGAATAAGTACTACTTCTTACTGTAACACGCGTATATAAACGGCACTCGTAGATAAGGCGCACCTCCAATTTGGAAGCTCAAATGTTTGGGGAAAAGCCAGACTGAAGTTCGAAGTTTTAATGAAAAGAAGCACTAAATGTTGCTATTAAGAACGTTTTGATGACTAAACTCATTAGAGAGTGGAATTTTACTTTTCTTTACCGTCTTGTTTATTTGAGCTTTCCAATTTTTTTCTACATACGCATTTTTCACTTGAAAGCACTACATGAAAGTGAACGAGTGTGGAACGACAGCCAAATATCCAGGCAGTTGCGTGAAGAAAGAGGTCGGGGCACTACATACAATATACGTCAAACTAATTTATACAAGTGAACAAACAAAATACTAAAAGCAGTCTTGTTGAAGGTTTAGAGCACTAGCGAGCAACACATGTTTACGTTAGTTTTTCGTTCGATTAGCGCGGTTCAGGAAAATCGTGCAACATTCTGTAACCAACAAATCAGAGAAAACCATGTTGTTTTCTCCTCCAATCAGGTGAAAGTGATTTGGTTTACGCGATTTTATTTCCCGCGCTTTTCGCGGATTGTGATTTTACTTCAAGGTCTGATTGCTTTATTGTATTTTTTTGCGACCGTAGTTCTTCATATCATCATACCACAACCGCTACAAGCTTTGTTTGTATCCTTGCAGGCCCTGAACGAGGAATTCCAAAAATATCGCACGAAGCTTGAAATGTTGGACGAAATGACATATTACCTCATTGAATCAGAAAAAGATGATCCTACTCTTGTTGCCGAAATCAGACAGAAGTTTAGCGACGTGGAAGAGCCCTTTGAACGGCTACACTCGAACGTTCTACAAAGGCAAGCTCGTCTACAGAACATCGTTATTCAGGGTCAAGATTTTCAGTTGTCATTGAGTGACGCTCAAAATCAGTTGAACGAATTTGAACGAGACATTGCCCAGCTACAAGCCATCAGTGCTATTTACGAGGTGGTCCAACAACAGAAAGAAGATCATGAGGTAAGAGAGATGATTGATTTTTAAGGTTAAAAGTTGTTCATCACTTCTGTCCTATCTTGGTTATTGTATTATGTCTGTAAATCTGTAGATGAATCTGTGAATGAAACCCTAGTGTGTGACCATTCAAATGAAAGCTATTGAGCAGTACTTTCATGTGGTGCTGTTTATTATGCTGTACATGATGGTTCTAACTTTTTAGTCTGTGGATGAAACCCAAGTGTGTGACCATTCAAATGAAAGCTAGTGACCAGTACTTTCATGTGGTACTGTTAGATTTCCGATGTTCATTTTATTTCGAACTTTCGCACTCTTGGTGTGACAGGTTTAACGACCGGCAGTGACTGTTTATCAGCTGCTAGTTGATCGCCAAGTAAGTGTTTTTACTTGCGTTCCTAGAACGCACAACACTTTCGTCCTGCAAAAACAACACTTTCGTCCTGCAAAAACCTAATACCTTTTATTTTTGTGGTTTAGCGTTTGCGAATCACTTGAAATTTTATAAATTTTATTGAATCTTTAACGAACCACACAAATAACGAGAAACTAAAACCCTGGCGAGAGTTAAAAGCATTAAAGGAACTTCAAATAGTTTAACAACTGTTTTCTCTTCACTTACATTTTGTTTTCACTATTTTCAGGGTCTCTACCTTGAGATCACGTTTAGAGAGGTTATATTCAATGAGCTTCTTAAACTTGGCCGTGAGGTCCTGGAAAAGACTGACCCAGGCCCCAGCTGTGAAGCTCTTCAAAAGGACTTGAATAATCTTGAAAGCCGCTGGACGGATGTATATTACACTACCGTAGAAAGGCAGGAGAAACTGGAGGAAATTGTACCGCTGGTTCAGAAGTACTCTGAATCAGTCGGTGATTTCCTACCGTGGTTAACAGAAACCGAACAGATGGTAGCGGACTGTCGCGTGACAATTGTTTGTGAGAAGCATGCACTGACCAGAGAACAGACGTTTATTAAGGTAAGTCATTTGAAGAGAGTTTTCGCTTAGAAATATCTTACAGTCAAACCTGTATATAACGGCCCTGTCTATAGCGGTCACCCTGTATATAACGGTCACCGAACAACTTCCCGAAAATCGTGCCTTATATTTACTGTAAAGTTTACCTGTATATAGCGGGCGCCTGTATATAACGGACGCGGTCACCCTTTAGACTTCCCGAATCCACAATTTCATTATTTTTTACCTGTATATAACGGTCAGCAAATTGGATTACGATCAAACCACTAGCTACAAGGAAACTTAAGGAGAAACTCAAGTACTGCAGTACTGCACCTCCCTAAAAGTACACCACGGACATTTTAGGGGCCTTTTACTCGTATTTATTGCGTTGCTGTTAATTGTTATTGTCAATAAAATGTAAATTGAGTGATTATTTCCACATATAAAAACGTTATTCATTAACTTCCAGTAGAGTTTAAAGGAAACCTGTATACAAACCTGTATATAACGGTAACCTGGCCATTTCCCAAGGGTGACCGTTATATGTATAGCGGTCACCCTGCATATAACGGTCATCTGGCCATTTCCCAAGGGTGCCCGTTATATACAGGTTTGACTGTATAAGATTAATGACAGGAAACTGGCCTAAACGACAAAGATCCAGGATTACAGTGCAGAGCGCCCTACCGCTGCCACTCAACAAAGTTTTTGACAACTTTCTGATGGCTAACCTTTCGTTTCAACTGGCCAATCAAAATGCAAGAACTATGAGAGGCGGAGTTGTCAAGCTCTACATTCGCGTTCTGACAATTGACATCTCCGTCTCCCACAGTTCGTGCAATCTGATTTGCTAGTTTAAATGGAAGCCGTCAGAAAGTTTTCAAAAATTAATCAAAATCTTTGCAGTTTGACATTTTGGAATTCCTTTACCCTTTACCTTGAACAGTACCTACAGCAGTTTGTGCAAGAAGACATAGAGGGCCACCGTCCAATCTATCGCTCTCTTGTGGACAGCTCTGATGATCTGCTTGAGAGCTGCCAAGATATGGCCGTCACTGAAGGTGTGTCACAGATACAGAATGACGTCAAAGACATGATTGACAGGTGGAGCAAGGTAACCAGTTTTACCTTGATAGGCGACATCAAGTAACGGAGGCTGCACAAGTGGTCAAGAAATACCGGAGCTTGCTGCTGCCAGTTGAAAATGAACTCAATCGAGTCGAACGACGATTGGACGAGTGTGAATATGAAGGAATCAACATCGAAGCTGGCAAGAAAAAACTGGACAATATTAAGGTAGAGTAAGCGGCTAATGAGACATGTGACGGAAGATGCTTATCCCATCACTGACTTATTGACTTAGTCCTCTTGCACCATAGCCTTCCACTCAACTCTGTTGTTCGCTATCTGTTGGGCCTCACACCACGTCCTTCCGATGTTATCCCCCGGTCTCTGGGGCTAATGGGGATTGTCTCTCCTACGTCCGCCCCCGAGCCAGTGAATTGGCTATAGTTTCGGTTTCTGTAACCATCAAAATCCAGCACGTAGGTGGTTACCGTTAGCCGCCATGAGCGTTGCTCGGGATCCACCACAAGGACGTGGGGTTGGCCTTCTTCCTCTCGCACGTAAAGATTATCTTCCTTTGCTAGTGTAAATAGACGTCTCCCTACCGGCGCCACCCGAGGGAAACGTTTGAGATTCCAGCTGAAGGGGGTCGGGAAAAACAGGGGCCCAGGGGAGGGGGGGACGGGTGTTTCAAGGAGATTTAAGAGCATTGATGAAGAGCACATAAGATTGCTCTCTTATTGATGATAATGGTATGCAACTTACATATGTACCAATGCCATTTACAGTTACATGTTCAATTGAGCATAGACGTCAGCATTATTAGGTGCATCTAGAACTGATCGTCCATTTTATTGCCAATGAACATACCTGTAGAAATCGGACAGTTCTTAAAATTGTTCTTTTGGCATTCGTTTGTTTTGTAGGTCATTCAAAATGAAATCTACAGCTTGGAATCCGAGCTGGAATCAGTTAACGATCAAATTAAAGAGGAAGACAAGGCTTACCTCGATTTCATGCCCGTCAAACAGCGTGTGTCCGCGCTCAGTCAGCGGTGTAGTGCTCTGCGTAAGGAGGCTAATGAGCGGCTAGTGAAACTCGAGAGAATTGTAAAGGAGTTAACAACATTTGTAACAGCTACTGGGGAGCTGCGAGGCTACCTGAAGGGCGCCTTTGAAAGACTGGATAGCTTGGAGCCCATTCACAACGATGCAGAAGTAATTAAACAACAGCTGAAGGAAGTACAAGTGAGTTCTAGGGTACCCTGTGGCTGAATTGAACTACAGTCGAATCCCGCTATCTCGAACACCCTAGGGGAACAAAAATACAGTTCAAGCTAGCGGGGAGTTCGAGTTAGCCAATAGTAAATGACTGAAAAACAAGGGCAAGGGGAATGGGTTTGAGTTCGAGATAGCGAGATTCAACTGTATCGTAAAGTTGTCAAAGTAACCATCCCTTCCTCCTCCCCGAAAGTAACGATAACATGAACTTCACGGTATTTCCAAATAAGGTAGAGAGGGTATACTGCCTCTGAGAACATGAGTAGGGAACCAATCAAATTGCTTCAAAATGCATTATCCTGTGGTTTGTGAATAATTATTGAGGTTACCTTTGATCTGAAGGTAATTTTGTACATCGCAAAGATGACCTATTATATCGTGACGTAACTTCATTTGCGTGACAGCTTTCGTGATTTAAATCTTCGTGCGGTGGTTCATTGTTGCTTTGTTATTGTTCTAACAGGAGCTACAAGATGAAGCTAATGCTCAGCTTGGCGTGTTATCAACAGCCGAGGTAGCTGCTACAACTATTTGTTCTGACAAGAAAGACGACCTGAAGGCCACTCATGAAGTAAACAAGTCACTGAATGAAGTTCAGAAGCCCATGTTAGACGTGTTAGAGAGACTTCAGACGCGGGAACAGGACTTGAGGAGCGCTCAGGAGCATCTGGAGACTTACAAGGCTCAGATGGAACCTGTTCACGAGGTGTTTACACAGGTGGAAGGCTCCGTTGAGTCCCAGGCTCCGGTCGACTTGAACAAAGGGGAAGATGAACTTGGCAAAGTGGATGTAAGTGAGATAACTTAACCCTTTCACTCCCAAGAATGCTAAGTTAAAAACTGAGGAAAAAATCCTAAATCTCATTTTGCACCACATGAAAGTACTGCTTAATGGTCACACACTAGGGTTTCATCCACAGACTTAAAAGTTAGAACCACCTTGCACAGCGTAATAAACAGGACCACATGAAAGTACTGCTCAATAGCTTTCATTTGAATGGTCACACACTAGTGTTTCATCCACAGACTCAAAAGGGACAACCACATTTATTGACTCAAGGGTTAAGAAATCAAAACTCACAGACAAAAGCAGCTCTAAAAGGGACGGGCAACTTGTTTTAAGTAGTTGTTAGACTCTGTTTTCTTTCGGATCTCAGGCCCAATGTATAGGTCGCTTCATAGTTATCAAGTCGCATTTCAGTTGCGTCGCATGTAATCCAAGCCGCAGAAATCTCGCTGGCGTTACTTGATTCGACAGCCATTGCAATGCATTAGCAACGTGTGGTACTTTGCTATTTCTGTGGGCATTGCGCTGATTTAAAGCGATTTCAGCGAGTTTTCTGGGAATTGAATTACATTCGACGCGACTGAAATGCGACGTATAAATTGGGCCTCAGTGATTTAGACAGAACAATATCTTAACGACTTGAGAGAATTAAACGGTTAGCAAAATAAGGACCACTGAAATTCTTGTAATTAGTAAGAATATTTATAGGTAACAAAGCATAGATTTAAAATTGCTTCGATATTCTTTTTCAGTCCGCCTCAGTGAATTACCCTAAAAGCTATATTAAGCCCCCGGTTATTTTGTTATTTCAGGCTTCAGTAATGGGGGGGTGGATAAAACACAACACACCGTTATACAAATGCAGCGTCATTTGCTGAATCAATGGCCGGGGTAGAACAATAGAGCTTTTATTTAAGGTATTTTATAAAAAACTAACATGCGTCTTATTTTTTCCCTTTTTCTTACGCCCAGACAATGCTCAAAGAAATGGAAGAGAGTAATAAACATGTCCGCCTTATAAGGAAATCGAGTCGGAAACTCCTGCGAGTCATGGATATCCAGTCGGAGCCTGGTACCGAGGTGCAGACAGAGGTAGCCAAAGTCACTCACAAACAGCGCGATCTCAGCTCCAGTCTCCGCCTGCGACGCTCTAAAGTCGAGAAGAGCCTGCAACTGTACGGAGATTTCTTGGAACAGGTAGAAAAGGTGGAGAAATGGCTCCCCGAGGGAACTGAACGAGTTCACGCATTAGATCCCTTGAGCGGTGAACCGGAAGCCATCAGAAAAGAGCTGGATAAACTACAGGTTTGTGTTTTGTCGTGTTTCTGGGAAGATTTCGCCATGTTGATAGGCAGTTGTGTGTTTCATGAATGGTCGATATTTGCGTCAGGGGTTTTGCCTCTGTTTCAAAACGAGTCCTGGTACAAACATTTCATATGAAAATGAGTTTGATTTGCATGAAAATGAACATGCAAGTAAACTCATGCACCAAGAGCTAGGTTACCGATGGCACATCTTGAAAAATTGGGTCTAAATTTGTCAAGTTCGTTGTTCGTAATACGTCTTAATCTTGCCATCTTTGTTCCTTTTGGTTTATTAATTACCTCTTTGGTGTTTTTCTACCGTATCCTAAGGTAAATAATGTTTAATTTTGATCGAAGTTTCCTGTGCATCGCAAAAACTGCGGAGTATTGCGAACGTGTAACCACTCACCACAAATTGACACAACACTCGTAGTTACAAAATTTCGACTAACTTTCTGTTTTTACTACGCAATTACTACAGGATGTCAGAGAGGAAGTGCAAGCGAATGTAGCTTCATTAGACAACGCCAAAGATTTAGCGGACAAGATCAAAGAGCTTAGCAGTGAAGATCCTTCCATCAATAAAGACCTTGACGAACACATACAGAAGGTCGAGCCAGCCTTGAACGAGCTCATCACGGCCCTGAACGCGCGGCAGTCCGAGCTACAGACGGCTCTGCTGCAGAGTCAGGAGCTAAGAGATTCCGTGAATGAGTTCAGTGGCTGGCTGTCAGCAGCTGAGAATCGATTGAACCTTCAAGGACCGGTATCTGCCAGGCATAAGGTGATCCTTGACCAACAGGATAAGCTTCAGGTATGTAGTTCTAATGTTTTAAAAACAAGAAGTTCCGCTATAAAAGGGATGGCACGTCTTAAATTTCACACCTTTCGGGTGCGAAATGCAAATTTGTACTCTTACAGTCGTGGCACACTGGAGTTAAGCGTCCTACAAACTTATCATGCTTTAAAATCTCATGAAACCAAAATATACTAAAATAAGATATAAGTTACTAATGTTTTAACAGAACATTATTAGCAAAAATGAAACGCATTTTATCAGTAACGGTCGGACCGGTCGTAGAGAAAACGCAGGTTGTTTGTCAGCTGTTTACGATTTGATGGTTGATTGACAACTAGGTGTGAGAATGGCCAGGCCCCTTTTATACCGGAACTTCTTGTTTAAAAGGGACTACAGGCCCGGATGTGAAGACCCTTGTCATAATCATGCCTTTCGTTATGTTTATACGAGCTCTAACCTCAGAAACAAAATCTAAACGGAATTTTAGCTGCACGAGAAACTACGAGAAATCTGGCGAGTGAGCATTACGGACCAACAGAACTCGAATGATAAGTTTAATAAATAAACAAACAAACAAACAAATAAATAAGTTTATTTACTACCTTATGCATCGTTTCACAAACCATTTTTTTTCAGGTTTTATGCAATTTTAAAGGAGCTTACGCAACTTGAAATATTAATCGTAATCCGTCTCAATCCTTCCCAGTTTTAGCCATCCTTGTTTCCGTTATGTTTATTATTGCATCTTTGGTGTTTTTCTACCTTGGTAAACTGTTATTTATTGGTTTCCTTCGATTTGAAGGTGATTTTGTACATCGCAAAAAAATGACTGTCATATATTGTGACAGTTCCTTGAACACACACCAACCCTGCTTCTGTGTTTCTTCAGGTATTGGAGAAAGAACTTGATCAACACAAGCCAGTTCACGAGCACGTCATGCAGAAAGGAAAAGCAGTGCTGGAAAGCATGAAACCAGGTCGCGAAAAAGACATTTTACAACAGAAACTCGAAGGCCTTGAGACACGCTGGAACGAACTCTCCGAAAAGATTACCCAGCGAGGAAGAAGCTTCAAGACATAGAACCTTCTGCAAGCAAATATGTCAACAGCTCTGAGCCGTTTACAAACTGGCTTTTAGAATCGGAGGAGCGTTTGAAGGATTGCGAGAAGATCCCTGAAGATGAAGAGAGCTCTACACAACAACTGGAGCTTCTAGAGGTTTGTTTGACTTCTTCTCTTTTCAACCGAGTGGAGGAACAAATTGCATGATATCACACTTGAATGTTGTTGTTATTTTTTTATTTACATCATAGCGTACTCAGTAGTTCTGTGTCGATCAGTGTTCGATGCAAGTTTTTTATTTATCGTTTCGGTAATTAGCCTGCGAATACAGTCGCCTTCCATCGCGCGCCGCTTGCAGCGTCCCGCAAGAGTTCTTTCTCGGGGACGCTGCAAGCGTGCGCGCGATGGAAGGCGGCTGTATTCGCAGGCTATTCGGTTATTATTTCTTTGAAAACAGATTACACAAAAATAACGCAAGTCAGAAGCGGTGAGGGTAAAAGGAGGAATGAGTTTGCGGAATGGCATGTGGCATGACTTGCGGAATGGCATAATTATGCGGAATATGATATATGCAGAATAACTTAAAGAAATAAATTAACTGCAAATAACCGCTTTACGTAATGCTGCGGGTTCAAACATACGATCTTGTCACGTTTTTCAATCAAGATGGCGGCTGTTTGGATAATTAAAGGATAATTTGTCTTTGTGTTGACCGAAAAATGTGGCTACGACGAACACAAAAGTGGCGTTGTAAATGGGTCAATACGTACGCTTCTTGTCACCAAACAGCCGCCATCTTGATTGAAAACGTGACAAGATCGTATGTTTGAGCCCGCAGCATTACGTAAAGCGGTTATTTACAGTTAATTTATTTTTTAAGTTATTCTGCATATATCATATTCCGTATAATTATGCCATTCCGCAAGTCATGCCACATGCCATTCCGCAAACTCATTCCTCCTTTTACCCTCACCGAGTCATGATCAGAAGCTGTAAATAATTGACTTTAATTGACGTTCGATATTGAGAACTTTTTTAAAATATGAGTTTGAGAGTAATACAAGGCTTGTTAAGCCCTCCTTCAAGAGCTCTGTACTAATTATGTTTCAAATCACGCCCGGTCAAATGAAGACGGCTTGATACCTCTACCCGCAGAATGGATACTCTGCTCAGGGTTCCAGAATTCCAACGGGTGAATAGATATGGACTCACCAAAATCGTCTTAAGTTTTCTATTAATTTGTCAGGTCAGTGTTGGGTTTTTGACCTGAGACCCCTCTCTTATCTGGAACACTCATGACTGCCAACAAAGAACTTCTGGATTGTTTGCCCAGATTTTCATTGACTCGTAGGCTGTTTTAAGAATGGTCCTGACTTTAACTTTAGTTTCATAAGAAAACCTCTCGCTTATTATCAACAGACACTCCAACACGAAATTCTCCAACACAAGCCAGATCACCAGACATTCGCCGAATCTTCCACACGCCACACAGGTATTTGCAGTGATACAGAAGTCACAGCTGATTTGTCTGTTTTGGAGGAAGAGATCGCTTCCATCGACACACGCTGGAATGACCTGTGTACCACTGTTAGTGATCGCCTCCAGACTCTGGAAAACGTCCAAGAAGAAATTCATCGATACCAGGTGGTGCTTCGGGTCACCGAGAAGACTCTGATGGAGATCGAGCAGATTGTGTCTGTTGAGTACGTGTTGGTTTTGGATCCCAACAAAGCTAAGCAGGATCTTGCGGAGGTTAAGGTAAGGAATAAACCGGTCATTTGGGCAAGGTTAGCGACCTGGGTCCGGTTATTCGAAAGCCGGTTAACGCTAATCCTGGATTAAAAGCATTTCTCTTGTATAAAAGTGTTTTTCACTTTAATGTTTTGAAGAGTTTGAGATTATTCAAAGGCAAAACTGAAGGACAAAAAATATAAACTGAAAACCTCAAAGTTGAAAAACTGAAATCAATATTCACGCTAATCTTGGATTAGTTTAATAGTCCTTTGAACAACCCGGCCTTGACTAGTGAGAGAAACTTAAGCCTGCTCATTTGCGCAAAACCTACAGAAAAGTTTGAGTTTGTGGGCTTCCTAATGAAATGTATCCTGTTTTTTGGAATTCTGGCTTGCCGTTTCTTTATGTTCCCGTCTTTCTTTAAGATTCGGGGGAGGGCTTATTGTTTTGAAACGTAAATTCCTTCCGATAGTAAGCCCCCAAAACCCCCCTCCCAAAATAGGCCACCAAAAGCCTTTTAACAAAAATAAGCCCAGGGCTTATCCCAGGGTAGGGATAATCCCCAATAAAAGCTATATAGGTATGTGCCGCCCCGAAGCATATGGTTTTTAGCCGGCGTTTTGGTCTCAAAACGGGTATAGATTTTAAACATTGTGGTCTCAAATTGGGTATGTTTGTCTGAAATGGGGTATAGATTTTTCCATTTTGGCTCGAAACGGAGACAATTTTTAAGGGTCAGGTCTGAAATTGGGCCTGTAGGGAAAATTGCATATTTGGTCAGAAAACGTGGTAAGGGTTTAAAGAAGCGGGCGGTACATCCACACCACAAATGTCGAGGGGTCTTATTCTCCACTTATGTCCAGGATTGAACGCAGGTATTGTTTTTTAAATACTTCACATATGCCTGGGTTATTTGTCATTTTCATATTACTTCATATTTGACAAAATTATGTGTGTTTTGGTGAACTTTTATCAATGAGGACACTTTGTGATGCCTATCATGAGGAGCGTGCATCTCATTTGCGGTCAATCCTGGACATATCTCTTATTATCGGGATTTTTACGGTATGTATGTTAGTAAATGTTATTTATTGTTATAGTGATTCATATTCTTCTTCGTTCACTTCAGAAATCCATTGTGCTCTTGAATAACCGCAGACCGGAGCTGAAAGAACTTGACAGGTACGGAAAAGCTTTAACAGAAAAGACAGGTTCACCGGAATGGCAGGAAAACGTCGCAGCGGTCCACCAAAAATACAACACACTAGAAACTATGTTACACGAGCGAGAGGATTTCATGGAGAGGGTTGTTCACTACATTGTCACGTACACTACAAGCACTAGAAGCGTTGAACGGTACATTCCGAAGATCAAAGAGGAGGTGTCCAGCCTTGCCCCCGTCAGCACTGAACCAGACGAGGTCCAGGAACAACTCCAAGATGCTGAACAGTTACAGACGTCTCTTGTTGACGACCGCGTGTCCCTGGACAGTGCTCAGGAGGCAGCTGATTGGCTGGCTGCTAACTGTAACCCAGACCCTCAGACAGAGGAGGAAATGAAGGCCAGAGTCAAGGTTTCGAAAGAAGCATTGGATGAGCTGATGGCTGTTAACAACGAGCGACAAAACGCCTTGAAATGCGCGCTGATGCAGTCCAAGGAATTTAAGGCTGCGTCGAATGATTTCCTCATCTGGCTGAACGCTGCAGAAGACAGGCTTGCATCTCAGCCTCCTGTGACGTCAGACACAGACTCTATCCGGGAACTCAAGAAAGATCACGTGGTAAGATAGGCGGGCTATGACCAATGTTTTTACAATCTAATCATGCCTTTTAATGCTAATTCTGACATGTGAAAAATATAATGAAAAACAAAGAAACGTGAAACACACTCGACAATAAGTATAGAAAATCACATGAAGCACATCAAAAATTTTGTTCGTGTGCTTCATGCGATTTTCTATACTTCTATACTATTGCTATTATAATTTCAACCCGTGGGGTATTTTTGAGCCTTTGACGTCACTTTCTCTAATTTGCAACCAAGCCTTCGGACCAAGGTCAAGTAATGGCGGCCGTAAAATCTCGGGGAAGAAAGTAAAAAAAAAAATAGACTTCTGATGTTTGTAATGGATTGAAATTTGGCAAGATGAGTAAGCAGGGGCACTTTAAGCTTCTCAGAAGCTGGTAGCTAGAGTTAAATATACTGTTCGCTATAACATTACTGATATTTGCCTCTTTTATCAGCCTGTTTTTGAAGACATGCTGCAGCATGAGCCTGTGTTGCTCACCTTAAAGAAGTCAGCGGATGAAGTCCTTCAGGCGTCAGAGCCTGGTAAAGAGCGTGACAGGGTGGAGCAGAAAATGGTGCAGATACAAAGCAGATGGGACAACGTTCAAAAGAATGCCTCTGACCGCAAAGCCTTGCTGGACCAGATAGAACCTGTGGCTCATGAGTATGGAGAAACCCTTCAAAACTTCCTGTCATGGTTAGTCACCGCTGAAAAGAATACGGCTCTCTTGAAATATGTACCATGTGATAGAAAAGGTCCACTGAAGTACGAGGAGCTGCTTAGAGAGATGGAGAGTGATGTTGAAGAAAAGGAGAGCTCTCTTAGCGAATTAGATCAAATCGCGCGCTCGTTGTTGGAGTTCAACCCAGAAGACGCCAATATCGTGAATTCACAAGTCCAGGACGTAAAGAATCGGTTTGCTTCGCTTCAGAACATCCTTAAAGAGAAAGCGAACAATCTGGAGAAGATTAAACAACTCCTGGACAACTTCAACTATCGCGTGCATGCTGTGGAGGAGTTAGTGGTGCAGGGTGTTATTTTATGCGCCTACAAAACATCAATGATGGACGCCGATAGAATTGCCGAGGAACTAGCGCTGATACAGGACATACTGGACGCTTTTACGGATCAAGAAGAAGAATTGGAAATGATTCAAAGTGTTGGGATGGAGTTGCTTGACATCCTGGAAGATGATTCCCCAGATGCTGCGATCATCCGAAATCAAATAGATAATCTGTATACGCGATTCCGTGTTACAAGAGACCATTTGCAGAAACGTGGAGCGCAGCTGGAGAAACACAACCAGCATCTTGTGCCTTTCAGAGAAAACATCCAAGAACTTCAAAACTGGTTTGAAACTTTCAGCGATGTCGTTGAGAAACTGGAACCGATCAGCACCGAACCGAAAAAACTCAAACAGCAGTTGGCTGAAGCTGAAGAGCTGCAGAATGAAATACAAGACAAGACGTATCTTCTGAGGAGTGCGCAAGCTGAAGGCGAGTGGATGATGGAACACAGCAAAGAGGATGAAGATATGGTGATTGATGTGGTGACTATTCTAAGCGGATGCCAGGCCAAGATGGATCGCTTAACAGCTAAAGTGGATCAGCGGCATTCTCGCCTGCAGAGGGCAGTCATCGAGAGTCAGAGTGTAGAGGTTACTTTTGCTGAATTTGTTGACGACTTGAGCAGAATTGAAGAGCAGCTCGCTGGCATGCGGCCAATCTCTGCTGTCCGTGACACGCTGAAGGAGCAGGAGCGCCAGTTTGAGGTAAAAATCTTTCAGCCTTTCACTCCAAAGTTCAAAATAAAACGGATAGCCCCACACGAACGTATTGCTCAATAGCTTTCATTTGAATGGTCACACACAAATGTTTCATCCACAGACGTAAAAGTTAGAACCACCGTGTACATCGCTTGTACAGCATAATAAACAGTACCACATGAAAGTATTGCTCAATAGCTTTCTTTTGAATGGTCGCGCATTTGACATTTATCTTTGAACTACGTGACTTTAGTGATAGGGTTCAAACGCTAAAATTTGATCAAGAATAAGGCAAAGTCTCGTTTAACTGTAGTGTTTGCAGTGATTATAATTAAATTCTTACTTTTTTCCATTTCACAGATCATGAAAGACGATGTCAAAGACTTAGATGAGCTCGCTGATGAACTGATTTCTCGCGTGGAAAGAGTCTTAGAGAACGCCGAGCCTGGACCAGACCGGGAGGCATTGGAAACAAGATTCGAAGACATGAAAGCAAAGTGGGAGGATGTCAAAGATAAAGTCGATCATCGACAAAGTGAGCTTGATGTGCGCGCGCCTGTCCTGTACAAATACCACGAGAAGGTGGAAGACTTTGTTACATGGTTAACGGAACTGGAAAACAAAATCTCTTCGCAGAGTCCAGTTTCGTGTGACACGAAGATGATTGCCAAACAACTAGAGCAGGCAGAGGCCTTGGACAGAGATTACAACAACCACAAGCCTAACTTCGAGGCTGTGAAAGAGATGGCGGTGGATGTGATAACTAGCCAGCCAGATGATGTGTATGTTGTTGAGGCTCAGTTGCAGTACGTTACCAAGATGTGGGAGGGTGTTACGTTACGTTTGAAGGACAGATTAGATCAGATCAAGAATGTCAAGGAGATTGCAGCGGAGTATCAGAAGGCACAGAGACCAGTTCGTGCTTTGTACGCATGGGCAGAAGACGCCATTGTACCGGTTGAGGCAATTGGATCAAACATTGAACGAGCTAAACAAGAACTCAACAACACAAAGGTACGTGAATGGAATGTTTCTACCCTAATTCCTGTTATTTTTGCGTGGTTTAGAACTCGTGAAATCCTTGCAAAATTGACCGGTCAAAATTCAACGGAATAAGCTTTTAGATATGTCATGAATCACGCAGGTTTATATTTACTACATTTTCGGGAGTTTAGTTTTCGCAAATCGTCAAAGCCTCGAGAAATTAACGAAAATGCAACTCGCGCGAAAATAAGGGCATTATGTTATGTTGTTCAAGTTCTCCCTGCAGTCTCAGTAACACAATTATTTACCCGAGTCAGGTCTCCAATTTTTTTCTCCAATTATGGAAGTAGATGAAAGAGTCTGTATCATGTGCATTTCTTGTACTTACAAATGTTTTTAGTTTCAACTTCCGTTAACACCTCGGTTACAAATTCAATTAGGTTTTTTAAGAATAAGGC
Source organism: Desmophyllum pertusum (assembly GCA_029204205.1). Classification (NCBI taxonomy): domain Eukaryota; kingdom Metazoa; phylum Cnidaria; class Anthozoa; order Scleractinia; family Caryophylliidae; genus Desmophyllum; species Desmophyllum pertusum. The sequence continues at coordinate 4,705,220 of MU825873.1, read as the reverse complement.
ACGACTATACGATGATTTTTAGTTCGCGTCGTCCATCGCACAGGCTACCAATATAATGTACGGTTTCATCCGATTTCCAACACCAAGAGGAGAGTTGAAAATACAACGCGTAGCGGAGTATTTTTGACGAAATTCTCGGTGTTTGGAAATCGGATGAAACACTGTATCGGGTGTTTGATATATTATATCGGTAGCCTGTGCAAGAATGGCTACACGTGCGCTGGCTACACGTGATCGTGACACGACATTGTTTTTCAGAAAGTTGCGTGCAATCAGCTTTATAGTAATTGCGTTTCGTTCTATCCTATTTTCTCCACACCGTCCACAGGCCTTACTTAACTTGATGGACACTCGTGAAGCAGACATGAAGCAGGCAATGAAACTGGGGCAAAACCTCGTGCTGAATGCAGACTCGTCAGCTCCGGAGGTGTCCTCACTGAGGCAGGAAGTCAAGGAGATTCCAGATAGGTTCGCTGACCTCAAGAATCAGCTTACAGAACAACAGGCTCAGCTGGAGAGGATCATACAGGATAGCTCGGTATTCCAACAGCAAATCGGAGAGCTTGAGCTGTGGGTGACCGAGGTGTCCGAGAGCACGGCCATGCAAGAACCCATTAGTACTAATCCCAAGGTTGTGCATAAACGACTCGAACAGACTGAGGTTAGTAAAGGTCACGTTGTAGTGTATTGCGTTACTTACGCGTTACTATTGTCACGCTACATGTACTTCCTGTTACACAATCTGCATTGTGGAATTATGTTCGTAAGTAAAAGTAGAATTAACAAAATCTAAACTGACTAATGTACTGAACGTTATGTACAACTGAACGTACATAAAAACTAACTTAACACGAAGATTTTCGGTCGAAACGTCTTGAGTTAGTTTTTATGAACGTTGTACATAACGTTCAGTACATCAGTCAGTGTCAGACACAGTTTAGATTTTGTTATGTCCATTCCTGACTACAATTTCAGTATTTTTGGTATAAAAGTAGAATTGTTTGTTTGTTTATTTATTTGCCACACACACGAAAAAAATACACAATAATAATTATTACTGTACAACAAGAATTACTGATACTATGTATATTATTAATTAATAAAGATTTCGAATAACATTTTAGAAGAAAGATTAGCGAAAGTAAAAACGAACAACGTTTCGATGTCTCCATGACATCATTTTCAAGTTCAAATGTTTATTACTATTTATTTTGTAACGACAGGCTATGCAGAACGAGATAGCCAAACAACGGGCTGCACTTGACCGCACAAATGATCTTGGTAAAGTCATCATAGAGGAGAGCAGTGACAACCCGCTGGTGGTAGCAGACGTGCAGGGGAAACTGACAAAGGTTCGCGTACAGCTGGATCGTTTGGATGCCAGAATCGAACAACGCCACGCCATTTTACAGAACATTTTGCTACAGATCCAGGTCTACGACGTGATGTTTGACGAGTTTGTGACCAAACTCGAAGAGATGGAAGATGAAGTGAAGAACTTCAGGCCAATTTCTGCCGTCCTGGAAATCGTGAGCGAGCAAAAAGAGCACATCCAGCGCAGCGTGAGTGGTAACATCACTCGCAAGCAGCCTGTGTTCGACAAGATCTTGGAAGATGGGCTCAGCATGCTGGAAAGAATGGAGCCTGGTAACGAGAAGAATCTGCAACAGGAGAAACTGGAGCAGATGAAGACACGATGGAACGATGTCAAGGACAAGACTGCTGAGATGCAGAAATGCGTGGAGGTTGTTCATGAAGCCTCGCAGAAGTATGATAACAGGGCAGCAGCCTTTAGAGAATGGCTGCTGGACGCCGAGAAGAAAGCCAGCAAGATCTATCCTGTATCGTGTGACGAAAACGAATTGGACGAAAGTCTCAAAGAACTTGAAGAAGTTGCCTCCGACATAGAGTCTCACAAGTTTGACTTTGATGAACTGGACGAGACAGCCAACACTCTTACCAGCCTATGCCAAGCTGATGGAGAGGTGATCAAAGCAGATTTCAACGAGTTGAAAAGCCGATGGGAAGCTTTACAGTCCGCTGTGTTTGAGAAAAAAGCCAAGGTTGAAGAAGCGAAGGAGGCGATTGAGAAGTACCAGAGTGCTTTGCAGCCTGTGCAGGAGGCTTTCACTCAAGCGGAGTACGCTTTGGCTTCCCATGAGCCAGCGGGAACTGACGCTGATAAACTCCGACAAGAACTGGAGGAGATAAAAGCCCTGGTGTCCACTCTGGATGAGAGGAAAGGAGACATCAAGCAACTGAATCAGTCAGGTCAACATCTTCTTCAACAAGCGGAAGACGATGCACCTTCAACACTGAGTGTGAAAGAACAACTTGTTAACACGAATAGCAAATCGAAAGACTTGCCTGCCAGGCTTAGCGACAGACAAAACGAACTCGAGAAAACTCTAGAGGCTACTTTGACGTTTAATTCGTTGCTTGAAGAAATAGAGGAATGGCTTCCAGAAACTGTTGAAACTGTCGATGCCCTGGAACCATTGAGTTCTGAACCTGAAAAACTGAAAGAGCAAATCCGGGAGACTGATGGACTACACGAAGAAGTGAAGAGATATCTAGTGCGCCTGTGTGCTGTGGAGGAGACTGGCCAACGTTTGATAGAAGACAGCATGCAAAATCCAGACGCTGTATCAGACATTCAAAACAAGATCGAAAAAGCTCGCCAGCCACTGGATAAGCTCAATGCTAAGTTGGAACAGAGGAGTTTGCGACTGCACGATGCCGTATTGCAATCACAAGAGTTTCAGGAAGCGTACGATGATTTCACTGCTCGTTTGGGGACCCTGGACGAAATGCTTCAAAGCCAGGCACCAATATCTCCTGACTACCCGACAACAAGACGCCAAAAGGACGAAACAGAAGATTTCAATGACTCCATCGCTCAGATGCAACCTGTGCTGGAGAAAGTGCTCGCGGCAGGGGAAAAGGTTCTGGAAGCATCGGATGGTGGGGACGACAGAGATACTTTGCAACAGAAGTTAGATGACCTGAAGGAAAAATGGGAAAATGTTAAGAGCAAGGCGACCCAACGAGACAACAGTGTCACATCAGTGATCCCCGAGGCCAAGTCTTTCCACACTGGAGTGCAAACGTTTGACTCGTGGCTCTCAGAGACAGAAAGGAAGCTCGCTGCAGTCAACACTGACTCTGTGAGTCCAGAGGAACTAAGCCAACAGCAAAAAGCGTTTGATGACCTCAAAGAAGCTGTAAAGAGCCACAGACCGGACCACGTGTCGCTGAATAACACTGCTGACTCATTGAAGGACAAGTGCAAAGACAACAGTTATTTTGTAGAAGTTCAAATTAAGGATATAAACCGTCGCTGGGAGGAACTATTGAAAGACATCGAGACCAAGGAAACTGAGTTACAGATTGCTAAGGAAACTGTTGATGAATACCTTGATGCATTGGACACTGTGGAGCAAGTAGTACAGAAGGCTGAATCGACGCTTGAATGCCAGCAACCAACCGATCTCGACATCACTAAGAGCAAGGAAGACCTTGCAAAGGTTCAACAAGTTGTTGAAGATCTTGAGAAATGCGAACCTCGTCAAAAAGAGATGCAGGAACTTGGTGAGAAGTTACTTCATGGAATGAATCCAGATTCCATCGACGCTGTGATGTTGAAGCAGCAGTTGGGTAAAGTGGGAGACTCGTACACTAATGCTTTGGTGAAAGGTAGAGAGCGAAAAACACAGCTGGAGAAAATCATCGTCTTGATAATAGAGTTTACGGAAAAATACGAGGTTCTGATAACTTGGACTGAGGAGATAACCATCGTTATTGAGACCATCTATGTGATAAGGACAAATCCTAGTGTTGTGAAAAGCCAGTTGGATGAGATTGAACTCATCCAGGAAGATATTGTGAAGCACAAATACATCCTCGAATCTGCAGATGATACTGGGCAGCGGCTTGTAGAATGCTGCGACAATGAACCAGCAGTTCTAATGGAGGTGAACAGCAAGGTCCACAAAGCGCAGGCTTCACTGGAATTACTTTCAGCTAAAGTCGATGATCAACATAAGACGTTGCAGGCCGCTGTTTTACAATCACAAGAATTCCAAGAAACGTTGGATGATTTTGTGACAAACTCAGAAAGTTGGAAGATGACGTAGCTAAAATGGGACCCGTGTCTTCTCAGTATGACGTATTACGCGAACAGAGTGAAGATATCGAGCACGCAATTTCAGATGTCAAACAGCTCGAACCTGTATTCCAAAGAATTTCTAAAAACGGCGATGAAATTTTGGAGCGTCTTGAGCCGGGTGAGGAGAAAGATGAACTTCAGGAGAAATTAAGCGACCTCGCTACTCGGTGGAATGAGGTAAAGACGAAGATTGAAGATAGGAAATCCAAGATCGATGACGTTTCAGTTGTAGCAAAGTGTCATCATGACTCACTACAATCGCTTCTTCCTTGGATGAGTGACGCAGAAAGTTGGGTTGATTCACTCGAGCCGGTCTCTTGCGACGAGAAGTGTATCTCCAAAGAGCAGAAGACCCTGGCCACTTTAGTGCAACAAATTGACGTACACAAGCCAGAGGTTGACACCATGAATGATTCTGCTCATGATTTGGACGATCTTTGTGATGACGTGCATGTTGTTCAAGCAGAATCTAAGGATGCTAACAAGAGATGGGAGGTGCTAACGGCTAATCTCACGGTACGGCAGCAACATTTGGATAGCGTGTCTAGATTGGTGGAACAACTGACCAATCAGCTTCAGCCAATTGAAGAACGACTGGACGAGGCGGAGGCGTTGGTAGATGCTCCTTTTTCGAATCTCACTGATGCCGACAAAGGAGAACAGGAGCTCAGGAAAATCGAGGTAATACATGCCACTAAAAATATTTGGTATTGGAGTGTACATTTTCTGCAAAATTTCAAACCTGTTGTATTTTTAAGGGCTACACAACTGTAGGTCGGGAATACTGTCGAGCCTCTACTAACGGCCACCTTCCTATCACGCCCAGGATTTTTCGTCCCGACCGTGCGCCGATCCATACACTTTACCATTATAGAAACCTTCCGACAACGCCTCAGGGTGGCCGTTGTAGACAGGTTCAACTGTATATTCTGGTCCAACTTCCAGAAAAAAAAATACAAAATAATTTCTAGCAGGCCAAAAAGGAATACGGATGGTCAGAAATGGACAAGATTACAATGAGCTAAGCTTGTTTTTCTGTCGCAAAGTGATTAGTTTCTAAAGAAACTGTTGTGCTGTGTCGGCGGCAAGTAAAAAACTTATAGTTAATTATCAACTTCAGTTGACGCTGACGTTTCGAACGTTAGTCCTTTGTCGGTCCGACAGGTTTATAATGCTAAGAAATCATCTTTGGCCGACTTTGCTCGTGGAAATTTTTCACGGCTTAAGTAATTTTCCAACTATTCCACGCTATGACAATTTCACATTATTACTGAGTGTATTATTAATAAGTAGGTAAATTAAAATGGAATTAAAAGGAAAGCATGTAAAAAACGCAATATTGATTACTAAATCGCCAAGCCTCCTGATAGAGAGTAAACGATCTTTTTTGTTGATCGGTAAATTGATCGATTTGTCGTCTGGTTTCCAGGCCTTGTTGTCCGTCCTTAAAGAGCAGGAGCCTGAAATGAGTGAAGTGAATGACAACCTGTCACTCCTGATGCAGCAAGTTGACGAAAAGACTCCCCACGCCACCCAAGTTAGGGCTGAAGTGTCACAGGCAGACCAGAAACGCAAAGACCTCATCGACAAATTAAACGCGCGCAAAATCAACCTCGAGGAAGACGTGAAACACGCGCGTGTGTTCCAAGGGTCGCTTGCAGACCTACAGGCCTGGTTACCTGAGGCTGCAGAGCGTGTTTCAGCTCAACAACCAATCAGTACAGACCCTGAGACGGTCAGAAAACAGCTCGAAGAAGCACAGGTTGGTTTAATTATGAGGGAGGGGAGGGAGGGGCTTTAGCCGTGATTTGGATCGTCACGCAACGCTTCTCTTGCTAAGCGTGACGACCCAAATAACGGCTTCGAAGGAGATTGTTGACGCGTTGGCCCATTGAGACTCTTTTTTTCGGTTGACTGTTAAATTTTCATCCATTGGACGCACATTGTGACTGTCCTTTGATGGTGAACAATAAGAATTATTATTTCATTCATTGGACCACTGAGACTGTCTTTTGACGGTTGACTGGATGTAATGATATTTTAGGGAGAAATTAGTTGTTGATCACTGAGTGCAAAAAATGCTCAAGTTTACGAGAAAAGGTTGAAGTTAGTGTAAAAACATTATTTGCGTGGAAAGTGACGTAGATACTGATTTAGGTCTAGGTCTAATTTCTTGTTTAACGTTTAACTTTTACATGACGAAACTTGATTATAAATATACTGATTATCAGCATGAAAGTATCGCTCGTTTTAGAAAAAAGTTTGTTCGCTTTCATCGGACGAATTGTTTTACTAGCCTGCGTGTAAGGATGTCTGCACGCAGGCTATGTTTTACATGAAATCGTGCGTTGCATGTTTAAAAGTTGGGCAATCGTGTTTCTTGTTGTGGTTATATTCATTGTTAACAACGTTCGTCTTAATCTTTTAATGCAAATTACAAACAATGTTAACAAAACATTTTAACATATAATTAGAACGTCGTAAGCTTTTATGAATTCTTATCGCAGCCAAGAATGTTTTGTGATTTGTTCTCTTGATCCGTCACGTTTAATAGTTCGCCGTCTTGTATATATTATTCAAAATACACGTGGTTTTCCAAACGTTGGTGAATAATTTTTTTGGTTTCGCGCCCCGCAGCAGATCAATGATTTCTCTGTATGCTTGATGTCAGATCCTTTGAGACTAAAGTCGCTTTGACACCGGTAATAATTAAATGCATAACAGGTATTTTATTGTTATATTTGTCGCACATCAACAAGATGACAAGGGACTGCATGTCATTAATAATTTAAACCGCCAGCAATTTGAAGGGCTGTTGTGGTTGAAGCGATCCAAATTTCGTGCCAAAACAGATGCGTAACGAACAAGAAAAGCGCCATAAGGCGCAGAACACAAGCGTACATGAAAACGGATTGAGAGATCATCGATTTACCCGACGAAAATCAAGCAGGGTTTGTGGAGAAGTTCTTGTTCTTCCATCAAACTTCGTCCCCAGCCTTGGTTTTATTCGAGAAGACTTCATTCTGGTAATTATAACTTTGTCATTGTTCTTAAAGTGTGGTTAACACAGATCCGTGCTTTCTAATCCTCAATCGTGTAAACCGTTAGCTCTCTGCTTGAGCTAACCAAGGCGGCAGCCCATTCACATGTCACAGTGGTCGCGGATCGAATATTCCGAGTCTATATACAGGAATTTAGTCAATTAAGGCGCATTGTGTGAAACAATTCATCGCCTCAAATCTCTTGAATCTCCCGCCTTTAGCGCTCGGAAGTGTGGGAAAAATCTCGTGTGGCGCTGCGATCTTTAGCTAGAAATGAAACTTGTGTTACTTGTACAACGCTGAACGGTATCTAACAGTATTGATTACAGGTACCTTGGGTAAAGATTTCATTACATTTTTGTTCGTTTGCGCTCTTTGGCTGTCAACCTTATCGTGCAAGTATACTAGATAACATATCTTCTTTCCTTGCAAATTGAGTAAGATTTAGTTGTCGTATATTTAGAGGAGTGTGGTGAAAATATTTGTTTAACGCGAAATTATTTCGTAAAAATGCGAGTGCGATGTTCACTTATCTCTGAGCGGCTGTACAGAGTTATGATGTTGTGTTATTATTTTTGGAACGGTCCTTTTGACATTGATCATCGACTAGGATGAAAATGATCAAATATTTACCCCTGTAGATTGTTTACTTAACGTGCGTACTGTCATTAAGCTCCAAAACGTTGAATTTGCGGGTCATCTCTCACGTAGCTGTCGGTTTTATGGGTGTTGCGGAAACCATTTTTGGTTAGCTATTGTGTTGTGGTGTGTGTATTGTTTATTGTCTTTTGAATGTTTTGTTTTACGTCATTTGGTGATCGCAACATCCGCAACACCAAGAAACGACCTTTTTATTTTTTAATTTTTTTAAGCGCAACGGCAACATAATAGCGGCGAAGCGAAATCGCGAAAATGAGCGGTTTGCCATTGCGAGAGAGGAACCACCAGTTATATACTCAGACTTATTTGGGCGTCAGCAATAAATCTTCAGGAGTGGCAATTCGCGTGACGCGCGCGAGATGAACAAGAGAGATACGTGACCGGAGAGAAATAATTGTTGCGTGTCTCCGGCGGTTGATTAAAGTTTGATGAATATTTAATAGTAAAGTAATTTGTTTCTTTCTTGGCGAAGGTTCTCAAAGATGACATCACGAAGCACAGAGCGCTGTTCCAAACAGCCGAGAATGCGGACAGAAGCTGATAGAACGAAGTCAGGAGGATCGCGCAGTTGTTGCCGATGTTTACAGTAAACTCTACAAGGTGCGCACAGCGCTTGGACAAGCTTTCAGCGCGAGCTGATCAGCGTCTCGGTCGACTGCAACATGTTCTACTGCAGAGTCAGGAGTTTCACGTTTCGTTTGCCGAGTTTCTGGAGAAACTGGGTCGAGTGGAAGAACAGATTGCTCTCCAGGCCCCAGTGTCTGGAGTATACGGCACGGCCAAGGAGCAAAATCAACAGCAAAAGGTGAGCTCAGGAACAGTATTTATTTTGCACGTGCTGTCTAATAATTGGTCTGACTTGAACAGCTTTGCAGCCTAGAAAAGCCGGGACGTTTGTTGATTTGAACGAAATACATGAAACCACGAAGTTAATTTTCAGTCTGTTTATTTGTTACTTCTCACATCTAAATGAAGGACCCGCGTTCAACTGACATACAACTTTCCGGGGTGTTACTGTTTAACGTGTACCTACACTACCTGGAAATTCTTATTCTCTTTTGCAGCCACGTCCAGAAAAAAGCCGGTTCTTTTCCGAAAGTAAAACTTGTTCATTAGTCACGTTGAATTATTTGAACTCAACAGGCAGAACATTTATGTAAATAAATTTCTAGTACTTGAAATTTGTGTGGCGTTGTTTAATAGCCTTACAGGATGGAATTGCGATCTTATTTTGCTTTCGAAATGTTTCGATTGTTCTCTGCTGCTAGTCACTGTTTTGTGCTTATTATCTAACAAAGTAAATCCAGAAAATTTACGACACTATCGAAAACAGTGAAGTCGTATTTCGAACCAAAGTACAAAATACTGCACCCATTTGACATGTTGGTACATTGTAGTAAACCGATGTACTTTTAACTTTTTTAAACTTTATTTTAAAAAAAAACAATGGTGTGATTCTTGATTGTTTCTTTTTTAGCTCGTCAATGACATCATTCAGCAACAAGAGCCATTGTTTGAGCAGCTTGTACGAGCAGGAAGAAATGTTTTGGACACATCTGAGCCCGGCCCAGACAGGGAAGCTTTGGAGAATAAACTAACTGATACTACACAACGGTGGGACTCGGTCAAAAGACAGACTGCTGACCGACAGGAACAGCTGGATCAAGTGCTACCACTTGCTAAAGAGTTTCATGGTGAGATGCAAGATATTAAACCCTGGCTGAGTGACGCAGAGAAACGCTTGCAGTCTGTGGAGCCAGATGTCTGTGACCAGAGATCCATTGACAAACAACTGGATACGTTAAGTGATTTGAAGAAAGAGATCGCCGACCGTAAACCAATTGTTGAGACCACGAAAGATACGTCTTCATCTCTAACAAACAGCTGCAGCGCGGACAAGTACGTGATCGAGGGAGAAGAACAAGATGTTAGAAAACGCTTTGATAATTTGTCTGGTGAAGTACCAAGGCTTGAAGAAAACCTGACAACCTTAAAAGAAGCTTTAGAACAGTATAACAAGGCTTTAGAGCCTGTTGAAGAACTGCTGGAGCGCACAGAAAAATCGCTGGCATCGCGTGAACCTACTGGTATAAACGTAGACAAAGGTAAAGAGCAACTAAAGGCTGTGGAGGATCTTTTATCGTCGCTTAGAGCGCGCGAACCCGATGTTAATGATTTGATGGAAGCTGGTGATAAATTGACATCTGCCATGGATCCTAAATCTGCGGAAGTTCCTCGTGTAAAGCAGGAGGTGGAAGCAGTGTACAAACGCTACAATGACTTACTGGAAAGCTTGAACAATGAAAAAGACCAACTGGAGAAAGAAACCGAGAAAGCACTCAAGTTCCAGGATGCTTTGCGAAACCTGGAGGAGTGGTTACCCAGGGTGGAAGACGCTGTGGCAGCTCAGGAACCAATCAGCAGCGACCCTGAAGTAGTCAAACAGCAGCTCCAACAGGCTGAGGTCAGCGGTGCTTTGCTTGTTAACTTATATTTGTTCAAAATATCAATTCTCCTTACAGATTGTCTTAGATTTCCTTAATGTTAGTTGTGAGAATTTGGTAATACATCAAGACAATATTCCCGTTGGTGATTTCCTTATTCTCGTCCCTTATTTTTCTGACATTTGAGCAGTGATAGATCACGCATTTCTATGGCTTCATCGGACGATGAGAGAACAAGAGAAGAGTTTGGCTCGTGATTTTCAAGCTTTTGGATTGTTCTTCAGCAGCCTAAGTGATTTACTGTTTCGACAACCGTAGAAATGCTAGTCTCCTTGGGTTTCGCAGTGGGGAAAAGCGTTGCATGACGACACAAATAACGGCTGCGAAGGAGACTATAGCAATGCTGTTTTTCATGTAGTTTACCGGGTGCAATAGTCGATAGCAATAGGTCATTATTGTATTCAGACTCGGTATTGAACTGGAACTAACTTGCAATGGAGACTATTGTCGGGAATATCATTAAAAACAGTTTATGTTATTTGTATTTGAAAAGATTCTCCTGCATTAGCCTCCATTGCAAGCTAGGAATACGCGCAGAATCTGCAGTTATTTCATGAAATGTCTGATCTTATGGTGAGAATAGAAATCCGTAAGATAAGCGACAACGCTCGAACCCAGACCGCTGGATCGGTAGTCTAACGCGCTAACCATTAGGCCACCGCGTTTCCCACAGTAAAGTAACCTGGTGCCTCTTAACTTTCAGGCTTTGAGAGATGAACTAGCGAAAAACAAAGCTCTTCTGGACACACTGGAAGATACAGGAAGGGAAATCATAGCGGACAGTAGCGAAGATCCACAAGTGGTGCGAGATGTCAGGGGTGAACTCAACAAAATCATTTCGCCCGTTGATGTGATTCTCCGTAAACTCGCCGAACGCCAAGTCAAACTACAAAATGCTCTGCTCCGCTCTCAGGAATTCCAGGTACAATCTGTTCACCTGCGTAGTCATGTTTTTGTCGCGTAATACACACGTAATATTTGACGTATATTTCAGATCGTTATCAGTAATAATTTTTAAGGTTTGATGTAAGCTTTGTTCGTGAATTAAAATGCTTTACCGAACTTTACACAAGATTGAATACTGTGTTATAACATGAAGTTTTAGGATTACTAATCAGTTGTTGTAAACGATCTACCCTAAAACAAAATCCCTTACAAGTAACACCTAGCTAATTGGTGATGCCACAAGGAAGCTGTTATTTAAATTCGGTTTTGTTCATTTTACTGTTTTATGATTATACAATACTTCCCAGAAGCAAAGCAACATCTAGACACGCGTAAAATTCATGCACGTCACGCATTTTTAGGCGCGGGCGTAACATTCGTGTGAAATGTATACGCGTGTAATTTTAAATGACTCAAAATGAACGGAGAGGTATGAAGAGTTGCATATTATATTGGTGTAGGATTCATGTAGGACACGATACTTACTATTCTGTATCCTGTTCACAGGTGTCTTTCGACGAATTCATGGCCAAGCTTGACACATTTGAAGAACAATTAGCAAGCCATGAACCCATTTCTGCTGTGCATGAAACCGTTCAAGTTCAGCGTCAAGAAAACGAGGCGTTACAAAAAGACCTGGCACTACAGGATCCAGTGTTCGAGAAACTTGTTCAGAACGGACAAGGAGTCGTTGACGCGTTGGACGACGCACCAGAGAGAGACGCCATGGAACAGAAAATCTCTGAATTGAAGACGAGGTGGCAGGACGTGAAAGGAAAGGTCGACGACCGTCAAGATCAACTAATTAAGGTCGAAACAGAGGCACAGAAATTCCGTCAGGAGGCCGATTCCTTGTCTTTGTTGCTGGCGGATGCAGAACAACAGGTGGAGGCGTTTGAACCGCTTACTGTGGACATCGACAGCATCGCTAAACAGAAAGAACTTGTGCAGCAGATTCAAGGCATGGTGGACAAGCTCAAGTCAGATGTTCGTGAGGTTGGAGGAAGCGCTGAAGAATTGAAGGAACAAGCTGAGAGAGACGTCCCTGTCGTGAAAGCAGAGACTGATGACTTTGTTGCGAGGATCGAAAAACTGTCGGCTTCGTTGGATGAGAGGGGCGACCAACTGTCAGCACTAGAGGCAGCATCACATGACTACCACGTGACTGTTCAGAAGGTGGAGGATGTGTTTAGCGAGGCGTATGATGTTGTTGACGCCCCAGTTGTGTGTGGGACGGACACGGAATCAGCCACCCAACAGCTCGCCAAGATTAAGGTATGCATCACAGTTTACTTGCTGCGTTTAATTGGCCTTTGCCATTTTCAGAGTACGATTGTTATTCATCAGGGCCCAGTTGTTCAAAAGCCGCCGATTAACGCTAATCCAGGATTAACAAATAATCTTGGTTTCAATTTCGCCTATATAGATGTGGTTTTCCATGATAATGTTTTGTGGAGTTTGACATTAGTCAAAGTCAAAACTGAAGAGCAAAAAACATAAACAGAAAATCGCACCGAGAAGTTACAAAACTGAAATCAAAATTCACGCTAATCCAGGATTAGCTTAATCGTGCTTTGAACAACTGGGCCCAGTGAAGGCTTATTGTAGCAGTATTTTTTCTTTTCTTCACTGAGTTTCATGGTCGTCATAATTGCTGTTTTTGGCCTACTGTGGTTTATCTGTCATGGTTGAAAATGATCTCCGAGTAGTCGGATGTTTTTGTAACATAGAATACACCTATTTCAATTAACGTTGTCGGATAGAAGCGTAGCCAACAAGACAAGACCGAACGGTAGTCTGGGTATTCATTAGATGAAAATAAATCTACAAGTTTTTATTTCGGACGTGATGTATTTGCTGTGCCCCGAATTAGATTTTTCCATGTTTTTTTCCACTAGCTGTTGTATGATTCTGTTAAAAATTTGGCTAAAAGCTTACTTCTACAGTTTTAAAACAAAAAGGAAACGTTAGAAATAATGTTGTTCATGCACTAATATCTCATTAGCATTCAGTGCGTGCAGCAGTTTTCTACCTATGCTACCTTTCGGTCTTGTCTTGCAGGCTTTAATATTTCTATCCGACAACGTTAATTGAAATAGGTGTACACAGAATATTTTACGTACAAACTGTAGTTGGACCGCTAAGACGATTGTGGTACTTTTTTTAATTTTATTTATTTTTTATTTAAACAATATTTATTCTCAACATTTGCTCTAAGAGCAGATGCTCATCTAGAGAGCTTACGTTGTTTCACAATTACAATAACACACGATCAGAAAAAGACAAATATAACAAAAGAAAAAAAGAATTAACAAGGACAGGTACAAGCAAGATGGAACAAAAATGGAAAAAAATTAAGAAAAGCGGTTTGATTGGGAGATAAAGGACTGAACAGATTTGATTTGATTACCACTGATTACCACAAATTGTGGTACTTGACTGACAGAAAGAAAACTGAAGCTGGGTGAATGATAAGTGCATTAGTTAACTTCGCCACCGATTTTGCACCCACATTTTTACTACTTTATTCTCAGTGCGTATAACTCTTGAAGAATTTGTTGGAATTTTACAATCAAGGCATGCTTGCAAAGATCTATCCTTTCTGCGTTAATTCTTTCTCAAAGCAATGCTGAGACCTTATGAATTAATGACGTCACAATGCCTTCGATGTGAACACCCCCAGGATATGAGAAAGTTGTTATCAGTCGGTGACACAAGCTACTCGGAAAAAAAAATTCTGAGTTCTCCCGGCAGGAGTCGAACCTATGACCTTACGCACACCGGTCGGACGCTCTAGAATACCCCAGAATAGGTACTATATGGTGAATCGGCCATTGTACATGATCGGTTTGTTTTCAAACTTCTAATTCCTTTCAGGAACTAAGTGCCATTCTCGATGGCCACGCCCCTGAAGTGCAAAATGTTAGTCACAAGGGAGATAGCCTGCTACAACAGGTCCACGACTCGTCACCAGATCACGCACTCGTCTCCGGCAAAGTTGCCCACGTGTCGCAGAAGTTCGAGGAGCTGCAGCAGAAGCTCAGATCTCAGGAGGAAGATCTCGCCAACAAGATCAAGGATAACGGATGACTTCAATGCCAAGGTTGATGAGCTGGAGGGGTGCATACAGGATGCTCGTGAGAAGCTAGCTGCCGTAGGCCCTGTCAGTACTGATCCTACAGCGGTAGAGAAACAGTTGGACCTCGTACGGGTTAGTAATTGACCTCAAAGAGTGCCGAAGTTCAATGTTGAAAAATTAGTTTGCTAAATATTGGAAAAACAAACAGCACCACACGAAAGTACCGCTCAATAGCTTTCATTTGAATGGTCACACTGCGGTTTCATCCACAGACTCAAATGTTATAACCACCTTGTACAGCATAATAAACAGTACCACATGAAATTACTGCTCAATAGCTTTCATTTGAATGGTCACGCACTGGGGTTTCATCCACAGACTCAAAAGTTACAACCATCTTGTAGAGCATAATTACTGGTTAGTCCATGATTTTCTATGGAATACTGGCGAATATTTTACGAGAAATTTATATTGAAGGCTCGTTATATACCAAAAATATATTAATTTAGAGAGCGAAACAAACTAGGGGTTTCATCCACAGACTCAAAAGTTAGAATCACCTTGCCACATCATAATAAACAGTCACACACACGTTTCATTCGTGCGAAATTGTACAGCATAATGATGCGTGGAAGTCTTGCTCTTGATCAATCCCTTCCAGCCCTGCCATTCAGTAAATAAGTACGTATCTGTTGTGGTTCAATTTTTTTTGGTTTAAAAATTTTTCAAACCAGTTTGATTTTTATTTTCCTTTGTCTAATTTTTCATTACCATAATCTGAAAACAAAGGAAAATAAAAATCCAACTGGTTTGAAAAAATTTAAACCAAAAAAAAGTTAAACCACAACATATCCATTATCGACAATTTAGCGTATTTTCCGTAATGCCACTGCATACCAAACGTGGTAGGCTGTTACACTTTTTGGATGTTTTCTCTTTCTAACCGTTGTTGTATTTATCAGGACTTGAAAGCGCAACTGGAAGAGAAGAAACCAACACTAGAAGATGCCCAGGGTTTGTGCGGCAAGTTGACCGACCAGAACAAAGATGAACCGTTGATCGTGGCTGCCATCAAAGACAAACTTGACAAAGTCGAGTCGCCATTTGAAGATCTCAAGGCCAAGATCACTGAACTGGAAGGCAGATTACAGGCGGCGCAGATACGCTCCCAGGAATTCAGTGTGTCATTCAACGAGTTCAAAGATAAACTGCAAGACATGGAAGAACTTTCAGCCAATCAGCAGCCTGTATCGGCCGTGTATGATACACTCAAACAACAGAGGAATGACGATGAGGTAAATAAATATCGCAGATTGAAGTCTTTACTTTTGAGTTCAGTAGCTGTTGTGTTCGTAAAGTTCGGAGAATCCCTACTTTCAGGCAGTAAAATACCGTCTTATAATCTATAAAGCCCTGGGCCAAACGAGGATGACAGTTGTTGAGAGTTCAAACTCGCACTTTCGTTTGAAAAACTGTCATCGACTCTCGTGCGCTCTCGTCGAATTTGAACCTGCTCAAATTGTCCTTGAGAGTCGACTACGACCCTCGCTCTCGTTTGGCCCGAGGTGATGATAGTCGATGAGAGTATGAGAGCCAACATTCAGCCTCATCCTCGTTTGGCCCGGGCTTTTATAGTACATACACTGTATACTTCTGGTACAAAGTAACTTATTTAAAACTGAATGCTAACTAATACTGATATGTTGTTTATAGGAACTGCAAGAAACAATCCGACACCAAGAACCTGTGTTTGATCAGCTCATGAAGAATGGCAACAATCTTCTCGAAAGCGCGGAACCAGGAGCTGAGAAAGACGAACTCGAAGCTAAACTAGCGGACATTGAAAAGCGCTGGAATGACATCAAGCAGAACACTTCTGAACACTTAGTTCGCGTAAATTCAGCTCTTCCCGAGTCACAAAAATACAACGAATCTGCGAGCAGTCTTGGGCCATGGCTGACAGAAACGGAGGAGAAGTTGGCATCATTAGAACCTATCGTGGCTAGTCAAGACTCGCTAGAGAAACTAAGTAACGCTGTGGGATTGCTCCGTGACGATATCAACCAGCACAGACCGGACAGAGACTCGGTAAACGAGAAATCAGAAGCAGTAATAGAACTGACTGAAGCTGATGGAGATATCGTGAGAAGCGAGGCCCAAGACGCAGTGGAACGGTATGATAAGTTAGACACAGCCCTTGCCGCCAGAGAGAAGGAACTACAAGACGTTCAGCAATTGTTAGATCAGTATAACAGTTTGATGCAGCCGGTGGAGAAAGCGGTTGAAAAAGTTGACGCAGCTCTCGAGTCTCAGGGACCAGTTAGTGCTGACGTGGCAAAGAACAAAGAAGATCTTGACAATACAAAGGTATCAGTAAATTTTATATCTTTACGAATATATCTTTAATTTTGAGTTCGAAGGCCGATGCTTTACTGTGTCTCAGAGAATAACAAAACGAATTGTAGGGCTAGACATCAACTCAAACGACAGACACATGTATGCACCACCTACCAACAATGGGTACTGAAATTTAAATGTAGTTAAGTGCCCAACCCCCACCGCCACCCCCTCCCCCCCCCCCCCCCCCCCCCCCGAAAAAAAAAAAGAAAAAAAAAAAAACTAAGAACCAAACGTTTCGGACCTTGTCCTACTTCAGTGTTTAACGATTAAAAATAACGCGTGACAACCATTTTCTTTTGTCTGACGTTTCGCTGTTGCTCCCTTTCCTACCAAACAGGCATTGATCCAGCAGTTGGAAGATATGAAGAAAACCTCGACAAGGCAGAGACAAGCGGGCAGCAAGCTGTTGACGCCATTACTGCTTTGGACGGTGATCCTTCGCTCGTCCAAGACGAACTCGCAGCCGTTAGACAGAAGTACGACACTCTTCTGGATCAGTTGAAAGACAAACAAACGCAGTTGGAACAGGCCATTGAACAAGGAACACAGTTACAAGATAAACTGGATGAAATTCAAGCTTGGACCGCTGATAGTGTTGAGACCGTGGAAGACTGGGAGCCAATAAGTACGGACCCTGTTACAGCGAATAAACAACTAGAGCAGTTACAGGTTTGTATAGAGATTTAACATTGCGGAATTCAGTTTAGTAGAGTGATCCTCAAAATTCAAGTGTATACAAGTGTTTCATTAGCTGAGTCAAATTAACCTGCACACAAGCAAGACAAATCAAGCACATCGAATCTAACTGTTATTGCGGACCAATCGCTTTTCACCTGGGTTCGCTTATGTTGAAAAGGCCATGAAACTTTACCAGCGTCATCGAACACTCTCCCGAGCAGTCAGGACTAGCGAAAAATTGCCCGAGGGATAGCCCGTAGTAAACAACAATATCCGAGGAAAACAGGTTTCGGTTCTAGATACTGTGGAATCCCGATTTCTCGGACCCTTGATTTCTCAAAAACCCTGATAACTCGAACCAAAATCGGGATTCCACTGTAGCAAGAAGTTCGAGATAGCGACATTCTACTTTACTAATGTCAATGTGCTTGAATTTGAAATTTTACTATTCAGTTATTATAGAAATCCTAATACATGTACATGTAGCACACTATATAGTCTCGTTCGTTTAGCAAAGCCAAGTACACAAACGTTTTAACGGTAAAACTATATTTTTAATGGCAGGCGGTTAAGGATGATCTCGAAAAGCATCAAGCAAGTCTAAAGGACAGCAAGTCACTAGCGGAGGAACTGCTTTCCTCCAGTGGACGATCCAGTGTCTGCAGCTGAACTTCAAAGCCGTCTATCCAGAGCTGAACTCGAGTTGAAACAACTGTCAGAGAAGATTGATGAACGAGAGAACCAGCTCCAAGCAGCGCTTGCGCAGTGTGGTCAGTTTGAGACTGATTTTGATGAGTTCTTACGCTGGCTTACCAAGACAGAACGAACTGTGGCCAAACTGAGGCCTATTTCAGCTGACTTAGCAACAGTTCAAGAACAGAAAGACAGTTACCAGGTTGGTGCAAACTAATGTTACCTACTTGGTTATGACTCCTTGACTCTCCGACTCCCTCGGATTTTTTCTTGTCCCACGCTCCTGACAAACTGAATTTACATCTTTCGTTAGTTTAAAGTTTAAATCCCCGGCCAAACGAGGATCAGAGTTCAAACTCTCACTCTCGTTTGGCCTGAAAGAAAAGGAAGACGAAAAAAAGTATTGACTTTGACATGGAATGAATCTTGTGAATTTGATAACGTTTTATTTGTCAATCAGGCATGGTTCAAACGTCGCCGCTATCGTCGTGTCGAAAGTCAACTGATAAATTAAGTTCGACATTAGCTCGACTGTAGCTCAGACGTTTGAATCCGAAGTCGCGCCAGAGTCGCGTAGCGCGATAAGGCTTGTCGCGCTACGCGACGTTGATTCAAACGTCTACTACAGTCAAGCTACAGTCGCGCTAACGTCGAACTTATATAATTAAGGGATCCTATTAGGTTTTAACATTAGCGCGACTGTAGCTCGACGTTTGAATCAACGTTGCGCCAGAGTCGCGTAGCCGACTGAGCTTGATTAATTGAGTTCGACACGAGGATAGCGCGACATTTGAACCGGGCCTTATTCGCGTCACATTCAATGGGTTCACCAACTGTAAAACATTGCAGGACATTCATCAGGAGATTCAAGACAAAGAACCAACTTATGCTGCCCTGTTGGCTGCTGGTGAACAGCTGAAGGAAACAAGCCAGCTGCCCGCTGACCGAGATAACCTACAGGAAAAACTCGACAACATGAGCCAGCGATGGACTGAGCTGAACACTGCATCAGATGACCGAGCCGCTAAGTTGGAACAAGCAGTAAAACTGACTAGTGAGTACCAGGAGCAGCGCGGCCACTTTGTACCGTGGATGGAGGAAGCAGAAAGGAGAGTGGACGCTATTCGGTTGGCCTGTGATCCTGAAACTCTTGAATCTCAAAAGCAACGTGTGGAGGTAATTTGACAGATTAAAATTAACCTGGAATTCGTAATATTGGTTACCTTGAGGCTACTATTTGAAAAATTTCGTATTTAGCGATTTTCTGGAGTATTAGCGAACGAAAAACAACAAACGGCGGAGGTCAACAAAAATAGTTGCAAATTGCTAACAAAAAGAAAGTACGAGAGAAACAAGACGACGCTTAAAAATTGTGGTTTTATTAATTTTGTGACAATATCTTTCATAATAACACCTGTTAAGATAACGGTATTTTTTACATAAATAATAACTGGCTTTGAATTGTTTTCAAGCTCTTATACACAACAGAAGCACGCAAAGTAAGGTAATTCTAGCAAAAGAACTAATTTTAGCGATTCGCCAAATAATCGCTTAATTCGCTAACATAGGCTGCCGCAAAAATATATATATTACCCGTGAAAAAAAAGTCAGTATATTTGGAAGTGACAAATGCCAAAAGGATTGTTCATTGAGGTTGCAATAAAACAGTAATTTATGGTACATCATAATCAGTAAGTTTGTTTTTAAACAGGAATTACAGCAAGATGTAGAGAATCATTCAGATGCACACGACGAACTTGACAACACAGCACAGGAAATCACTCAAGTTTGCGTTGAAGAAGTGAGCTCTGTCGAGGATGACATTCAAAATGTGGACAAACGGTGGAATGACTTGAACAAGAACCTTCAGACTACACTGGCAGACATTGAAACCTTACAAGGTCAGCTGCAGGAATACAGAGAAGCTGTTGACAGTGTTGATGAGAAAATATCTGCGGTTGAAACTGAAGTGAACGTGGAAAGAATTCCTGTGTCTGATGTTGAAGAGATGAAGAAGCACATCCAGCAGCTTGAGGCTCTAAAGGAACGGTTAGAAGAGCTTAAACCAGGCGTTAAATCTGCTATAGAGGCAGGCGACAGTATACAGGAAGGTAACCCGAGCGCTGACACGGCTGCTGTTGAAGCAGAGAACAAGAAGGTACAGGATCATTACGATGCAGTGCAAGACAAGCTTACTGACGAGATTGACAAGAACAAAAAGATGGCCGCAGACCTGGAGGAGTACTGGGAACAAGAAGGCAAACTAGAAGAGCAGTTTAAGGAGACTGGGATCAATTTGGAAGAAAATAAACCCACAGTGATGGATGCTGGGAAACTTAAAGAACAACTGGAGAAAGCAAAGGTATGCAGTACGCCATTTCCGAGTTGCCTTTTGCTCTGTTTCAAAACGAGTCTGGTCCACAACCTTTCATATGAAAATGAGGTTTGCACTTTAATCGTCTGGCAAATCAAACTTATTTCCATATGAAAAGTTGTGCACCAACTCGGAAATGACCTATTCTGGTGTACTTTTACAAACGTCGGTACTGCACAGAATGAATGGCACGTGATAAATAACTGGTTATTTGAGCGCTTCTTACATCTACTTGACCTTCGTGCCAAAATAGTTTATCATAGTGGTTGTAGCAATCTTGACGATTATGTGCATGGCAACCGGGCTTTGTTTTACTAAAGTGACTCACATCTCTTGTTTTTGTTTTATCTACAATAGCTACTGAAGGCAGGGATAGAAGATCTCAAGCCTGATTTTGACACAGCTAACAAACAAGCCCAGGCCCTCATCACCACTGGCCTGGGATTTGATTCTGCGATTGTGAAACAAATGTCCGTTACTGACAAACAATGGAATGACGTCAACGACGCCGCAGCCAATCAGCAAGCGGAGATCGAGAAGGCACTGCAACAAGTGGAAGAGATGCAGGAAGCATTGCAACAAGCAGACAAGGCCATGTCTGAAACTGAAGAGAAAGTCAAGCAGCTCCCGCCAGTCGGTACAGATGTGGACACAATTAACCAACAGCTGGAGGATATCAAGGTCAGTGGCTCTAGCAATGTCTCTCATGTTTAAAATAAAAATTTCAAAAATAATTATTTTTCAAAATATCGCGAAACCACATAAAAGTACTGCTTGATAGCTTTTATTTGAATGGTCACACACTAGGGTTTCATCCACAGACTTAAAAGTTAGAACCACCTTGTACACTACGAGCATAATAATCAGTACCACATGAATGTACTGCTCAATAGCTTTCATTTGAATGGTCACACACTAGGGTTTCATCCACAGACTCAAAAGTTAGAACCATCTTGTAGAGCATAATTACTGGTTAGTCCATGATTTTCTATGGAATACTGGCGAATATTTTACGAGAAATTTATATTGAAGACTCGTTATATACCAAAAATATATTAATTTAGAGAGCGTCCAAGTACAGTAGATTAACTCAATGTATTTATGATCTCGTGAACAGGATTTACAAAAGGAAATTGACGGGATCCAGGAGCAGATTTCATCACTAAATGATCTGAAACACAAGATGGCCGTGGCGTACCCAGATGCTGACACCAGTGATATTGACCAGGCCATAAGCGAACTAAACCAGAGACTTCTGGCTGTGAGTCAAGATCTTGGCAACAGGCAGACCAAGCTAGAAAACGCGCTGCTGGCCTGTGGCAAGTTCCAGGATGCTCTGCAGTCGCTGCTTGACTGGCTGGCAGAGACGCGTGAGCTGGTAGAGAATCAAGGCCCCATTGCAGCAACTGACCCTAACGTAATGAAGGCTCAAATGCAAGAACAGAAGGTAAGTAATATATCAAACACGAGAGACAGTGTTTAATCCGATTTCCAAACACCGAGAAGATAGTTGAAAATACAACGCGTAGCGGAGTATTTTTGACGAAATTCGAGGTGTTTGGAAATAGGATGAAACAATCGAGTGTATCGAATGTTTGATAGAAAGACACAAAAAGAGGTATAAATAGCCAAAAGGGAACAAGGATGGTTAAGATTGGAGAAGATTTAGATGGATTACGAACGACCAAGTTGGAAACTTTAGGCTACATTTGTCAAGTTATGCCATCCGTGATATTCAACCTTGGACTCAACTGTTGCTGTGCAAAGCAAGTGCCTTGACTTAACTGGGAACATGAAACATTGAGTTGGGGGCGCGGGGAATTGCCCGTTCGAAGTTCAAATGGAGACTGGGGACGAGTTTTTAAATTTTGATTTAATTAAAAATTGGAGCCCATCACAAGAAAGATCACATTAAAATTAGTCGGTTTACCAAGTTTGGGGTTGTTTCGTTGGGATTTCAACTTTGTAGAAGGCTTTCAAAAATCAGAAAAATTAGAGACTTTGTATGGATTTGGGGACGCCATCTCTGAATTAGAGACGTTTGTATGGAATTTGGACGACCTTTGACAGCTCACAGCCTGGTTACTATGTAATGTAACATAACGAAACTTGGTAAACGTACTAATTTTCATGCGATTTTTCTGGTGATGACGTAATATGAACAATTGGTAAACTAGTGCCCAGTCCCTTTTTGAACTTCGGAACGGGCAATTATCCCAAGTCATTTAGTCCAAAACTGTAGCGTCTACTCTCTTTATTCACAGCTGTTTACTCGGATGATCGCCGATCGAGCGCCTGCAGTAAAGTCCTTACAGGAAACTGGTGAAGAAGTTCTGAAGAGCGCTGATGAAGACACCAAGGCACGTATCCAAGAAGGACTGGAAAATGTCTCACGCCAGTGGGAGGAGCTTAATGACATGACAGACACCAGGAAAAAGTCGCTGGACGTTACCATGGAAGCATCTGTCAGGTTTGATGGACTGCTTGCTGACGCCAATAAGAAGTTAGCCGCTGTGGAGGAGAAACTGCAGGCTCAACAACTGGGTCAGAAAGCAGAACCTGAATATATCCAGGAAGAAGCGAAAAAGCTACAGGTGGGCTTAGTTATAATACACAATTCTATGTTGAATTTAAGAATCGTATACGAGTGTTACTGTTTTCAGCAAATGACAGAACTGTTTTTCAAATCAACTCAAATCTTTTGATATTAAAATTCATCTTAGCACGCTAAAAACATTATTTTGAACAGCAAAATCTAAAATCTGCCTTTATTAATAGGGGAAAAGGATGGCACAATAGGCTATTTCAGAGTTTCCTATTATCTCTTGTGTCAAAACGAGTCGTAGTGCACAACCTTTCATATGAAACTTCATTTCAATGCAAATCAAACACATTTTCATTTGAATGGTTTTCGCACCAGGACTCGTTTTGAAACAGAGACAAAAGTCAACTCGGAAATGGCCTGTTGTGCTAGCGCGCGCCTCCCACAAACGTGGCCCGGTCTCTATCTTCTATTCTGGCCGGTAGTCATATGTGGGTTGAGTTTGTTGTTGGTTCTCATCCTTACTCCGAGGGTTTTCTGTGGGTACTAAGGCTGGTTTTCCTCCTTCCTCAAAAAACAACATTTCCAAATTTTCCAGCTAGCGACTGATGTAGCTTTCCTTTCTAAATACTATATGTCGCTGTATTATCTTCTCCGTCTTGACATCTCGCTGTATTCTCGACTTGACAGGAGTTATGCCAAGAAATTGACAGCCTTGAGGCGCCTGTTCAAGAAGCAACCCAAGCGGGCGAGCAACTCATGTCACACTGCACCGATGAAGATAAAAACTTGGTGCGTGACAAAACAGACAAGCTGCTGCAGCGTTACAACAAGTTGCGTGACCAAGCTAATGACAAGAGAAAGGAAGCTGAAGACGCTGCAAAGCTTTCGGAAGATTTCTTTGACGCCAAAGATCAGTTGATTGCTTGGTGTGACGAGACTGCGAGTAAACTGGAAGCGGTAAAAGAGGAAAGTGAAAATGTTCAACAGGAGAGACTTAAGGTTTGTGATCAAGGGTTTTTGTTTCCTTTTAGTCAAGGCCCGGGGTCAAGGCATGTTCATGTTATCGCTTGCATTGACTGGAGTTGTTTGCTTATGCACCCCAAATCTTTTTTAATCATACGTCGTACAAACAGAGTTATGCGTCAAACATACGTCGTACTAGCAGAGTCATACGTACAACTGCAACTGAACAACAACATTGAACAATCTACTTTTTCACTCAAAACTGTCGGAGACAATTATTAGTGATACCAAAATCAGTATTTGGAAAGAAATGAACTTTGCGAATTGCTATTCTAGTCAGTGACAATATTTAAGGCGTTATTTTCTTCAGTGTGGACGTATTTAGCACTGCTGTGCTAAGTTTCGAGACACCGTAAACTGAAGAAAGCAAGCTTGCAAGGTTCAGTTCCAACCTCCAGCGGAATCCCAGCAGACAGGAGGCTGACCATTTTGTTAACTGATTAATTTCCTGTTACAATACAAGATAGTATAAAGTAACGTTAGTTTACCAACCTATTTGTTCCATTCTGCTTGTTACAGGATATCCAACAAGCTTTAGCAGCTAAAGCACCAGAGGTATCCTCATGCAAAGAGATGGGTGGTAACCTCAAGAAATATCTCATTGAAGACGAAAAGCCGAAAGTGGAGCAAGCCCTGAACGAGGTGGATGAAAAATGGAGTTCTTTGCAAGCAGAGGTGGACAAGCTCGCCAAGAAATTGTTCTCATCTCAAGAACGCGTTGACAGCTTCCAGCTTGAAGTGAACGAGCTAAAGATATGGCTAACGGAGACAGAAGGCACATTAGCCAGTATGGAACCCGTGGGGGTGGAGCCTGAGAAGGTTAAACAACAGCTTGGGGCACAGGCGGTAAGTAGCCTCGTCGTGAGGACGAGGTTATAATGATCAGGTTCGCAGGCGGATCGTTTCCTGACGTTTTTGGTTAATTTTGGCGGATTTAGATCACTGAAAAGAACGCCATTTTTTGGAAATACATGTATCTGTTGGAATAAACATAGGAATATTGTACTCGTTTCTCTCGTACTTAGCATATTAGCCTCGTTAAAAAGTACAGTCAAACCTCCCTTCAACGGCCACCTCTCTACAATGGCCAGGATTTTTCGTCCCGACCGTGCGCCGATCCATACACGTTACTCTTATTAAAACCTCCCTACAACGGCTATCTCTCTACAACAGCCAGTTAATTGTGCTCCAGGGTGGCGTTGTAGAGAGGTTCAACTGTAGTATTGGTATTTTTTCTGTTTCCAGGCTCTAAACGCAGATGTGGCATCGCATGAGAAACCTGTGAAATCCGTGTGCGAGAACGGCGAGGCCCTGATACCAGTGTTACATGACGATGAACAACAGACCGTGAAAGAAGATATTGACAACATCAAGACACGATACCAGAATGTGAAGAGTGAAACATCAGCTCGCCAGGCGTCACTAGTGGAAGCTCTGTTACTCTCACAGCAGTTCAGAGATATTCACAAGGAGGTGATCACTTGGCTTGACCGCTGTGAAGAAAACTTCCGAAAGCTTGACGATGAATCGGTTGCGGAGCTTCAGCAGGAGAGAATCAAGGTAACATTGTGCTTTGTTAAGAAAGAAAGCCCTTTTGCCATAGGATGGGACTATTTTACCCATATAAAGTCCTATTTTTATAGTGTACAATTCGAAGAAAACCTCGAAATAACAGTTTACTGAGGTAGAAAGACACCAAAGAGGTAATAATAAACCACAAAGGAATAAGGATGGTTTAAATTGGAGAAGATTGACACGGATTACGAACCATGCAAATTCAGGTCCTAAATTGCGTCACCATACCGTGACATAGCCTCCTACGCAGACTTTCTCTTGGCTTGGTACGCAATCGTCTCTCTTTGGAGAGAAAAGATTGCGTGACGAACCGCTATCCGTTACCAAGCCTCTCTTACGATCCATTCCTGTCCTGATACTTCCATTAGATGTAGATTAACACTTTTTATTGACATGACGACTGTTTAATTTCTTGTCTTTGTAGTCAATCCAGGAAGGCATCACTGCCCTTAAAGTTTTGATCGGTAATCTGGAAGAAACCGGAAACGATCTTGTCAAGCTGAGTGGCCCGAGCGAGGGATCCACTTCGGTTGAAGAGAAGGTGGCAGCGTGTCTTGAGCGCTATGAACTGCTGCAGAGGCAGACAGAGGAGCGAGGAATCAAGATTGGCATGACGCTAGCACAGGAAGAAGAATTACAGAACAGACTGGAAGAACTGCAGGCTCTGTTGGAGAGAAGAAAGATGAGTTTGGCAATCTGAAGCCCATCAGCGTCAAACCGGAGAAAATTCGTCATCAGATTGAAGAGCTGAAGGTAGATTTTTATTTTGTTATGGTATTCATTAGCAGAGGAATGATGTGTGTGGATTTGTTGTGAAAGACGAAGCGGATTCTGAGAAAGAAATAGCCTGTGAACGGCTCCTAAGTGGGGCGAAGAGAAGTTGAGGTTTCTCTTGTATAAAAGTGTTTTTCACTGCTAATTTTCTGTGCAATGTGATATTAGTGAAAGACAAAAAATATAAACAGAAAACCCTCATTGAAAAGTTGCAAAACTGAATCAGAATTCACGCTAATCCTGGATTAACCTAATCGTGCTTTGAACAACCGGGCCCAGAATTTTTAGACGACAACAGAAACGCAACTGACTTTGCAAGAATACGTTCCGAAGAAACTACGTTTAATTTTTTTTTCTTTGGAAAATCTAAGACGTCATTCATGTTTCTGTTTCTGTTTGTTTCTGTGCAAAAAGAAGTGCGACGATTTGGTATCCTCGAAATATTGTTTTCAAAAACAACCCAGTTATAAATCACGTCCGTAGTATCTAAGGGACCCAATTTAAATTTTGTTGCACGTTTTCTTGAAGGGACTTCAAAGTGAATTCGATCCTGAAAAGGAGTTAGTTGAAGAAGTCAGGCCGTTGGTGACAGCTGTTGTGAATGCCAATCCAGATTCCAAAACATCGCTACTCATGAAAGACAAGATGAACAAAGTATCCTCGCTCGCAGCAGACACACAGACCTTGTATGACGACAGGCTCAAAGCTCTTGAACTGTCCCTAGATGCTGGGGACAAGTTTTGGACGGGCTTAGATGAGATCAAGCACATTCTGAAGGATGTGCAGGATCATCTTGACTCGGAAGAGCCCCCTGCCGCTGACATGGATGTACTGGAGGAGCAGATTCATGATCACCAGGTAACGAAACAATCTTGCCCGCTAAGATGACTGGTTTGGCCATTTGCCTCAGTTGCAAAAAGAGTCTTGGTGAACAACCTTTCGTATGAAAATGAAACAAGTTCATTTTTCATGTGAATCTAACTCATTTTCGTTTGAATGATTTTTTACCAGGACTTGCTTTGAAAGCAAAGTTAAAGATGGGAAAATTAGTAGGAACTGTATCATTTAGTAGCTGCGGCAAATATGAGAGGAGTGTGTTGAACATTGAACCATTTGAAAAACGTAAAATTTACGGCTGTGTGGAAGAGTTGCCATACAGCCATACAACGTCTGAAGTGTCCGCAACTGGAGCTGGCCGCTTACGGGAATGTGTAAATACAGAGTTTATATGAGCTAGAGTTCAAACAGAATTTTGTCTGGCCGTAAGTAGAGCTGTCCACTTACGAGAGTGTCCGCTCAGAGAGCTTCGACTGAATTGCAATGTTTTAATGCATCGTTTAAAGCAGCTTTTCAAACGTATCCCTTCAAAATTGACACGATACCGACATTTTATATGCTCTTTCTAATTATATCTGTTTGTTCTAAATGTGAACAATGACGTCATCCGCAAAGATCGCCTCACTATAAAGAAACTACTTTCATTTTCCAGTGTCGTTGAACTGATTCTGTTGTTGTTTAGGAGCTTCGTACAGAGCTGGATGCACACAGCGAAGCAGTAAATGTGTTATGCGAGGCTAGCCCTGTTCTGGTAGCACACTGCAGTTCTAGTGACAAGCAACTGGTACAAACAGAGCTCGCTCAAATCAGTAAACAGTGGGCAGATATCGAGAAGACATGGAACAAGCGAGAGGCTGAAATGGAAGATGTGAAGAAGACGGCTACTCAGTACCACAACACCCATGATCCTCTGCTGGCTAAGTTGACTGACTTGGAACAGAGGCTGGCCGAGCAGCCGCCTGTGGGGACTGAACTGGACATTGTCAAAGAACAGCTGAAAGAGCAGAAGGTGACTGTTTTGTGCTTAGTTATCTAATGCTATTATCATCCAACATTTGATTTAGACCAATTAAAATTTACCTAACACCAAATCAGTGAAATCAAGCATTTCTAAAATCATTTCAAAATTGCTTTAATATCAAAGAGCACTCAATTGTATTAGACGTAAATAGGCTGAGTTTTTAGGACCTTGGTATTGAAATCCGGAAGTCCCAGGTTTAATCCTTCATCCTGTTAAGAGCGAAGTGTTAAAGTCTGTCTATAAGCCTAGTGGCTTATCAGGCCGGTGCTTAACTCCTTGTCGCTTCATGCTATGGAAACCGGAGTATCGCTACTTCCCTGGATGGGATGCATTTTTGTCAGGTTGCCCTGACAACTCGCCGGTACCAATTTACTCCTGGGTAGAGAGGGGCAACGTGAGAGTTACGTATCTAGCCCAAGAACACAACACAATAACTCCGGTCAGGGCTCGAACCCAGACTGCTCGATCTGGAGTCCAACGCGCTTACCATTAGACCCCCACGCCTCCCAGACGAGCGAAGTGTAAGTCCACTATAATCATGCAATTAAAAATAAAATATATATTTCCTGTTGCAGGCCTTCCAAAAAGAGCTGACTCCAATCCAACGCGATATAACGGCTGTTAACCAGAAGGGTACAATGCTGAGCGAGCAGTGTCGCCCTGAAGACTCAGAGCTGATTACAGCGCAACTGGAGGACATGAACACTCGCTGGGATGACTTGTGCATTCATTCAAGCGAGAGACAGCAGACCATCGAGGGAGCGCTGTTACAGCTGGGGCAGTTCCAACTGGCCTTGGAAGAGCTGCTTGTTTGGGTTAAACAGACCAACGCCACCCTGGATGAACAACTGGCTACGAATGTCCAGGGAGATGTCAAGTTTATTGAAGTGGAGAAAGCCAAACACAAGGTGAGTTTGCTTCAACTTTTCGCTGTAATATAGCTCATATTCGTATACAAACGTTTGACGTTATATATCAAACACGAGAGATAGTGTTTCATCATATTTCCTAACACCGAGAAGAGCAAAATTCTAAATACTTTCTCTCAAGAACACATTTGGTTTAATCATAGTTAATAGAGGGAAATGGTTATGAAGCCCGGCAAAGTTCTTTGTTATATGTTTTTGTTCGCCATTTTGGGGGTTGACCGTGCACAAAACCTGACAAAATACAATAGGTGGTTACGTGTGTTCAAGCAACTAACCAATAGAAACGTTGCGATTACGTAATTCATGCATAGTGAATGAGCGCAAAACAAAAGACGTGCACGGTCATGGACCTTCCAACAGAAATCTTGGCCTCTTTGTTTGCTCCTTTGAAATTTTCCGGGCTTCATAACCATTTCCTTCTATTAACTATGGTTTAATACTGTTATTATTTTTTTTTAATGTCAGAAAAGTCCAATTTACTTATCCCCTTGTGAAACCTCGAAAGTAACGTCTCTATTTTCTTATTGGAAATAACTTGAGGTATTATTTTTCAGATTCTTCACAATGACATCCTCGCACACGAACCTTCCGTGGAATCCGTGTCACGTGCCGCTTCCTCGCTGTTGATGGAGAACGGAGACAGTAAGCTGGATAGCGGCGCCCTGCAGATGAAGGTGACGGAGCTACAGGAAGGATGGCAGGAGGTGCTGGACAAGGCAGCCCGCCTGGATGCCGAGCTCACAGCTGCGCTGAGGGCGTCACATGACGTCATGGACCAGATGAAGGAACTCAGGACTTGGCTGAATGAAGCTCGTGAATTTCTTTACTCCAGGAGACAAATCGGAGGCCGACCTGAGAGTGCGCGCAATCAACTCGCCAAACACAAGGTTTGTTTTATACCGGAATCTAATGCCTTGATCACTTAGAGTGATTTTACTAAACCCGTGAAATAGTTACTACACTATTAGATACTATTGGACACTAATTCCATTGTTTTCTTTTGTTTAGTTTTGTCTATTACGCACTAACTGTTAGATATTGTTTCATGGGTTAAATGAAATCACGCTAGCCCAAGAATACAGGCTTCTCTCGTCCCGTGCTCATTCCTCTTTTCTCGAGCTATTGATCAGTAGATAATGTTTAGTTATGTTTATTTCCATTCAGTGTTGTAAATTTTATTTGACCTTTCCAGTGGATAAATAATTTTAATGTTTCAAAATGTCATTAAGCCAAAGTTAACCTCGAGACAGTGCCGTGTTCAACAGCCTATCCCTGCGTCCTGCAGGCGGTCTCTATGGCCTCGTAACTCGCGCGTTCATTTTTCCAGTGGGCCTATTTTTGTTTAATTTTATCATAGTTAATAGAGGGAAATGGTTATGAAGCCCGGCAAACTTCAAAGGAGCAAACAAAAAGGCCAAGATTTATGTTGGAAGGTCCATGACAGTGCACATCTTTTGTTTTGAGCTCATACACTATGCATGAATTACGTAATCGCAACGTTTCTATTGGTTAGTTGCTTGAACACACGTAACTACCTATTGTATTTTGTCAGGTTTTGTGCACGGTGAACCCCCAAAATAGCGAACAAAAACATATAACAAAGAACTTTGCCGGGCTTCATAACCATTTCCCCCTATTAACTATGATTTTATGGATGCAAAATCCTGTCACGGTGGCCGTTTGGAAGGCTTCAGTGTAAGCGAATGCCTTTACACTTCTCAATATTATCGATCGCTTTGTATCAACAGGACTTCTTAGACGTGCTAGTAAAACGCAAGGAAACCTACGAACGAATCACTGAAGCCGTACAAGCCATGATAGGCAACAGCGACCCAACCACGGCAGCCTCGCTTCAGAGACATCTGGACGAAGTGAAGGAAGCCTGGGAACAAGTGAATACCAAGGCAGAGGAAGAAGGTAGTAAGCTGGATGACGCGCTGAAGAATGCGGAGGAACTAAAGCGACAAATAACAGACATGGACTCGTGGCTCGCACAGGTTCATGAACAAATAGTGTCCCTCGATAATGTCAGCTCCATTCTGGATGTTTTGGAAAAACAACGGCAGGAATATAAGGTACGAAATAGAAGCAAGAATACTAACCCTTTGCTGTTTTTTCACTCATTGAACACATACTTGACACAGCTTCATTAAAATTAAATATCGACTCCTCGAATGCACCTGTCTCCTTTACAGTACAAACATTTGGCTTCTCGAAAAGCACTTTATTTCAACGTCTTCGTAGAAATCGTCTGTTAAAATAGTGTGACTTAATATAGGTTTTCTGTGGCCGTTGATTGCTCGTTTTGTTACTCATTTTGTAACGTGGACGAAAGGACACTTGTTCGCATACACAATGTAATGTATTCTAACTGTTCTCATGTAAACCGTTTGTCTTGCACAGGTTCTCAAAGACGACATCGATGCTCACCGTGAACCATTCAAACAGCTCAAGATTCTGGCGTACAAGATCACTGATGTATGTCTACAGGAAGATGTGGCTTACATTGACGTAACTGTCATAGAACTGGAGGCTCGCTGGAAGGAGCTGCTTGGCCTGTCTTCTGGCCGAAAGAAAGATCTCGACGAGAATTACAGGCTGTCGCAGAAGTTCTTCAAGGGCGCTGTTGATCTCATGAAGATGTTGGATGAAGCGGAGCAGAGCCTTAAGGACGAGGAACCGATCGGGGTGGATCCTTCTCATCTGAGAGCGCAACTCAAGAAACACAAGGTCTGTTTATAATGATTAACTCTTAATATCTCAGTCCGCTCAACACAGCACAAATAACGCGGGAGTGAGTTCAAATAACGCGTGAAACTAGTTCAGACGACAACGCACAAAACGAGTACAAATAACGCGCGAAAGGAGTTTAGATAACGCGCGAAACGCGTACAAATAACGCGCGCGAAACGAGTGCAAATAACGCGTGAAACGAGAAAAAAGCGCGACGATATCGGTAATAGCGACATCGATACTAGGGAGCTTAAGCATAGACGTTTTCAGTTGAGCCACGGACTGCAACCGGAAGGTGAATGTTCTCTTCTTTGGCGCGTATCATCGACTTTTTGTCCGTAACGTCAAATTGTAAATGCTAAAACCAGGACTTTCTAACTCGGGGATGAAAGCGCGCCAAAAACAATAACATTTGCCTTCCGGTCCGGTTGCCGTCCGTGGCTCGAAAACGTCTGTGCTTAAAGGAGCTACGTCACGGATGGCGCATCTTGAAAAAAATGGCAATTTTTTTCATGTTCGCCGTTCGCCGTTCGCAATCCGTCTTAATCTTCTCCATCCTCAACCATCCTTGTTCCTGTTTGGTTTATTATCACCTCTTTGTTGTTTTTCTACCTTATTAAACTATTATTTTGAGACTTTCTTCAAATTGAAGGTGATTTTGCACTTCGCAAAAATTACTTAAAATATCGTGACGTAGCCCCTTTAAGCTCTCTAATGATAATAGTTGACACAGCGTTCACATTTTGTTTGCGTTTTGGTAATGATTTATTCTGTGTTTATTTGTTAGGAGTTCCAGTCCATGCTTGGCGCTAATCAAACATCAATGGATGGCACTATTAAGACAGGCAAAGTATTGATGGACAAGAGTCCAGATGATGACTCCATCATGATTGAAGGGAAGATAGCTGACCTCAAGGCACGATGGGATGCCATCTGTGCGCTGTCAGTGGAAAGGTCAGGCGCCATTCTTTCTTTTTTCTTGTTTCCTTCTTACCTTTCTCGACGTTGACGAAATGGTTACGCATCGTTCAAAAGCAAATTAATGTTAATCCATTCCAGGATTAAAAGTTAATCGAAGGTTTAATTTGTCCTATATAAATGTGCGGGGTTTTTTTCTGCTGATGTATTTTGTGTTTGACAAAGTGAAAGACGAAACTAAAGGACAAAAAATATAAACAAAAAGCTTCACTGAAAAGTTACAAAACTGAAATTCACGTGACGCTTTGCTCGAGAGAGAAAGAGAACGCCGGGTCAGGGTTATTAGTTTGGTTAATCGGGGTATGAAGACAATTTTGCATTTCTTAGGATTGAAAATGAGAATGAAACCAGTCATTTAATGATGAAATGCAATAGCGTGACCTAGCGTGACAGAATCGACCACAATAGCGTGACCTAGCGTGACAGGATAGACTACAATAGCGTGACTCTTTGATTTATCGTTATTGAGAAGATAGTAGACTGCAAAACAGTCCGTATTTTAGCGCAAGAGTCGGGCTGAACGTGGCCCGAAAAGGATCTGGAACGTCGCGCACAATATCTCGAGAAAAAGAGGGACTGTATTGCAGTCTAAGAAGATAGCTATGTTCGACCAGTCAACAGCTTACCTGTGGAACTAGGTTGTCATGGTAACTAACCCTGTTTTTCATTCCCATGGCAGGCAACAAAAGCTCGAGGAAGCGCTTCTCTACACTGGCATGTTCCAGGATGCTTTGCAGTCTCTGCTTGACTGGCTCAGTACAGTGGAACCCAGTCTCTCCACTGAGACCGCTGTCATGGGTGATCCTGAAACTGTACAAATCTTGATCGACAATCACAAGGTGAGGAAACAACATGTATTTCAATCATACTTGCCCTGACAACATACTAAGCAGGCAGTTTTCGATCAAGTCAAGGTTCTGCTTCTGACAACGTAATAAGGTAAAGCAGGCAGTATTTCGATAAGAAAAGGTTCTGCCTTCAACTACGTTTTTGACAATATGCTAAGCTGGCAGTATTTCTATCAAA
The DNA here is from genome assembly GCA_029204205.1 of Desmophyllum pertusum. Taxonomy (NCBI): domain Eukaryota; kingdom Metazoa; phylum Cnidaria; class Anthozoa; order Scleractinia; family Caryophylliidae; genus Desmophyllum; species Desmophyllum pertusum. The sequence goes on along the minus strand of MU825873.1, from coordinate 4,671,237 downwards.
AAAAGGTTCTCACTTCAACTAAGTTTTTCACACAAACAGTGTTTTAGTTCTGTAAAGATAAGGTTCTGCCTTCAACTAAACCCCGTCAAACGGTCTCAACATCTCTCAACATTTGTCGAGTCATGTTGAGAGATGTTGAGACCATACCGTGTCAAACGACCTCAACAACCTCTCAACAAATGCTCAACAAGTGAGATGCGTGGGGTCTGGGACTGAGGACAATGTTGAGAGGAGTTGAAAGAGCGTGTCAAACGGCTTCAACATTTCGAGAACAAAAGAAATGTTGAGAAGATGCTGAGACAAAGTTTAAACGAAATCAACTCTTCTTAAACATGTCTCCACGCCTCTCAACATTGTGGAGAGGGAAGGAATGTTGTTGAGACCGTTTGACAGGGGCTTTGCTTAACTGATTTGTTGTTGTTCCGTAGACGTTTCAGCGTGAACTTGGCCGCCGCCAAGCAAACTATGACTCTGTGATGAATGCAGGCAGGACAATGGTCGATGAAAACAAAGTTGAGGAACCACAGAAACTGGAAGAGAGGCTTGACGACTTGCGCATGCGCTGGGAAGCTATCAGCGCCTTGGCTTCCACTAAACAAGACAGGTAACAGAAGTTTAGGAAACGTACAAAAGTCTTTTCACAAGCCAAGTGGCTTATCAAGCCGGCACTTAACTCCGGTTTCCATAGCATGAAGCGACTTGGAGTATCGCTACTTCCCTGGATGGGATGCTAGTCCATCGCAGATAACCCCTTAACATTTTGTCAGATTTTCCCAACAATTCGCCAGTACTCATTTATCAGTACTCCTAGGTGGAGAGAGGCACTGTGAGAGTAAAGTATCCTGCCCAAGAACACAACACAATGACCCAGGCTCGAACCGGGGTCCAACACGCTAACCATTAAAAGTTAGTCTGTACATGTTCCAGCCACTCATGGCTCACTTTTGCTTTGCTCTAATTCGCGTTGTAGGCTAGAGAATGCTCTGATTTTGGCGAATGAGTTTGACTCTTCTGTTAAGACCGAGTTACGCATACTGAAGGACTTTGAAGATACGCTCAGGGGACTGGGTCCTATTTCCGACGACCTGGAAACTATTGCCGAGCAGCTGAATGAACACAAGGTAAATATGACGTCATGTGATGCATGTGTGGTTTGTTCTGAGTTATTCATGATAATTTATGCGAACAGTAACACTGACATTTTAATTGTCTTTTATCGTGGGTTCGTTTGAAAGACTTGGGAGTCGCAAAGGTCGTAGGTTTTAACTTCCATTCAATTTTATAAAAATTCACCTATGATGTACTCCTAGTTTGTAACACTTCATTCAGTAATAGCCCTTTTCACGGTTAATCTGAAATATTTGCATAACAATACAGCTAAACATAGAAGCGAGGCAATTTCGGGCACAAGCTGTAAAACATCGTGATTTTCTTGAGCTCCTTAAACTATGTTAACATAAAATAATTTTAAAACGGAGAAGAACTAAATATACAAGTCTTTTAGTAAAAGTGTGCCGTAAAGATCGTAATCCGATCTCCCTGTTGCTTATGCGAGTCTCAGAAACCTTGCACCGATTCTTGGAAACCTTGCAGATCAAATCGCAGGCGTGCCCGTTACTAGGCAACAAAAGCTTCGCGAGGACCTGCGAGTCACGTATTACTAGTTAATATAGATAGAAAAGTCGTTTTACAATTTTTTTAAAAACAACGTAAACTAAAAGAATTGTAGTTCTTCTACATTTTAAAACTGTTTTTATACTAAAAGAGTTCAAGGAGTTCAAGAAAAACACGATGTTTTTCAGCTTGTGCCCGAAATTGCCTCGCTTCTATGTTCAAGTGTATTGTTATGCAAATATCGCAAGTTAACCGTGAAAAGGGCTATTCAACTGGATGTCATTTCCACTACAGAATTCACCCATAACGGCCCCTTAGGATTACTCCTAGTTTTGTAATACTTTAACTGGATGTCATTTCCACTACAGACGTTCCACGAAGACTTGATGGCAGAGGAAGTGAATTTCCAATCAACAATCAAGAAGGGACAAGTGATAGCACGCTTCTGTCATCCCAGCGCGCTACAGATCATACAACAGTGGATTGCAAGACTCAAGAAACGCTGGGAGGAGGTAATGGTCTTCATTATTATATTTGATGAGCTCGCAAGAAGGCGAATTGAAGTAAATGACTTGTTTAGAAAATAGAAAACATTTGCTGTGTTTCTATGGGTGTTTGAGAGAATGCGAACTTCTGTGACAGATTTCCACAACTGTTCTCTAAGATTTCATGAGTGTTTCAAAAACTATAAACACACGGAGAATATATTTTTATTTCTTTTAGAAAATAACCCATAAAAACGTGTTTTTTGTTTCTATAGAGCTTGTAACTAACTCAGCAGAAGGCGCATTTTCTATTATGAGCCGTTTTCTAATCAAACTTTCACCTATATTTTAAAAAAGTGTTTGCTAATTGGGCTAATGTACATCAGTTTTTTTTTTAAGTACAATGTCATCACATTAGAATAGGATTCTCTAGAAAATTTGCGGAGCCATCGGCCATGTTCAGTTTGTGCAATAGTAAATCCAAAATAAATAATGATTTAGTTTTGCGAATAGCAAGTAAACAGCAACTATACCTATTGCGACTTGTTATATGGCTCCGCAAACACTTATGAAATATATTTGGGAACACCATACTAAGATCGTTGTGTAATGTACTGGCCGACTTTGTTTTTAGGTGCGTAAGTGGTCAGTTCAACGACTGACGCGCCTGGAGGAAGAACAAGCCAAAATGACAGAAGAACAGAGTATGATGGAGGAACTGATGCAGTGGATCGGGAAAAAGGAAGAAATCCTCATCGAAAAGGAGAACGAACCGATACCAGACGACGATTACGAACAAGTCATGAGGCTGTTAGAAGACCACAAAGGTTTCCAAGAAGAAATGGCCAAGAAACAACCGACTTATGACAGACTCACCAAATCAGTCAAACGACGCGGCTCTGCGGTGCCTGCTGCTGCTTCCCCGGTACAAGCGCAGATCACTCCAGAGCACAAGCAAGGCCGGCGTGGGAGTAGTAGGATTCCTAAACTCGCCAGCCCTGCCACGTCTTTCACGCGGGAACGATCACGTGACAAGTTGACGCTCATCACCAGCCCAGGCTCCTCGTTCACGCGGTCAGGTTCCGCTACACTTGATAAGAACCATCCAGCTTTGCTGCACTTATCCAAACGATGGCAACATCTGTGGCTCCTTTCGATGGAAAGACTGCGACGTCTGCAGGAGAAACTGGAGCGGATTGCTATTGTAAGTACAGTTGCCTACAAGATGCGGGATTCTTTTTTAAAAGAGATATTGTCGCGGTAGAGCGCGAAGTGTGACTCGCACTGTCTCGTGAACTGTAGCCTGTAACCCGGGGGGGGGGGGGGGGGGGGGGGACTCCCATATAAAAGTGACAGGGGTGATCGCAGTACCTTTTAGGGGTTAAAATTCGTGGTTTGGTACCGCTTAGGGTGTCAAAATCTAAAATGACTGCCGTTAGAGTTATTCCGGTACCTTTTAGGGTATTAAGCTGGAAAAAATATATAACAGGGACTAGTTTTGTCTTAGAATTGGTACCTCTTAGGGGTGAAATTGAATTATTTTCAAAATTTCCGGCGATCACCCCCGTCACTTTTATATGGGAGTCCCCTCCCCCCGGGGCCTGTAACTAAAACACTCATCTTGTCACTGTGTTGTTCCTTTTACGCTCTTCTCGACATCTTCATCCGCAATAGCGATCATTTAACTAATATCGTTAAATGCGTTGGATATTTTCAATATTTACTTGTGGTTTCATCTCTTCTGGCCATCATTCTGACTGATTTATTTTGTTTTTCTACAGAGACGCGCCTCAGCGAAGTTTGACTTCAACGAGTGGAAGAATAGGGTAAGGTGTTACACTACAATACCGCCTACACCACAGACTGTCACAGTTATGTCGACTTCATATATTTAAAAAATAGTTTACTTTCCAAATTTGTCAGACGAAATTTGCTTTTCACCAGTGTAGGAAGGAAGGAAAAAGAAAGATTTATGTGCATGCTTCTCTTTTATTTTCTCTATTTTCATTCGTTTATTTGTGATTCTGTTTTGTTTGCACAGTTTAACAAGTGGCTGCGTGACAGCAAGTCACGCGTTCTCGACATCTTCCGCCGCATGGATCACGATCGAGATGGTAAAACTTACTCGAGAACAGTTCATCACTGGAATACTCAACACAAGTAAGCGTGACATACTGCATTAACCGAGCGTGACATACTGTTTTAAAACAAGCGTGACTTAGTGTTTTAAGCAAGAGTGACGGGTCACGTATATTGTAGTCTTGTGTAACACCATTTCTCTATTTTCAGGTTTCCCAACAGAAAGATGGGAGATGGAAATAGTCGCCAGCAAATTTGAACGTGATGGACTCATTGACTACAAGGAGTTTGTGAACTCACTAAAAGATAAAAAACCGGTGAGTGCCAATTTCATTCAACTTGTGATGTGTTTTAAAGGGGCAATGTCATGAAGGCATTATCAAAAGTTCAGAATTCGTTACTTCATCTGGAGTCTGATTTTGTAGAAGAGTACTCGATAAATGACAGGAACACATTAGGAAGTGAGAATGACTAACGATGGTGAAGATGAAAATGGAATAACACAATATGTATGAATGTAAAAACGCGAGGCTGCGTTTTTCAAGTCTGGCTCTGTGCCTTTTGCAGTGTTCTTCAAGAAATCTTGTTTTTGTTTTCATTTAGTTGGAGTAAATTCACTACATTATAAATTAAGGAAACCTTGTTTTCGTGCTGTACTTTACTCAACAAATTCCTATTTCGTAATATTGTATTTTGCAGCGGCTATGCCTTAAATGGATAGCCCAAAATAAGATCAGCCTACTTTAGCACCCAGCCGGCCTATAATAGAACTGATTAGCCCCGAGAATAGCGCTGATTAGCCCCGAGAATAGCGCCCCCGGTTAGCCTACTATAGCCTCGAGAATTGTTAGCTTTTCTTTTTTGGGTTAGGGTAACGTCTGATCTGATTTTGGGCTATCCATTCTAGTCACGACCATTTTGCAGCAGTGTTGTGTTGATTATTTTCTTTGTCATTTTCTATCAGTCGACCAAGAAGCCGGAGAAACCCAAGACTGATGAGCAGCAGATTCAGTCTGAAGTTGAGCGGCAGTGCCGCAAGTGCGCCTGTTGTAGTCAATACGCTTTCGTCAAAGTGGCTGAGAACAAATACAGAGTAAGTTAAACGTCTTATCTCCTTTACATCCCAGAGCACTACTGTTTCTTTGGCTTTTCATTGGTTGTGGATTTATTGCAATCATATAATAAGCGTCGCCAAGCATTTGCAAAAATTGTACCTGTACCTATGAATCCCCCCGGGGGGACTCCCACATCCGAGGGTGATCGTCGTACCTTTTAGGGGTTAAAAAATTTATGGCTTGGTACCGCTTAGTTAGAGCTACCTTGTTTGGTATCAAGTCGGAAAGAATACGACAGGAACTACTTGTCCGAAAATAAATTGGTACCTCTTCGGGTAAGTGGTAGGGGTGAACTTGAATTGGAACCACGCCCACAAAACGAGATTCTGGTAGCCTTGTACAGCCTACATTCAAAATTCCGACGATCACCCCTGTCACTTTTGTATGGGAGAACCCCCCCCCCCCCCCCCCCCCCCCCCCCCCGTAGGGCTTTGACCGCGCTGTGGGGTGTTATTGTCGGCCGGCCCTATGTCCCCAAGTCTGTGTACAGACTTCACGCGGGCTACATGTCTAAGCCGTTAAATATATCCTGTGGTATTGCAGAACTGGTACTTAGTTTTCCTTTTTTTGACGCGTCTCTTACAGTTCGGTGATTCCAGAAGCTGCGGTTGGTTCGTATTTTGCGAAGTACTGTTATGGTTCGAGTCGGAGGCGGCTGGGAAACACTGGATGAATTCCTGCAAAAGAACGACCCTTGTAGAGGTAAATGAACACGGCTCGTGTGCGTACAGTAAATACAGTCAAGCCTGGCTCATTAGTGCTCCGATATGCTGACTGACAAAAGTGTTAATTCTCATTACTGATTGCTATTATTCCTTCTAATGTTAGTTGTGAGAAATTGGTGATTCATCAAGACAATATCCCCTTGTTGATGATTTTCTTTATTCTCATCACCTGTCTGCTGGACAATGTATTGTAAGGAGAAATTACGTGTTGATCACTCTTGAAAACTGAAAATGTGTTGAGTATAACACGTGTTGGCGTTGCAAAGTAGGATAAGCTTACCCAGATCATCAGTGATTGTAGACTATTCTCTAACCATGCCGTAAAACCCCGGCCGTGATAAGCTAAGTTCAAGCCCCCCCCCCCCCCCCCCAGGTTTATAGGCCCACCTGTTTGTGGATAGAACCCCCACTTTTCACTTTACTGCCGTTTAATCAAAGCAACTTCGTACAATATCTCATCAGATCTTCACGCACCTTCAGAGGTGTTTGTTTTTGTTCCCAATATATAGAATGGAATTTTCGATTTTATGGTATTAGGAATTAGCAGTGAGAAGTGCCTTAGACTAGCGTTAATCGACTTTCGAGCAACATAGCCCATGACAGCCTGTGTTTGTTTACTATTCTTGCAGCTTCTGGCCGAACAAATATAGAACTTAGAGAGCAGCTGACAAGACCAGAAGGCGTCACACAAACAATGGGAACCTTTACAAGCAGACGGCCCTCGGACATCAGCAAGCAAGCAGTCGCAGACAAACCGCCGACTGGTCCCGGCCGAAAACCACGACTTGACGTGCAGAGCAGCGGTTATGGTATGCGTCGGGAGAAATCCGGAGAACTTCGGCCTCGTCGTGAAAAATCGGGAGAACTTCGGCCGCCGAGTGGCCCGCCCAAGCAGAGAAGCGGGACAAACTTAAAGGGAACGGCTGAAAAGTCTTCGCCAGCGAAGAAAGTCGGTGGCTCTTCAAGAGTTAAGAAAACGGACAGTCAAACATCGCTTGGTAGTACGGGATCCCTCGAGGATTCTTCGGAGGCCTCGTCTCCTCGGGTGTCCTCGGGGATCCCTTCAAGTCCCACAAGCAGCAGCTCGTCCCGCGGGTCCCCGGATCGTCCCAGTTCGGTGGCGTCAAAATCTGCCGGTAAAGGGACTGGACTCTCAAGAACGGGAACATCGGGAAGTCGAGAAAATGTGCGAGGTAGCAAAGAAAGTCTTCATAAACCTAAAGAAGGGGCACGAAGCACTGCAACGTCTAAAAGTACAAGTAAGAGCCCTGGCACAACAAAAGCAAGGAATGGAGAAGAGAAAAAAGGTGCGAAGAAGTAGACATGCACAAAACAACAAGCTATTTATCGAGTGCGATCTTTTTCGGAGTGAAATAAATTGAACTGGACAGAGTGAAGTATTAGGTAGTCCTTAAAGTAATTTGTTAATCTAGGAAAGTATTTAATATAAGCCTCTTATAAGAGTACGAAGTTAAATAGCTGGTATTATAAAAGTCGTTTATATGAAAAGCTAACAACGACCACAAACACCCAATCGTTTTTTTTATATCCTTAAGCTTAATTCTTCGTAATTGTAACAAGATTAACAACGGCCATTTTTTGGAAATTTGGGCATTTTTTTATATCGTGTAAAGGTCGTAACGATACCTGTTGCGTTTTCTCACAGACAGGGAAACTGTTTATTGAATATCAGTTGCCAAAGCATTCGAGTTGTAACATAAGCCTTTGTGAATGTGATAGTAAACTAAGTTAATAACACATTTTTTGGACGATAATATTTGTTGATAAATTGTAGAGTTTGAATGTGAATCTTTAAGGAACTATTTAAGTAGATATTAATATTGTCACATTTGAACATTTCATAAGCGCTGGTCGTGAAGAGAGTTGACGTTTCAAACTCTCTCGGCTTCCATGTTTTGCGAAAGCTATGAAAATTTTGTAATAGTTTAATAAAGGTAATTTTCTATGATTGTTGAGTGTTTGTTGTTAAAAACTTTAATATACAGTCACCTCTCGTTATAGCGGACACCCTCGGTACATACATTGTAGTTTGGAGTCTGCAATAGCGAGAGTCCGCAATAGCGGGAGTCATTTAAACCTCCATAGCTTTCGCCGGGTGGAGGGCTGAATTTTGTCCGCAATAGCGGGTGTCCGCAAGGCTAGAGTTGACTGTAGTTGAACCTCGCTACAACGGGCACCCTGATGCAGAATTTTCTGGCCGTTGTAGAGATGTATGGATCGACGCACGGTCGGGCCCGTTAGTGGAGATTTCACTGTAACACACTTTGTTATAAGAACCGTTTTGATAAGAGCGTTCAGTGAGGCTGAGAAAGGCCACAAACTTAAGAACATACTATACGAACTTACCTAAGGCACCATAATCCGTCTGGACGAACTTGGGCAAGTTTTTCTAGTGCACCTCGCTAATACACCCAACATGCAAAGTCTCGTGTGAAGAAATAGTTGTGGTATTCAGTGCTGCTTGAACGATTCAATGCACGAGCCAGTTCTCACTCAAATATAACACACGCGAGCTTTTGAAAACTCTAATGAGGTATTTCTAGGATACCAGGCTGAGTCTTACAAAGAACGTTAACGCCGGAAGAAAATGTTTTTTTATAGCATGCCAATTCATGCACAGCCCTTGACAAAATAACCACCACAACTGTTCAGTTCAAACACACGTATACAGTTTTACACTTTGAAAATGTCGATTTCGGGCCGGATGTGAGAACGTTTCTTTGATTGCAATAGCCCTTTTCACGGTTAACCTGAAATATTTGCATAACAATACAGCTAAACATAGAAGCGAGGCAATTTCGGGCACAAGCTGTAAAACATCGTGATTTTCTTGAGCTCCTTAAACTATGTTAGCATAAATATAGTTTTTAAAACCGAGAAGAACTAAATATGCAACTATTTTAGTTAAAGTTTGCCGTAAAGATCGTAATCCAATCTCCCTGTTGCTTATGCGAGTCTACTCTTTATTAATAGCGAAAAGTCGTTTTACAATTTTTTCTAAAAACAATGTAAAATTAAAAGAATTATAGTTCTTCTACATTTTAAAACTGTTTTTATACTAAAAGAGTTGAGAGAGTTCAAGAAAAACACGATGTTTTGCAGCTTGTGCCCGAAATTACCTCGTGTATTGTTATGCAAATATCGCAAGTTAACCGTGAAAAGGGCTATTAACGTATTTTTAGTTTGTTTGGTATGGCGATGCATGCACTGGCGTGCGTTTCGCAAACGTCCCGAAAACTTCTCGAGCCCGGAAACTTTTCGGAGCTCTTTTCGGGCCTTTTCGGTTTCCGAAAAGTGTTTCTCAAAGCGCCCATAAGTGACCCGAATTATCTCCCGTGACAATGGACGATACAAAGAGTCGAATCTCCGCCAACGGACACCTCCCGTAGGCGGACAGCTCCCGTAAGCGGACACTTGGTCATATTCCCAGCTACATACAAACACTGCATTGTTGACCTCCCATAAGCGGACACCTTTTCTGGTCTCGAGGGTGTCCGCTTACGGGAAGTTCGACTTTTTGTATCAAATGATTTCAGATCAGTCTCTCACTAATCATAAGCGGCTTTTTTCAATGCGCACCCTCACAGCCAATCAGAACCTCTAAAAACAATAAATTATTATTGGATGAGGTTGAGCTAGCCTCCTACGCAGACGCTCTTTGGGCTCGATAGATTACGTGACGAGCCCAAAGAGCGTCTGCGTAGGAGGCTAAGGTTGAGCGTGATAGCGAGAATTATCAAGGCCGAGCTTTGCGTTATCTGCCGAAGCCAAAGGCTGAGGCGGATAACACAAATCGAGGCCTTGATAATATCGCTATCATGCGAAAACTGAATCCAATAATAATATTGTTTTATTATACATTTGAAAAACTAAATCATCATTTCGGGCGTAACTTGGCAGCGTTTTGTCGCTTTTTCCTTCGCGGATTGTGGAGTATTTTAATTATTTTTCGTTGCCGCTAATGAAGCGACGCGTGCTACACGTGCATGACGTCAATCGAGATGCATTGTCTCTAGGTTTGACGCGTAATTACACGCATAAATCCTAGAGTCTGTAGTTATGACGCGTCAAATCGACGCCAGCGTGAATTAGCTGTATGCTCTCAGCCAATGAGAATAGAGATAGTGAGCAAAATGTATAATAATAATTAACAATTATTCCACGAAATCGAGTCGTACATTAACTCATAGCCAACGAGGCGCGTGGCCCCGAGTTGGCTATGAATTCATGTACGACGAGATTGAGTAGAATAATTGTTTTATAATATACTCACCACAGGATATTGCAATTAAAAATTACTGGGTAAGGAACGGAAGGAAAAAACAGAGTAAAAATGGGATATTTATCGTAATTGGCGGGATTCCCAAATAAGGTAGTAATGGTACATTGCCTCAGATGCCTTGAGTAGGGAACCAATCAGATTGTCCAAAATTACAATATTCTGTGGTGAGTATATTATAATCAAATTTACCATTCTCCACCACTAGGGTCCCCTAGTAATCAGTAGTAAATTGGAAGCTATGCGACCGCGACTTATTGATAGTCCCACTCTCTCTACCTGCCAATTTTTACCCGTTGTCATAAGCTTATATATATTTTTTTATTTTATGAAAACATAATAATAATATTCTCTGTGTTGATTTTTAATTTGCTTACCAAAAGAACATTTATAAATGACACACATGATTACACCATTAAACTATATGATTATTACACCACGTAACTAGTTGGCGTGTTTGATCGTCGCTGCCCAAAACGACCAAAACCACGCGGGCTACGAGAATTGACAACTTCCTCTTTCTGCAATGGAGGGAGAGACGTTTTTTCGTTGGTGTAATAATCTGTTTCTTGGTTCAGTGCAGTAGTACATTTTGAGAAGTATCTTTAACAAGGTAAGTAATGATATACTACGGTGGCTTCTAAGGGACATACATTTCTCCCACTTTTTTTTTCTTACTTGCGACTTATTTGCGACTTACTTGCGACTTGCGACTTGCGACTTGCGACTTGCGACTTGCGACTTGCGACTTAGGCCCCGTCCACACGTATCCGTTTTCGTTTGAAAACGCAAAAGTTTCTTTCCGTTTTTCAAAATTTCTCCGTCCACACGTAGCGTTTTTCGAATCGTTTTTGCCCGTCCACACGTATACGCAAAAACGACTGAAAACGCTTCAAATGCCTCTAAAGGGCATGCGCACCACTGAGTTTAGCCGAGCCTGCGAGTTGTTTGTGGCTTTTTATCGCTTTCAGTTTTGCTACATGTAGTCTTTGGAAAAAAGCATTCAAAAATGTCGAAAACAAGAGGCCGCGATCCTTTTGGTCAGCACAAACGCATGCGCAGTGAATTGAATTCGACCTCTTGACGTCATCGTTTTCGAAAAGTTCCGTTTTCAGGTGTCCACACGAGAACACGAAAACGCCGTTTTCAAAAGTTTCCACTTTGGAAAGCGTTTTCAAAAGTTTCCGTTTTCGGTGACCGTTTTCATCGGATACGTGTGGACGGGAGGCGAAAACGGAAAGAAACTTTTGCGTTTTCAAACGAAAACGGATACGTGTGGACGGGGCCTTAGCTTGCGACTTGCGACTTAGCTTGCGACTTGCGACTTAGCTTGCGACTTGCGACTTAGCTTGCGACTAGCGACTTAGCTTGCGACTTGCGACTTGCGACTTTGTAAAGCGAGGAAGCGGACGGCGGACGGTGGACGGCGGAAAAGTAAATAAATAAATAACAACTGAATTAATGACAACTAAAGCATTGGTAAAAACAAATACCCGATTGTTACTTATTTTCGTGAAAATTTAATACCACTTGTAATTGGCAGCAACAAGCTGTTTATACTTGTTTATTATTGATTTCTTCCTTGTCGTAGCATCCATTTCGATTATAACTTTAACTGGAATTTCTAATCCCTCTCCACCAGTGGAGATCTTCGGTGCTTGAACTTATCCATGACTTCAGCATTAACGACTCCTCCTCTGTTTTGTTATGGTTCTGTTCAAATATCATTGCAAATTATGGCTATGTAAAATTAAATCTGTAGTGCCGATTCTGAGACGAGCCTCAGACTATATACCTGTTTGTTAATGCGGATCAGCATTTGGAAAACGTTCGCAAAATTTACTTCCTTTTACATAATGTAAAACGATTTTTTCTGCCAAATCGCGAAATTCAAGTCTCGCGAAATTTGACTCTTCCATTTTTCGTGAAATTAAGTTCCCGCAAAAATAAGTAACAATAAGGTATTTATTTTTAGCAATGCTTTAGTTCCTCGTTAATTCAGTTTTTATTTATTTCTTTATTTTTATTATTTCCGCCGTCCGCGTCCGCCATCGCAAGTTGCAAGTCGCAAGTCCGCAAGTCGCAAGTCGCAAGCTAAGTCGCAAGCTAAGTCGCAAGTCGCAAGCTAAGTCGCAAGTCGCAAGCTAAGTCGCAAGTCGCAAGCTAAGTCGCAAGTCGCAAGCTAAGTCGCAAGTCGCAAGCTAAGTCGCAAGTCGCAAGCTAAGTCGCAAGTCGCAAATAAGTCGCAAGTAAGAAAAAAAAAGTGGGAGAAATGTATGTCCCTTAGAAGCCACCGTAATATACAGAGGTTAAATATTCAGCTCTTTAATTACCGTGTATCGATCCATCAATCGTTTGTTTGCCCGTTCCAAATTCCCGACGTAGTCAATCGAATCAGGGAGCGAGTGATTAAGATCACAGGGCATTTTACGTGCACATCAGAGAGCCTGATCTACTGCATCTCGTGCCGTAAATGCCCTCCAGCAGTATACATCGGAGAGACAGCACGCAGATTGGCTGATCTCTTCAGGGAACACCGCCTCGACGTCATCAAGAAGAAAGTGAACCTGCCTGTCCCACGGTGACACCACTTCAACAGTGAAAATCACTCGCTCGACGACATGTTGGTGGCTGTGGTTAAAGCAGGTTTACCACAACAGGATCTCCAACAGCGCGAAGAAATGCGATGCATATTCAACAACCTCACCCTTGCTCCTCGTGGTTTCAATCATGATTTCAGTTTCATGTCTTTCATGTAAGGCTGTAGTCTCCTACGCAGCCGTTATTGTGTCGTCACGCAATGCTTCTCCCCACTAACGGCTGCTCAAACCTGGACCACATTCCTTTCCTTTGTTTTGACCGCAGTAACTTTGACACCTATCGGCAAAAACGTGACTGTTACCGTTTGCCGAAAACCTGCTAGATCGATCCAACTCTTGAACTAGGATGTCTGTTTTAATTATAATGAAGTTTTTTCAACATTACTTTTTCATATCATACATCATGTCTGGTGTGCGTCAAATTCAAAAGGCGGCGTACTGGCGTGCGTTTGACATTTCCGACACTAAGGTCACGATAAGACACAATCTATGACTGGTGTATTTTGGCGCGAGCAAGTTCCAAAAATGGCACTGCAACTGTGATTGGCTTAAATCTGCAAAGGAATGTGGTCCAGGTTTGAGCAGCCGTTAGTGGGGAGAAGCATTGCGTGACGACACAAATAACGGCTGCATAGGAGACTAGTAAGGCTCCGGCCTTCACATGCGCATGTTAGCGCGCGCAAACAGTTTAACAGTTTATTTGCATACGACTGCAAATAACGGATTTTTCCTTGTAGTTTTGTCACTCTGAAGAAGGTAGTAATACCGAAACGTCGGTCGTCAATTATGCGTTACGCAGTTTAATACTTGTATCAACTTTATCTGGGGGGGAACTCCCATATAAAAGTGACGGGGGTAATCGCAGTACCTTTTAGGGGTTAAAATTCATGGTTTGGTACCGCTTAGGGTGTTAAAATCTAAAATGACTGCCGTTAGAGTTATTCCGGTACCTTTTAGGGTATTAAGCTGGAAAAAATATAGCTTTGTTACCTCATTATTGGTACCTCATCTTAGGGTGAAAATGAATTCGAGCCACACCCACAAAACAAGATTTTGGTACCTTTTAGGGGTTCTTTTCAAAATTTCTGGCGATCACTTTTATATGGGAGTCCCCCCCCCCCCCCCCCCGGCTTTGACATTCCAAACCGGTTTCAAACAGGGTGTTGCGTTCAAATAAAGTTGTGTGGGCTCTAATTTCAAACTCGAGTCGGGTCGCTTTGAAGATCGAATTACTGTAATCATAGGCAGTTTTAATGCACCTATCAATGTAAATCCCGTCGGGGGGTGCGGGCAAAAGGAATTTGAAAACAAGACGATCCCTCTCTTGGGCATTTGATTGCGAGTTGCGTCCCGGGGTTTGGGACATTTGACTTTGACCGAGAAGTCCCTGGGTCCAATCTTCAGATGCGGTTACCAAGGGTCTTCCTTCTACCTTTGCAAGCGTGATTTCCAAAGCCACAACGTTTTATATTTTGAGTTTTCATCGACAATAATATTATCTGCCATTTTAAACGCCAAAATAAGAAAGTACTTGTTAGTCTGTTTTAGAATTCTGCCCCTACAGGTGGGTCTTCTTAGATACATTTGATCAACATATGCTTACCAACCCCCGGGAACTTGACCGGAATTTTTACTTTTTGGTCAAATCCCCACCCCTGGCCCACACAGGATTTACATTGATAGGTACATAATAGCCTGCGAGCAGGCTCGCAAAATAACGCGTGCAAGCGACCATAGCCGTGAAAATGAGCCGGCGATCGGCGGCAAGCTGGCTCGTTTTCGCGTTATTTTGTGAGCCTGCTTGCAGGCTACAGTTTTAACAGCGGTTTTACTTGTCCCGGCAGGACTTGTGCGACAACCTTTAGCTAGTACATTGTATTAGAATATTCCCGGTCATTATAAAGGCAGTTTCATTTGCTTGCTGTTGATGTTTCCTAGTAATGACATTTTATTTAAGGAATTTAAAATTCCTAGATTTTCATTTTAAAATGTTCTTTATTCTTGACTCATATAAGGGTTATAAGAGGGAGATCTCTCCATTTTATTGCTCGATTTTATTAAGACTGAAGTGCTTATCAATATTTATGCTGGGTCTTGTTAGTTCAGTTACAAAATTGAAATAATCAAATCGATTCAGTTCGATTGGTTCGATTGAGTTCGGTAATCGAACTCACCCAAAAGTTCCAGTTCGATTGTGTTCGATTGCCAAACCAATCACAAAACAATCGAACGATGGGTTCGATTGATTTTTTGTTCAGATTCGTTCGATTGACTACGCCGGACAAATTACAAGAAATAGAGCGATTTCAATTGAGTATCGAAAGTAATCTGAAATTGGTTTTGCTTTACTACGTTCTGTGATTGGTTTAAAAACTCGCGCCACCTACTCAACCAATCAGATGCTAAACCAAAACCAATCATTCTAGTATTTTATAAACCTTTTAGGTATTGTAATATATTTGTTTTTAGCTTATATCAATATTGTAAAGCGCCATTGGACTTTTGGATTTTGGCGCTATATAAATGTATTTTTTATTATTATTATTTTATTTAATCATGGTTTTGGTTTTGGTTTTACGACACTCAAATGAAAACCGCTCTATCATAGATTAAATTATGCTTGGGCAGGAGCTCTCAGCAAACCCTTCAGGGCTTTACGAGGAGAGCCCCTGTCAATTTTACATACACATGGCCCTGCACATGGCTATCATATATAAAATTACAGTATTAAATGTATATATTCAATTCTTTTAATAAGCTAATGTTTTCTTTTCAAATGATATTGAGTGATGTTATTGTCTTTAATTTCTGTTGGAGGAGAAAATTATTTTTATTTTTTTCTTGAATAAGTATTCAGTAATTAAACACACCACTGTCTGATAACGAGATCTGAGAGATTTTACGATGGAGTCCCCTTTCGATATATAAATCACTAATTTTTTGCTTAATTTAGTCACTTACCATAAAAGCTCTATTTAGTCCCCCCTCTCTATTAAGCCCCCCCCCCCCCTACCGTTAGAGGTCTGAGTTAAATGTTAAATATAGCATCTGAATTGATTTCCATCAGGCTGATGTAAATGATGTTTCAGCAATAATTATTTTCTGGTGTTTCAGTCACTGTGTATTGAAAATGACATTGCATTTGTAATTATATAAGACAGTGATGCATTTCTTGTTCTGTTTTAGTTAGTGGTGTAATAGTAAAGTTTGAAAAATTAATGTGAATTTTGTCGGAAAATTTATGATTTGAAATAAGTCCCCCCTCTCTTTTAAGCCCCCCCCCCCCCCCTCTCTAATAAGCCCCCTTCTTGGGCCTGAAATTAAATAAGCCCCCGGGGGCTAGCTTTTGTGGTACTTAAAGCAGTTTGAGAACAATAGGACATTTGATTATGTGTTTGTTTTGGTGACATCTCATGTCTACTTTAATGTTGTATTATGAAATGAACTTTTTGTACTCATGTCGTTCTGTGTGGTTTGCATGTGCATGTAATTAACTTGTCAATCAATTTGTGTTTGACTTTAGACATGATATGGTGCTTGTAGAACTGCCTGATATGTAATGGCTTCAGTGCAGCATGAAGAAGGTCTGCTCTCAAACCAAGAGTTCCAAAATGTCCAGTCATTTTCCAAATCATCATACAAATTACTTGCAGCATATACCACATCGAAACATCCTGCCCTAAAGGGGAACCTTTGTCAAATGAAACAACAGGAGCACCGTGTTCTGGATAAATCTAATGTTGAATCACAACTGCCATGCAAGCAACCGCCAGCAATGGTGAAAAGAGAGGGCATACATGAGGAAAAATACTCTGCAACATCAGCTATGGCCAAGGAACAATCTTGTTCTCCATTAAGAGATTATCTTCTTGAAGTTGCCCAAAAAGAGGCTGCTTATCCCATTACCGACGAAGGGGAAGCAATTGGAAACATGATGGAAAATGCCGCAGAGAATTTCTGTGAATACCTAGGAGAAACGTTTCTCCTGTTCCATGACTGCCGATTACTTAAGACAGGCAGTACCTATGAGGGGGTTAAAATTGGACAGCCAGATGAATTTGATTATATGATTGAAGTTCCATCTCTTGCTGCAAGTGATGCAGTTCTGTTTCATGATCAAGGCTTGGGTAGCAATTCCTTTGGACGAATAGCCTATAATGTACATGACAAGGCTCTTTTTTCAGATATTTTTGAGTTTGAAGCATCCCATTTGACCATACAGGGCCCTGTGGAACAGGAAGCCTTTATGAAGGCGATATTTGCAAAACTCCTCCATGCAATCGAGACTAAGTTTATAGAATTTCTTCCAGCTGGCTGGGAATTCATGGGAATCAGTGGCAAGGCTACTACAAATGCTGAAATGTTTGGAATGTCTGGTATTAATGCTCCAGCAAGAATGGCCTTGACACCATGTTTTGTGTGGCATGGAAAAATATTTCCAAGCCTGAAAGTAACAGTGGATTTTTCATTTGCTATTCCAATTGTAAAACCAACTTCTCTCTGCTCACCAGCCTCACTCAGAAAGGATCTAAGAGATAACAATGGATCATTGCCAGTATCAGAGCTTGAAAAATGTGACATATCCAGCCAGTGTGCTTTTGAAACCCATGATTCAAAAGCTAGTGAAGCTTCATGTGCACCTGTTACACATGAAGATGACAAATTTAAAGACCCAAGTCTAACTACAGATGATGGAAAACATGTTACCGTGGCACTTGATCAGCCTGAAAGCCATTCGGTTCATCATGCAAACAAGGAAGACCTCACTGAGTTCATTTCAACAAGGTCTTCAGTCCCTGATATTTTCCATCTCCTGTTAGCTGATTTCATATGGTGCCGGGCATCATTCTCCATCCAGGAACAAAAGATCATGGAGGAATTTGCTGCTTCAGATGGCCAGAAAACATGCATGAGACTGGTGAAATATTTGCGGATTGCTTTCATTGCACAGGAGTATGGCGAAAAGATCCTAGATTTGAAGCCCAGCATTTCTACATACTGGTTGAAGACAATCCTGTATTATATGTATGAAAAATACAGAAATGTTGATGTAGCATGGAAAGCCGATCACTTGCATGACCGCATTTTAGAAGTGTTTGAAACACTATTAGAGTGTCTACAACAATCAAGCCTGTATAATTTCTTTGTCCCAAATTACAACTTGCTTTGGATGAAGCAACCCGGTGAGCTCGAAGCAGCAGTGGATGAGGTGAAATCACTTCTTAAACTGTTATATTCTGTTGACAGAGGGGAAAATTTAATAACCCTGGATGATTTGAAGGCACATGAATGTAAACAAAAAATAGAAAATGAAAAGGTCCTATACGAAAATCGAAAAAGTACCATGAAGGAGATGTTGTTGATGCATGCCATTTATAGCACAGATGCAGAATCTGATGATGAAGAATTGCAAAGTATACAATGCTTTGCAAACCACTACCTCAATGGTGTTGCTGGGCATACTGTACTTATTACAGGGAAAGGACAAGATATCCTTTTCTTTGAGGACGGTAATAGTGTAGACATTGGTATACAGGAGACAATGGCTTTTCTTGATGAGGATCGTCAGGCTTTTGAGATGTTTGTAGCAGAAGAGAACAATTAGTAGGAAAAATGAGATTCCTGGAGTCAATCATCTATGATAGTCGTTGACTTTGTGAAGTGAAACATTCAGACATTTTGGCCTTGTGTGTCACAAGGTGCAAAAAGTTGGCATTTAATACTGATACAGCCGAACCTCCCGTAAGCGGACACCCTTGGGGAAATGGAAAGTGGCCACTTAATAGGGGTTGGCCGCTTAGGTTCGTCATAAATTAGCATAAGGCATGGTAGAAAATCCAAAAATTAGTGACAACGGAATCACGTCAAGAAGATAATAAATGTGTTTATATTTTTTTATCAGGCGTCACCTTCCATTCGGACTCTCATCTGTCATCAGCTTTTTCAAAACATGGCCAAACTACATGTATTAAATTCTTGGTGGCTGCTAGCCTGCGGAACAGGCGTTATTTTTTTGCGTTTTTAAGGCGAGCGAAGGCGACCGCGAGCTGCGAGCGCGAAGCGTGAGGCGAGCGCGGAGCGCGAGTCACGCGCGAAGGTAATTTTTTCGCGCCCCGACCTTCACGCGTGACTCACGCTCCGCGCCTCGCCTCGCGCTTTGCGCTCGCAGCTCGCGATCACCTTCGCTCACCTTAAAAAAATAAATAACGCCTGTTCCGCGGGCTAGGTGGCTGCTTAATAGGGGTAAAAACAATAGGAGAACCCTCATCCCTACAGCCAAAAGTGGCTGCAGCCGCTTAATTGGGGTTTTATTTGCAGTATTATACTGACAATAGTTTCATTACTTTTATAACTGCCGGTTAACAAGGGGTGGCCGCTTAAGAGGGGTTCGACTGTATATTGTTTTTTGTGTTGTACACAAATTTTATTTTAAATATCAGCGGTTCTGAAATGCAGAGTAAAATTTCTTAATATTAATTCCAGACTATCTGAAAGTGCACTGTAACCTCAATTTGCCATCAAATGGGAGGCCAACTTAAAAGTTGACCATTAGGGAGTTTAATCACAATGTTAGTCTAGCTCATTGTTGATTATGTGTATCATAAGTTGTCATTGTGATTAATTCAGAAAAAGAAAGAAGTAAGCATTGTAAATAATGTAATATAATTTAAGTATTGTAAATTTACGTAAAAAAACTAGTTAATGGGCTGAAACAGCAACATGATGTTTTTTAAGTTACCTTTAACCCTTTCACTCCCAGAGTCAAACCTTGAGTCAATAAATGTGGTTCTAACTTTTGAGTCTGTGGATGAAACCCTAGTGTGTGACCATTCAAATGAAAGCTGTTGAGCAGTATTTTCAAGTGGTGCTGTTTGGTTTTGACAATTTTGCAAAATGAAATTCGAGATTTCCCCCTCGATTTTGAAGCCTGGTTAGTACGTAAAATCTTTATTTATGCAGGGTGGCCCATTCAGCTCTAAGGCTGGTATGGTGGCAAGGGGATACATAATGAGCTGTGTCCATAGGGGCCCTGCGTCTAAAAAATTCACATGTGTAAAGCAAGCGCAAGAGCAAACGTAAACACGTGTGAACTACAGTGGAACCTCCATTAAAGGGACACCCTTGGGACAAGGAGAAGTGTCCCCTTAATGGAGGTTGGGCGGGGTTTTGCTAATAATTAACAACTTAAACAAAATGAAAAAATGCCTGTTTTCTTGATTGGGATGCAGCCATTTAATTAAGCAGCAATCAAATGCATGATTTTAACTTGCAACAGCAACTTTGGACTGTTTAAATTGCAGTTTGCGATATTACTATGTAACTGCACTCTTCTTGAACAATAACGGACTGTTGAAATACACTTGAGATCGATCAATAATAGTCTTGTACTCATTAGCAGATTAGTTGTCCCCTTAATGGAGGTTGAAATAGCATTCAGGACACTCAAAGTGTCCCCGTCCCTCAGAGGTGGTAAATACAGTGAAACCCCGATTTAACGAACCTCGATTTAACGAAGTCCCCGATTTAACGCACAAATTTATTCAGCCCGGCCAGAATTACAATAAAATGTATGGAAAAGAACCCCGATATAACGAACCCCGATTTAACGAAATACCCGATATAACGAACACAATCTAGAAGCCCGAATGTAAAATCTACCCCGATATAACGAATAAATGTCATCACGCCACAGAAGATGAATAATCAACTACAGTAAAATATTTTAATTCTCTAAGAGAGTTGTCAGCAGTCCATTACAGCCAAACATGTTGCTAAAATAGCACTGTCGTGGCCATCTAATCGGCTTTATCTTCTGATCAGTTTTGATCAGTTAACATTGCGGCAAATTAATTATTAACTATACCCCGATTTAACGAAGTTTTTGGTCAGTTTTCAACAAATTCGTTATATCGGGGTTCTCGATTTAACGAAACCCGATTTAACGAACCAATTTCCCCAGTCCCTGGCACTTCGTTAAATCGGGGTTCCACTGTACAAAGATTATATGAGCGTTTTGCCGGAACCAGAAGAAGTGCCCCCTTAATAGAGGTGTCCCAAAGTAGAGGTTCCACTGTACTGTAAAGTAAACACAAGCTCAAAAAACTGGAAAAAAACCCGACACTGGGTGTTAGTAAGGGGGTAGAGAACGTGGGGACAAAACCTCTTGCACTATAGGATTATTAGACTGCAAGCAGTCTAAGTCAGTCCCTCTAAGTCTTTCGGATAGTAGACCCGAGTAGACCTGAGTCGAGTCGCAAACAGAAAAGCCGGCAGTCCCTCTTTCTCTTCTCTGCTCACTTCCGCTCGGACTTGCGCTGAGCTCGCTCTACTATCCGAAAGAGGGACTGCTTGCAGTCTATGGGATTAATTAACAAGATTTGGCTATTTGGTGAATGATGAGAAAGCCATTACAATGCTGCAGCGTGTGTGACGTGCAACCTTTACCAAGATGATTTGGAACAAGATGAGTTGAGGGGGACTAGGTGCAAAGGATTCTGGGAAGGTTCTTATTATAATTATCTATTGCTTTTATAACAAGTGAAACTGGCTAAAAGCAATATATAATTATAACATATGGGATCTTTATCCAAGCTAACCTGCGATCAGGCCCTCCTCGAAGAGAGGAGGGCCTGATACAATTACTTGCCGGATCTCATGTACAACATTCAGATTCTGAATGTTTTCCTGATTGGTCGAAAAACAATACTGTGAAGTTGGCAATACACTTCCGTCAATCATGCGTACCTAATATGGCTTTTGTCAATCCGGCGTACACGCACGATTAAAGTACAAGAAAGGCCTTCTACTTTCCCACTCCGCTACCGCCTTTTGTGAAGGGAAGGACTCTTCTGAATCATTACTAAGCCAATATAAAGATCTTACATTCAAAACGGCTGAAGCTTTCCGCTTAAAAAATGGTTATTTGATTCAAATTTCTAAACGGATCATGGAATCATTCGACCATAACGACTGACTAGACATGTCTAGGACGTTATTATGCAAATTTGTGTCGTGTAACGCAATCGTAGTTAGTGCTGTTTTCGGAATGAAATTGATGGTATAAACACAGTCGAAGGCTCTATTCTACTTCAAAATCCTCCTCATAATAGCAAAGAAGGTCATAAGACCGAATTCAAGAGAACGGCAAGCGGTACAAATGTCACGAACTTTAACGTAGATTTTGAAAATTGACAGCTTGACAGATCATTGACAAGTGGGTGGAAAGCGAATCGGCAAATAATTGTATCAGGCGTTCCTTTTCCTCTCTCTCTCTCTCCGCGCTCTCGTTCTCCGCGAAAAGGAAAAGAACGCCTGATCGCAGGTTACCGTAGAATTCCGATAATAACGGCCCCGTTATTTTCGGATTTAGCAGGCCAAAGGGGCCGTTACTTTCGGGTAGCCGTTATTTTCGGGTAGCCGTTACTTTCGGATGCTTAGAAAACGTTTGTAATTCAGCAGTGGTTTTACACAAAGAGGACGCATAACAGACATAAAAAAGGTCATTCAGGTTGCATGCTGGTTATTCATTATCCATGCAAACAAAGTAAACTGTATTTTTTAAGGGGCCGCTATTATCGGGGGGCCGTTACTTTCGGGGGGCCCGTTACTTTCGGGGGTTTAATAGCAAGGTAAAAAATTAACGTTACTTTCGGGTAGCCGTTATTTTCGGGGGGCCCGTTATTATCGGAATTCTACGGTATATCCAAGCATGTATTATCCTGGGTGCCAGAGGCTTTTCTTGCGCGGTTTCCGGTTTCAAATCTCTCTTATGGCCCGCGCGAAAAGCCTCTGGAGCAGGGCGCTATTGCTTTGATAACGCCGAGCCAATGGCAAGCCTGCTTAAATGGATTTAGTCCAGAATTGGACTAGATTGTTGATTGGCTCCTAACGACTCCCTAAGGTATTTTGAATCTAATAGTCTCTGTGATTGGTTGACAAGAATAGTACGCTGCGGGGAAAAAAGCCTGTGAATGACGAGGCGATGAAGAGATAGAACAGTGATTGTTGTTGTTGCATGTTGTTGAATAATCGCGGATTCTGATGGAAGTTTGGAGAAAGCACTTGAAGAGGCCTTAGCGATAGTTTTAAAAACGTTCGACGGTGTCGACGAATTAAGCGCCGAGCAGACAGATTGCATTATTAATTTTATTCGCCGCAAGGACGTTTTAGCGGCCGAAGGCTTGTTGATATCTGCACATGGTGCACCGCGAGACTTTTTGATGCCCAAACCAGGAGAGCTTGAACATCGCTTAGTTCGCGCATGCTGTTCGTCTGCTTTCCAGTGGGATAAATTTTCATGATACCGCTCAGGAGGTTAACTTCTTGAGAGTTGCCTCATATCGTTCGATTAAAACACTTCGTACAGAGAATTCGCGGGCCGACTGAAAGATCATTGTCGATCGCCAAAAGCTCTGAAACTCTACCTGAAATGTTTAGTTTTCTGGCGTTTTCCGAACGTATCCACCATTAACCACCACACCAGCTTCACATAATCGGCACGATAGCGAAGACTTCGAGGTAGGGACCCTTTTTACAGGAGTTGTTTTCGTTCAACGAATACCGCCATTTGACACCTTGTAAAACTATCTGCTGTCATATCTCCACGTGCCTTTACATGTGTTCACAGTAGGACACTTTAATACGCTGTGATTGGTTTTATGTAATACGTTAAAAATGATCAAAGTTCAACGGGAACGGTAAATCAATGCGCCCTGTGCCAGAGGTTTATTTCTCGCGGCTCCGCCGCTCGCCGGGGCGTCGTCGGCCTTCGGCCGACTTCGGATCTCGACGCGACGGAGAAATAAACCTCTGGTACCCAGGGTAAGCATGTATGTGGAACCATGTGAAAGTGTAAAGGTTAGTTAAATGACCATGGCCAAAAATTTGGTCATTTGTTACTTCATTCATTAACCAATTATTGATCGATCATTCAATCAATTAATCAATCAATCAAGTGATCAGTCAATCAGTTTGTTAATCAGTAAATCAATCACTGATGGATTATAAAAATGTATGTGTGCCTGTCTAAACCATTCGAGTCACCGATATTGTCAGGTAAGAGCCTTCAATGTCAAGTAAAAATTATGATGGGTTTTATATGTAGGTAGGTATGTTGTAGTCACAAAAAACGTTTTCGAACTGGCTTTCGTCAATCAACATTGCTGTAAATGGCATGCGTGACTATGCCCGGAAACACGTATTCAGAAGGGCATTCGAGTGTCACTTGTTTTTTTTAGGAAGAGCACTGATGGGTTATCCTGTTTAAATAATTATATTTTCCACTTTAAAACTGAAGCTTTGTACGCCGAGTATGCATAGATAATGTAATAATGTCTTTGTTCCCCTTGACCAGCGGTCGGGAAACGAACGCTCGTTTATCAAGCTTGCGCAGTAAGAAGCGAAAGATTGTGGCTGGGACCGATTTTCTGAGCTTACATACCACTCTTTTTCTCTTATCTTTTCTTTGTTTTACCTGCCAATCAGATTTGAGTAAAAATCGAGGCTGGCTAGAGTGGCTGACCAAAAGAATCACGGACTCTGGGAACATTTACAGATTAGTTGCCAGAAGACACATAAACAAGTGTCCCCTGCTTTCAAAATAGGTTGGGATGATGCCATGAACATGAAATCAAGGCCCAAAAATGGCCAGGTGAGGGATTTCCAACCGAATTTCATGGTGTTGTAATCAAAACAAGGCAAGTCGTAGACCCGAACAAACATGTAATTTGTATAGGTAATCACATTATTTCAAGTGTAATTTGGAATAAATAAGTAAATTTTGCAAAGGCTTCATTCAAAATTGCACAAGCCCTGGGTTTTAAGAATGATTTTTCATTATTTTGTTCTATTGTTTCACTAATCGTTGTTTACTAAATATCCGGTCATTTTTTCTCAGTCTAATCTCAAAATATGTTGCCGTAGAAACAGCTTTAATCTGATTGGCTCTTGTTGGTTTCTATTGTTTCTAAGCCAATTAGAACCAATTTGAAATTTCCACTCATGTTACAACTTTGCACTCGAGTTACACTTTTTTGCACTCGTGTTACATGAAAGCTGCACTCCGTTTTAGCCAATCGGAATTAAGTGCCGGTAATTTTCAAGTGATTTATTACTTTGCAGTGCGGAAACTAATGTTTAATGACCCGTCTAGGTGCAAGGTGTAGGTAACATTTATCCGTTTTTGTTTCGGCAAGGGAGGACCCTCTCTTGGTTTCAGACGCAAAGAGAGAATTTTGGAAAGTTTGCTGAAAAGTACCCAGTCAAGTCAAGGAATACAGAAAAATATACTATCTCCCACTGACTTCAAATGTTTGGGTTATTGACTGTTATAGACCGAATGCAAAAATGGCTGCCAATTTAAAATTAGGTTAGTGAGGCTAATTTAAATGCATACAAACGAAATTTAAATTGGCAGCCATTTTTGCATTCGGTCTATAGCCATGCACTAACATACCTATACCAGTCGGGGGAATAATAAATATTAATTAATTTTGTATTCACGGATGGGCAGATGGTGATAATTTCAGTGGAATATACGTTTCATCCAACACAGTTCAGAGACATTTTACAAACGTTCTGTCTGGCACATTGAGTGTTTATTCAGTCACAATTCTATGTTGTTTACATTGTAGCAATAAAAAGTTCATAACTTGTGGGTAAAGGGACTCTGCAGCTGTAGGCTGCAGCTGTAGGCTGTAAACTTGACACAATTATTCAGTTCATGTCCGGCCTTCCCACTCCGTCAATAATAAGAAGCTAACAGTCTCTTTAAAAATCTTAAGAAAATTGACAACGTTGGTTTAAAAAACTTTCTTTAAAGCTCTGGACAATGGTGTCGACGCAAGGGCCAAACAGACCTCTTGGTGTCATACGAAGGTCTTGAGGTATAAAGTATAGATCAGCCGCTATTTAAGCATTCAGGAGTTGGATACTGGCATCTAAACAGGAAAATAAAAAACAATGGATTGTAAATTTCACCGTGAGTGCAAGTTATTACAGTATCAGTGTTGTACAGCTCCACAAATGATCCCGGGACCGCAAATGATCCCCGACCGCAAATGATCCCCAGAGTGGACCGCAAATGATCCCGCTAAAAATTGAGGAATGGCGTGGACGGTGGACCCGATTTTTTTTCCCTTTTGAATATTTTCCCCAAGAACTGAAACCGTGCACGCTAGACATTTTTATCTAGTTACCTGGTTACTGATGATGGAAGTGAACGATTTTTTTTTTTCATGCATTGATTCAAATTAATTTTAGTAAAAAAAATAAATTCAAAATCATTGAAATAATAAGGCGAGATATCAGTAAAATAGTTAATTCGAGAATGTTTTTGGGGGTTTTCGCGGTAAAATTCATCCTCGTCTAGAATTATTGCAGACTTACACAAGAGTCAACACCGCATGTTATATTGTTTTCGCTTCACCAAGATTCATTTATCTATAAATTTCGAGATTTTAAAAGACGGTATTCTGCGCCATGAAACAAGCTAGACATGGAAATTGACACCCGTTGCAGCAAACTACTTCACGAAATCGGCAAATAACATTTCCGGTGAATTCTATTTCATGCTGTTTTGGCGGCATGACTGCATGATGAAGTGTGAAAACTGTGAATTTTTTTTTCGGGCTCCTAAAAAAGAACAAGAGGAGAACTCTGAGAACTCTCATCGGGACGGCCATAAGGTGGCCGCTTATAGGGGTTTCATTTACATATTGACAGTAGTTTCAGTACTTTGATAACGGGCCGCTTAAAACTGAGGGGTTTTGTGAAGACAAGCGCGGTTGCTGGGGGAAATCAAAGGTCATCTGAACCGTCAAGGCGTGTCACCTCAGTTATCAATGTCATGCGAGGTAGCTGCTTCTCCATGTGCTTGCAGTGCGAAAATGGCTAAATTGCTCCTTCTCGTGCTTACATTGGCATTATTTCTATTATTGAAAGTGAGTTTAGGAGCCTGAAAAAAATTCACAGTTTTCACACTTCATCAAAGCGGGCCGGGTGTTAAAATTCACCGGAAATGTTATTTGCCGATTTTGTGAAGTAGTTTGCTGTAACGGGTGTCAATTTCCATGTCTAGCTTGTTTCATCGCACAGAATACCGTCTTTAATCTCGAAAACTAGACTCGATTTCTGCCGCTAAATATTCAAAATGGAAAAAAAAATCGGGTCCACCATCCACGCCATTCCTCGATTTTTAGCGGGATCATTTGCGGTCCAATTTGGGGATCATTTGTGGTCGGGGATCATTTGCGGTCGGGGATCATTTGCGGAGCTGTACAGTATCCCCATCAATTTCACCAAAAATGCAAATTTTCTTTTTTTTAATCACTTGGTGGAACATTTTGTAGTCTTGCTTTTGCAGAAATATTTCAAAGAAAAGCTTTTTGATTTTTGAGATAAAGGTAAATTAAAAGATTTTAAATTGTTCGGTTTGTTAATTCAAATTATTGTTAATTTAAAAAAATCACGGCCAAACGTCAGAGTCTAGCTAAACTTCATCCAGTTAGGGTCCAAAAATGATTATTTCTGCGACAGTCATGTGTAAATTATGATGTCATATATCACGCCAAAAATGATGTCATACATTGCAAAATAATCCACCATCTTGGATTTCAAGATTTTTCAAAAATGTCTGAAAATCTCCATTGAAAAAAATATAAGGATGCTACTGTAAAGATTGTGGAAGAAACTTTCACAGAAACCGAAAATTAAGCTCAATAACACAAATTTGGGTAACACACCTTGTAAAAAACATGATTGCCATGGAAACGTCAAGTCACGTGACTAAACAGTTGGCACAGCGAAATGTTCCCTGAAAATTCCCCTAAGGGTTCATCCCTGCTATAGATCAGCAAACTTTCCTACCATCTAGTTTATTTTCATCAATTTGTAGACAAATGTATTACATGTACCAGCAATGAACCTTCTTTGGTCGGGAATACCCAATATAGAGCATTTTCTATGGAATAAATTATTGCTATGATCTAAAACAAGTCTTTTTCTTTTTAACATTGGCAATTCATCAAAGTTCATTATATCCATCTGTAACCTTTAGTGACTCGTCCCCAGGTGCCCGCGCGCGTGGGACTGACGGAGAGCATCAAGTCCTGCGCTCCTTGTTTCCCCCTCCTTATTGACAAAATGCAATGGAACCTGCGCACGAGGCAGTCAGTAGACTGACGACACTCTGAACAGCCATGTTAATCTTCACCAGTTTTAGATAGAATAAAATTCAACTTACAATCCATAAACACCTTCCTTCCAATAGACAAGATGAAGAAGCTTCTCGAGTTGTGTCCTTGTATGTTAGGAAAACAGTAATATTCAACTGTGATAGTTCACTTTCCTGCGTTTCACTAGAAAAAAGAAAACAACAGAATTGACATGAATTGTCATCAAAGAATACTTCCATGACTTGATTTCAAATAATTTAATTATATGACAACAATGACACAATGAAGTGGTTTATTCTCATGCACTTAATGATCATTTTTAGATGATGCCACTTTAACCCAATTTATTTTTCAACCGACAATTCACATATCTAACAGAGTCCATTTTCAATAATTAATCTTAATTCAGCTTACATGTATCTTTAAGTTTGCAAAAATTGACAACTTCAAATTTCAATTTGATAACCTTGCTAATGCAAGGAAAAACAGACGATTTGTTCAGTTGAGTAAAACCAATTAAAGGAGCTATGTCCATAAATGCCAAATGGCACATAATTATTGAAAAAAATAAGTCGACATTTTCAGTTCATTGTTCATAGTATTCACCAACCTTCCTCATCCTAGTTCCTTTTCAGTTTATTATTACCTCTTTGGTGTTTTTATACCCCAGTAAACTATTATTCAGAAGTCTCCTTTGATTTTAAGGGAACTTTGTACATGGTAAAATATGACTTTATATATCATGACATAGCTCCTTTAACACTTTACTTGGACTGAGTTCAATTTAGTTTGATCGAGTTAACTCTCACAACGTTTATGATTATCACTGCATTTAATGTGAGTTTGAGTACCATTAACATAAATTTGATAAGCAGTGACTGTTACACAAAGGAAAATATACTAAACCCAAAATGAACACACACGACTGGCTGTTCTAATTTTTATCATAAAGTATCATCTCGACCATCCTTTAAAATTAACCCGTTTTAATTTATTTGTGGGTTATAATTCACGTAAACATTAGAGTGGTTTTCAATTGAGTGTCGTAAAACCAAAGCAATAATATCATTACAATGGCCAATTACAATAAATCTAAGCAACTCAATGCTTGAAGCAAATACATGTAGCCGGTGCTAAGTTCCCTAAAACGCGTGTGACCACTGACCAAGTCTTGATTGGTTTTGGTTTCGCATCTGATTGTTTAGGTAGGTGATACAAGTTTTTTTAAACCAATCACGGAGTGTCGTAAAGCAAAACTAAAGCAATTCCGGATTACTTTCGACACTCAATTGAAAACCACTCTAAATAAATAAATTTACCTTTCAGTTCATTACTCTGCAGGAATGAAGTCTTCTTCAAGCCTCATTTTGTTCTCAAAAGCTTTAAGTGGTATCCATATTTAGCTTGGTTTCGTCATGTTACTGTGAAATTAGCTTCAAGTGATACATTTTATCGGTGTTTTCTGCTACAGGTCCGGTAGTTAGAATCTACGCAATTACTAGCCAAGTTAATGTTATTCTGTCCACTGGTGTTTTGAACCTTTAGCTATACAAATGTTTCTGGACTAAGTTATGGTGAACAGTACACGGTAAAGTTTTCTTCATTACCTTTATCAAACTGAGTTGAGGTAAAATTGAACTTGTTGTAACACCATTGATGTCAGTTTGAAAGTATTTAAAAGAATGTTGTCATTATTTCAGAAAGAACAGCAAAACAAATACTTCTTTGCAAAAGGTTTAAAGCACTGACTTGGCCTAGAGATGTTTTTTTGAAGGCCTAGAGGTGGTTAAATGAGTAATTTTTATAATTAAATTTTTAGTCACAGTTACTCCCTGCTTTCAAATCTTTGGGAGCAAAATGTCAGTAAGGGTTTATCTTTGATCAAAAAAGAAACAGCAAGTGTCTTGAACCAACAGTGTTGAACCAGTAGCAAAAATAATTAATTATAAATTCAACTTGATTCCATGAACAAAACAAGATGGAAGCCATTGCTAATTAACATCTTGCACGTTTTGAATACCAAACATGTTGCAAATCCTTTCATATTACAAAAAAGAACACATACAACATTCACAGTAAAGTTGCCAAGCCAAGCCATACACACCACCTAACAACAGAGGTCACTTGGTTACAAGTCTTTATTGATAGATATAAGGAGGTAAAAAAATTTACTCCAAAAGTTGAGTACTTTGATAATAACGGGTTGCACTTTATAAAGCACACTTACAAAACATAAACAATGCATTTATAAAAATAGATTTAAATCTAACTTTCACATATTTATGCGAAAAATAGCAGACCAATCTTTTAGACAATTCTATTTCACAAAAATATTGATATTGCTTGGAAGCCTTCTTCAGTTTAAAGTGTTTAATATTTAAACCATGGTTAAAGAACATTTCAAATTGTCTCATCACAGTTTTAGGTTTTTTAACATCAAAAATCTTTCTTTGTTTTTTGTTTTTAATGTTTTTAACCTTTTAAAGCCTTGTAAATAGTCCCGGAAAATCTTTATTGACAAGGAATTAAAAAACGTTTTAGTCCAAAAGGTATGTCAGTTGACAACAGCAAGACAAAATTACAAAACATAAACATTATAAAAATAGTTGTGAAACTAACTCTGCGATGTACAGTATATTTATGTGAAAAAAATAGCAGTCCAATTCTTTTAAACAATGATATTCCCTTCAAAAATATTGATATCATTTAGAGGCCTTCTCTAGTTTAATTGTTAAATATTTAAACCCTGGTTAACATATGTCATTGATTTAAGTCTTGATGCAGGTTTAGATAGATGTTTGTTTCCTGATTGTAAAGGTGTTTAGGAAAAATTGCAAAAATAATATTTAGTTCAGAGCTCATTCCAAGGTATTTCTCTTTATAGTTAGGAAACTCCAGTGATTATTCATAGATTAATGTTTCGCTTTCTTATAAACAACCATAACGGGAAGACAAAACTGTTTAGCAATGTTTATCACTTTATTCAGTTCAATAATAACAAGTAGCTTAAATTGTGATTTATTTTTAACATACAAGCTTTTTATAGCACCTGAAAACAACATTCGTTTTTAATAAAGTTTAATTTAGAAGAGTTTAGTAGTTGACAATGGATTTGTTTATCAACATGCAGTTTAACATAATTTAAACATTATTAAATCTAGATCTATGAATTAATCATAAAAGAAAGGGCTTATGAGTAGAATTAACATACTAAACAGAAGTTGGCATGCCTTGACATTGTTTAAAAGGGAAAACGTATACAACATCGACAATGCATCAGAGAAATTAGGATTAAATTTCAACAGTAAACAACCTGGAATATTATAAAGATCTCTTATAACTGAAAATGGTTTATATGTTACTGTTTAGCCAAAGTGAAGTTTATTATGTTTAAATGAATGTTATGCTTTGATTTTGGATTACTTGCTTAGATCTTCCTTCTTTATCCAAGTTTACTGAAGGCTCCATGCGAGAAATTCTTCCATTAAGTATGATAAAGAAATTAAATTGATTAATATTTCAACATTTAGCAAAAGTAACCTGATTAAAAACACACTTATGAAAATAGCTGTCTTCTCTACACTAAAAGAAAGGTAAATAATTCACACCTCTTTCCTTTTAACACGGAATATGAGCGAGTGTTCATAATAATTTGTACGAAATTTATCAAAACTCTATTAACAAGCTTCAGTTTCAAACGAGAAACCCTAAAAAAATTGTTAACTACTTCAGTAAGGGTATGCTGCTTCACGAACAATTTTCTTGACAGTGCGAGCTGGAGGTGCCTTGAATGATGGAGCTGAACTCACTGGAACTCTGGTTGGAGCTAAAATAAGAAGTTAACGTAAGTTTAACATTAACCACTTAGTGTAATTTAGAGTCAAAGTTATCTATTACATTACACAGATCAAAAAAGTTAGTATTTACTGGATACGGTTTTATAAGAGCTATCCCTCAGACATTTTGTTAACGGAACACTTTAAACACTACCTTATTGTAGGAAATCTCTGTGACAGCCATTCAATTTGTATAAGTTGAAAAACATCACAAGAATTAGTGATAAATATTGGTTGCATGAAAAAATAATGACAATACATTTCATCTTTTTATATGTTATACCTTATTCTTACTAATTTTTGCAAGTACTAATTTTCGCGATTGTCGCAATTGAAAAACTTATTTAATTACATTTAATTTAATACCCTAGTTACACAAAGACAATTGACACTAATTTGGTAAAATACAAAAGGTCAAAATTGTCAAAATTGGGTCACAATTCTGTCCTCCTCTGAATTGTCGTTTTATTGCAATTCCTGCAAAATGTCTCTGGTGGAGTCATCAACATTGCCAGGACTGATTTTCCTTCAATTCATCAATTGAACGCTTTACTGTTGATAATGTATGACACATTTTTAAAATGGTGATTAAAATTTGGTAATATTTTCGCGAAATTTAATACACCACGAGTCCATTTTTTCCGTGAAAATGTGAAAATTAATCCTCTCAAAATATAGCTCTGTCATTTTTGCGCACGAAATTACGTACGAAAATCAGTAGGAATAAGGTAGTACATGTATATAATATAATAATTATAACACATGTACATGTATATAATACAAAATTTAATGGGCAGGTCAAATAATTTTAAATGGATACTTTAAATCTGAATGTATTATCTTTATTCGGTTAACAATCATTGAAAATCTCTATTTTGGTTTGTTTGTCGTTTAATCAACTCTTGAAAAACAAAATGAAATTGTCACAAAAATGTTCTACAATAAGGTACAGCATGTAACAAAGAAATAATAAAAATATTAGAATATCAAGATAATATCCAACTTAAGCCTACCAGTTGCTGCCATGAGGGGTGTAACGACTCGCATACCCTTCGATTTGATCACAATTTAAATCATTGCCTTTCAAATTTGAAGATTTTGGTTCAATTATCCAACTTTTTCTTTATTTCTGCAAAATGTTTAAGACTTACTGTATCTTTTAAGTGAAAAAAATAAATTAATATGCTGCCCCATAATGCTTCCACACCAGAGACCTGAATGAGGCTGGAGGATTCACTAGTTTCAGTGCTTCACTCATGTTTTAGGCTCCATTATGAGAACGTCATGTTGTATACATCCAATTGCGTTATTTGGATGGCTTTAGAAAATTATATTAGTTTCAACAAAATGGTGTACCGTTCTTTGAAAACATCTTTCGAGTGCTGCATCTTTGGTTTCCAAAACATAATTCACAGAAGGTAAACATCATTTGTCTCTGATGTTAACAAAGTTAATTGAAATACAGTGGAATCCCGATTTCTCGAATATCATGTTGTGAATATCATTTATTATTTTTATGTTATCAAAGCCAAACATGCCTGTTTAAAAGAAAGACTAATCTGGGAGTGTAGTTCACTCTAATCATTCTTACAAATGACAAAGTATAAGGTAAGCACGTCTAGTTAACACTATTTACATGTACAGTGATTCTGAACATTGTTCTGATGCACAGGGAGACCATTGAACAACTGCCAAAGAACACAACTGGAATGTGATGCTATAGAATTAAAATGATGTTAATAATTTGAGAAATGCCATTATTTTTGGTTTATCAGCAGAAATTATTATATGCTACACAACTAAGTTTGAGGGGCTAGTAACAAGCACTTTCAATGAAATCAGCATGTTTAGTCTAACACCACTTTCTTCAGACCCATTTAGTTTGTGGGATTAATGATTAAGAATTATTGCAATAAATTGTTACACACTTCATTAACACAGCTCATACACAACAGCATGCATGGGAGTTTGGATACTATTTTACATTATGATTTTAGGTGTTTAAAGTGAAGAGCCTATCTCAGAGCATAAACACATGTATGTGCAAAGCTACAATGTAGGAGTGCTTCATTTATTGAAACAACATTTTAAACTTTATAATGAGAAATTTCAATATAAAAGTGACCACTGAAAGGTACCAATGGCAAACTCTGGAAAGGTATGTTGACTGTGCTTAAAAATACAGTTCATATTCAAGAGCTCCCGAGGTAGAAAATTATTGAAAATTCAAATTGTGTTTTATCAAGATATTAACCATAGTATTAAAACGAGGAAGCAAGATTCTTTGGTAAGCAACAAAGCTGGATATTATCTTGATTAATTATGTAGGATTTACGTTAATTATACAAAATGTATATGCAATCGTTATTAAAAATAAAACATTTTCTCATTACAAAATTAATAAAGTAATCTTTAATATATATTACAGTAGTGCCTAACATTTTATATAGAGAGTAGTAACTATCAGAAACTGGATTAAAAGGTTTATGTGATTGCAGAATATATCTGTATAATGTTAATATTCATCCTAACACAAATCTAGAAAAAATAATATGCCACTCATGTTACATGTAGCATTCAGCTTACACTAAATTTATGATAAGATTTGCTTTCATTTTTAAAGAAAAAAGTCAGCCTTACAATTTTGGCCACAAGACTACGAATTGCACCAAAAAATCGACAATTTCTACTTGCCCAAAATGATTGATATTCGCATGGGTGAGTGGGCAAGTGCTAATTTCCATCCCTGCAGCTTTATAACGCTACATGTAACTCACCTGCATCAAGTTATTCAATGTCGGAATAAAGCCACATGTAATCTCTAAGAGTAACTATACAGTCAAAGCTCTCTGAGCGGACACTCTTGCAAGCAGACAGCTCTACTTACTACTTGCTCCGACAAAGGGCTAACGCTCAAAACGTCAGCTTTTAGAAATTCGCTATGGCGGTTAATTTACCTTTATCAACTCCGAGTTGATAATCAACATAGTGTTTCACTTGCCCGCCGACGCAGCACCACAGTTTCATTAGAAACTAATCACTTAGCTCTACTTATGGCCACCTTGACAAAACCCGATGGAACTCTTGCTCATACTACATGTAACTCTTGTTGTGTTTACACATTCCAGTAAGCAGCCAGCTACAGTTGTGGACACTTTTCTGCTTGATCCCGAGGGTGTCCGCTTATGGGAGCTTCGACTCTATAGGAATCCAGTTTTCACGGCCACAAAGAGAACAAATCAAACTTGTACATCTTCAAGAATCTACTGATACAGTATGAGAGAGAGAGAGAGAGAGACAGACCACCTACCTGGATAAGCTGTTTCATAAACCTCGCCTGGCTGTCCATACTCATAATATACTGTCTCACTGTTGATTTGTACAACAAACAGTTACCTTAAGGTTACTATCTTTAGCTACTACTAAAATCATTTAGTAATTTTTCTTTTCCAAGATTTAGCGACCATTTAATTTAGCAATTTTTGTCAATTTTTAGGGATTTTGGCATTCTCGGCTGAAACATTGAAGCTATTTTCAAATTTAGTGAATACACGAATTAGAGATTATTCATGACATCATTAAATTTAGTATATTATCCAAGTATATTATGCCATTGACTGCAAAAGGTACAATGTTCACTGAACTTCACATCATATTCACCAAACTAAACCTCTCAACTTTGTTTAATGCTGTACATGTATTTCATGAGTTGACTTCTAGATTTTCTAAAAGCACACAATGTAGCTTGTGAGTACTCACCCAGGTTCAGGATAAGCGGCCTCAAATTCATAACCAGGCTCGTAAGACGTCTCATAACCCTGAAAAATGCAATAACGTTAATAAAAGGAATAGAAGGAATTATTGGAGAATTAGCCTCCAAATAAAACGAAAACACTTAAAGTTTATGTTTAGATTTTAACAGCTACATGTAGCATCTGGAGTAGCCTGTGTAGCTGGCGGTATTATTCGCACAAGGTAAAGTTTTACAAAAGGAGCGACAACTACGCCCCAGACTCTCTCATTTTCGCCGCTTACAAATTTTATACTTTGCGTGCCAACAAGACGGCTATGCAGGCTAGCATTTGGGGTAAATCCCTTCTACAATGTACTGTTAAAATGAAGGTCAAGGTGGTACATGTAATAAACTAAGTTCTGCTTGCTTTATGCAGTGTAACAGTATTTTGTATTATCCAACTCCACTCAGTAGAGTACAAATACATGTACATTATTGTAATGCAAAACAAGTACAAATATATATTATTTATTAGACATTTTAGTGTGTACATTGTACATGCAGCATCGCTGTATATTTTTTCAAGTCAAGCCTTATTTTGCCACCCTACAGGGTGAGTCAAAATACAAATAACAAGTTGCACACCTACATGTATATGTACTACACATGACACTAAAATGTCTAACAAGATATTTATTAACATTTCTCTTTATTTGCAGTCAGCAGAACTACAAATAACAGGACAGTGGACTATAAATAACTTGTCAAACCGGTTTCCTGCAGTACAAAATTATATGCACATATAGAGTGTGTTCACTTGACGTCATAGCCGCCATATTGGTGTCCCCGTACAAAATAATTTTTATTAACTTCTTTTGTTAGGGACACCAACATGGCTGCCACGGCCTTTGTCATTTAATTCCCACAGGACTGAGTGAAAACACTTTATACATTGTACATACATGTACATGAATATTATTCAATTTGTGCATTATTTGCACTCCACTGAATGGAGTTGGATAATAAACAGCGATACACACACTAAAAATGTCTAATACAGCCTACAGATTATTTTCACAAGGCTTTTAATAACTGCAAGAATATTAATATTAGTATCTCCAAAACAAGGATGCTTAATGAAATAATATCCCACAACGTACGTTTTTGGATACATTTTTATTTTAATTATTATTTAAAGAGTTATGGAATTAATAAAGATTTATTTTATTGTTACTATTTGGTTCATGATTTAGAGTTTAGCTTTAGAATTTAAAGGATAGTGTACTGAGCTAGTCGCAGTATAGTAGCAGGTCATGGTTACATTAAAATTATACAATGATTTAGTTGTGTAAGCGTTGTTTATTGATGCTCTTCCACTTACAATCACTTGTTCTCCTGACGTCAGCAGTTGAACCCCAATTGATGCCGGAAGAGCATGTATTGCCTAGCAGACAACAAGTGCATAAGTAAAAGTTGCTCAAGATTATCAGTTATACTCGCAGACAAGTTATTGGGCTGTTATAATCCATCAATAATTTTTCTGCTGCACTTTTCTGATTGGTCCAAATACATACATGTAGGCCATGTGGCACGCCTCTACCAGTTATTATCACACATTATAATCCATCAAATGTTGTTTTTGCACGCGATTGGTCTTAACATGTCACGTAGCCAAAACTGGAGAATATCCAATGATATTCCCAAAGTGATATTCCCCAGTTTTCAAAATCAAAATCAAAATCTTTTGTCCTTGGACATTATTATCTGTTACTCAAAGCTCACAGTTTTCCTCAAGCTTCACTCTCGGAAATTAACTGTTCGCTTCTTGAAACAGATTATGTCCGCGGACAAATATCCATGCATATCTTTGCACCAAATGGCAGTTATTGTTTATATAATCCCAGTGTTCCAGATGAGAGAGGAAGTCTCAGGTCAAAAACCCAACAAGGGTGGCTAGCTGACCTGACAAATTAATGACAAACTTCTGACCATTTGGTGAGAGCCATGCCTATTGCCCCGTTGCAATTCCTCATTGACACTTTGCCTTAAAATCTTACCTGGAACCGTGAAGCCCCAGATCAGAGTGATAATGTCCTAGTAGAGAAACACGTGTACGGCATTTGCTGTACGTTCATGTGCCCTGAACCAATGAAAATCAACAGAAACCCGACCAATAATTGATGAATGGAAATCAAAGCGTCATGTTTGTGCGTGGTGAACCTCGACTTAAACAGAAAGATTTTGCTGGGAAATTACTGCAGATAAAATTCTTGAAGGATTATAACACCAATTGATTAATTTTATTTATTTATTTACAACAATATTTATACAGGAGCATCTAATTATTTTAGCTTGGCTAGTTTTACATGTAAGTACTACTGGGTCACTGTTCTATTGGCTAATAAAGTTCTTGGCTTCAAAATTGTCCTCAAAATTTTATATTGCCCTCAAAACGTTGTTTCTCACACACGACTAGTAGCCATGTCAAGCCGACCGCCACAAGCCTGACCTTTATTGTAAAATCAAAAACTGTACACATACATGTATCATGCTAAAAACTGGGAAGCTTCCAAAAATTACAAGGTTTGTGTTTTGTAGAACGCCACATACAAATGAAATTATTTGGGTGGGTGGGATGGTCAGTAATGGCGGACTCAACATAAACAACTGCCCGCCTCACCGGTCACATGACCTATACCCAGGCCCCAGCAGTGTGTGAGAAAAACATTTTCCACTTAATTCGTTTCACTCAGCCATTTTTCAGCCTCAGGCTTTATTAGCCGATAGAGCAGCATCCAGTAGTACTTTATTGTTTAGTTAATGGGGTTAACTGATCAGAACAAATAAGCTGATTCTCTAACAAGAACAAGAATAATTTTTACACTGAAATGTCTATTTGTGACCCTATTTGGGAAAACCAGGCTTAACAGTAATTGCGTTGAACCGTTTTTTCATTTCAACGCATTTTCAAACGTTGAGAATGCATTAGAGAACATTTTCAATGCGTTTCAAAACGTTGGCAATGTTCCCCCACGAAGCCAAAAATACGTTGAAAACCATTTCAAAAGCGTTTCAAAACATTTGAAATGCGTTTTCAAACATTGACAATGCATTTCAATGAAACCGCCTAACATTGAGAACTGTTCACATAAACGTTACCATCAGTTCCGAAAAACTAGTACAACGCATTGTAAAACGTTAAAAAAAGTCCTTAAATTTCAATTGAAGATCTATTTTATTGTAATAGAGCAATGTCCAAGTTGAGATCGCCAGCACAATCACTTTAATCGTGGAATTCCTAGGGTTGATCTTGTAAGCCGACACCACCGAGGTATGCCATACATTCTAAACTCGCTAACTTTGTCACGAACACAGTTTTCTTGCGGTCCCGGTCTCGTATAAATTGCTCCGTTCTTTCACTGTTCGTTCCCGTATTGTCCCGTACGTGCTACAATTATTATTTCTGCTACCTAATCATCGATGTACTCTGTATAGCTAGCAGGGATTTAAAAAAACCATTTACACCTGGCGTGTGTCGCGTGCTTGACCAAACGACGTTAAAAACAAAACGAAATGCGTAGTAAATATTTACACATCGTAGACTCCCCAAATTAACTTCTTGTTAAACTAGAATGGTTAATTAAATTATTTCCTACGCTATTACCAGTAAGCTTGAAAGTAAAAATTGCTAAATGCGTAAATAAGCATGAAGACAGCTTGAACGTCCATGAAATTTAATACGCGAAGGCAAATTTCCCTTGTTTACACAGCTGACACTTTCGAAAGCGCAACCTGAATAAAAAGGCATAAAATGTGAGCAAAAGCTTTTCCTGATAAAACTTTTATTGAAATAATTCCCTTTCAAAGCCAAATATGTATTTCGTGCGTGAGGCCATGCAATGTAATTTTAGCCAACGCGTTGTCTCTGTTCGATCATAGCGTTACATTTGTAACGCTATCGATGATCTATTTCCGGACAGAATTACAAAAGTTATTTAGTTTTCGTAACACCCCGGTCCGCTCTTGACCAGCGAATACGTGTATGTATGTTTCAAAAATATTTGTAACTGCCTTGGCCGGCTTTTTACGCATATCAAATGTTACAGAGATCAATGATAAGTCAAACTGCTAATGAACAAACTCGCTCGATCAATACATGTCAGATGTGCGTTCAACCGAAACATTGACCCGTTCAAGAGGATGATTATACTTTTCTAATTTTTGGGCCCCACAGTTTAGCTGTATAACACATAACCGTTTTTCAATGCTACAGGAACGAAAAATTACATAATTTTCAAAGTTATGTAGATGGCGATGTAAAACGACTATTTGATGCCGGTTTAGTTGAGACCCCAAAGTAAACAACGGTTGGAAGAATAATCCAAATACGTGTGCCGTTGCGTTGCGTTGAGCTGAAAAGTATTATTTTTTAAAACATTTTACCCAAGCGTTGTGAAAAGTTGCCAATGCATTGAAAAACATTATAAAAGCATTCTTGAACATTTTAAGAACGTTGCGTGCGTTGGAAGAATTCATCAAACAACGTTGAAAATGCGTTGAGAATCATTCACCAAGCGTTGCAATGCATTGACAACGCATTCAAAATTCGTTGAAATGCATTTCAACGCAATTATCGTTAAGCCTGGTTTTCCCAAATAGGGTCACATTTACACTTTGTTTGAGGTGGCTCAATACAGTTATCATAGTGTTTGATGTGCACCAGTGTTCTGTAATGAGAATTCATTTTCTCGTTGGCTTTACTTCCAGTTTACTCAAACCTACCAACTACTAAATTGCAACAAATTGCAATAAGCAAGGATGAAATTGACTTGACAACGCTACTGTATAAATAATGCCTTGGACTAAAGCTCTGCCATCATTTTCAGCTCAGTGAAACGTTCCTAAATTCTCTCTGCATTTAAAATTCATCAAAATTAGAAGAAAACACGAGGGATCTATACAGACAGTTCTTCACTTTATCGCAATTTGTGGTATTTTTTGGTTTTCGTAAACATTGCCTCTATAAAAAAAATCTTCCGGAAACAAAACAGCAGGGGAGCAGGGATGGCACAGTGGTGAGAGTGCTCATCTCCCACCAATGTGGCCTGGTTCAAATCCTGGACCCAGCATCATATGTGGGGTGAGTTTGTTCTCATTCATGCTCCAAGGGTTTATTGCCGGGTACTCTGGTTTTCCTCCCTCCTCAAAAACCAACACTTCTAAATTTCAATTCGATCTGGGATCCGAGGGCCACAGGTTTGTCAGTCGCAAGACTGTTACATGTAAGTGATACCCTTGTTAAACTAAGTCTATTTATTTTTTATTTTTACTGTGACACAAAACTCTACCTAAACATCAATGTTACAGTTACACTTTAAATTTATTTTGGGTTGGATATTTTTCAAACCAGTGCTTTTTATATTCCTCTGTATTATCATAAACAGTCATTTGTTTATTATAACAGTATACTGAATAATATTGTTTAGGGGTTTCTTCAGTCAAACAGTTAACCAACATCAAATATTAATTGATTCAAAACCACAAACAATACAACACAACATAACGCTAAAAATAAAAACTTTTACAAAACTGAATTGGTATTTTAAGTATGGGTACAATGTACTGTACATGTACAAATGTAGCAGGACTCGTGATACCATTTCAGGGAAATAGACAGCGGCAAATAAAATGTTAAGATTAATAATGCAAATTTACTGTAATTTGTTATTACAGCTGTAGTATAGAAATAAATACATGTACAACTCAATGTAGATGTCAATCAACCTGATAAAAATAAGTGAGTGAGCCTTTTGTAAGAAAAAGAAAACAGAGAATGAGAGTACAGAAGTTAACTTACTCCATAGAGATCCCCAGGCACTGCAGCTGATCTTGGTGCAGCATGAGCCACTGTTGGAGAAGATGGTCCGAGTCCTGCTGCCGAGCGAGCTGCCATTACACTTACATGTCCTACAGGGGGTCCCCTAGGTCTAGGAAAAGAAGCCACACGTGGAACTGGGGCACCTCGACCATGATGTGCAGGATGGTGGGGGTGGGGGTGTGCGTGTGGGTGGGGGTGTTGGTGGTGGTGTGGCACCCCTCTTGTATGTGGGCGTCCCCTGGG
This sequence comes from Desmophyllum pertusum, assembly GCA_029204205.1. Taxonomy (NCBI): domain Eukaryota; kingdom Metazoa; phylum Cnidaria; class Anthozoa; order Scleractinia; family Caryophylliidae; genus Desmophyllum; species Desmophyllum pertusum. Next base: position 4,629,456 of record MU825873.1, on the reverse strand, counting down.
AACAGGAGCGGGGACTGCAATGGGTGCAGGTGCGGGTACTGACTCCTCCGTGCCATTAATAATTGCCATTTCTCTCATCTGTTCCTGATGGATTTCATCATTGTTTTCCTACAAGGTAATGAAGCCTGGTTAACCCTTTCACTCCCGGAGTCAAACCTTGAGTCAATAAATGTGGTTCTAAATTTTAAATCTGTGGATGAAACCCTAGTGTGTGACCATTCAAATGAAAGCTATTGAGCAGTACTTTCAAGTGGTGCTGTTTGATTTTGACAATTTTGCAAAATGAAATTCACTATTTTTCCTCAGTTTTGAACTAAGCACTCTTGGGAGTGAAAGGGTTTAAGTCTGTTCAAATCCAAGTATCAGAGGAGACACATGGCTGGTCAGTGTAACTCCTGTAGCATGATGCAACTGCTGCTCTCCCTGGATGGGATGCTACATGTAGTACATCACATGTTACCCCCAGCACTTTTGTGGGGAGAGGCACTGTGAAGGTACTATCAATCCCAGGGTTAAAATTTAGCCTGCTTCGCACACAATTGGTTTCATTCTGCAGTTTTCAAAAAATATTCATCACGTGATACTATTTTATTTGTGCCTCGCACAACTGCTAAAGTCGAATTGTCAATGAAGAAAACTTCTACCCGCAACCGTGACTCATAGCAATGTTGGCATCCTGATCCAGCACAAGCAGAATTTTCTTCCCAGGAAAAACCCTGTCTTTTACAAGGACAATGTTTTCTTAGCAGAATGGTCCCAGTTTCTACTGACACAATGCAAAGCAGTGACAATAAAAAGCATACTTACTGGTACCAGAAATTTCTTAATCTCTTCAATCGCAAGGCCTAATCTGGCATGAGCCTGACCAGGAGGGGCTTCCACTTCAATCAGCACATGGAGTTCTTCATCAAGGTGTGTATGTTTTGGATCACCGGAGGTTCGTAGCTCTTCTTCCTAAAAATAACACAACTGTCTTAATATTCCCATGAATGAGAAGCCACTGAACACATACAGTACCGGTCAAATGTAAGTTGACAGTCACTCGAAACTCGATCCTCGATTCTCGATTCTCGAAACTCGAAAACTTCGAGTATCGAGTTTCGAGTTTCGAGGATCGAGTTTCGAGTCGAGAAAACAAAGAGCTTAATTCGCTCGATTAAGTTTTCACACGACCGGGAAAAGGCCGCACTTCTACGTACCGCTTTGACATCACGCTCCAGCTGGAAAATAAAGTTTTTGTTGAAGTTCGCCACGCTCGCAAACAAACTTCGGCCACTTAGTTCTTCGGTGATAATATCATGATAAATTATCCCTCTCTTCGTAGCGCTTTACAAGGAAGTTTCCATTCACGGAAAGCGAAGACTTTACATGCAACGTTCAATGCGTGACAGAATACATATTTGTTTCATAGAACGTGACGTCTCGCCGAAGTTCTCAGATTGCACTCGCCGGCTTGCATATTTAATTACGTGCGTGTGAAGCCAGGTCGAAGGAAATTTCCTTCTAAAACATTTTTAATGCATAGTCAGTTTCATTAATAGAAACCAAAAGATTGAAATAAAATAATAACTTTTTATTTCACGAAAAGCAGCTTACTTTAAAATAAAACTAAAACCAGGACGAAAATAGTTGGCGATCATGTGTTTATTTCGGGTTTATTTACATTGCGCAAGATATTAATCTACGCATAAAAATTGATGGAAAGAAAAACTAACAGTAATTCGGCAGTAATGGATGTTATTCGTTTGATTTTCGTGAATTATAACCAAATATCATGTGATTCTTTTGAGGTTTTGATTCAAAAGATTTCGGTTTTTACGCATCGTGCCGTGTATGCAAATTTCACACATGTCTATTTATATACGCGAGACGCGTACGTGCGGTGCAGAAATTCACAGAAAATAGCATTTCACGCAGCATTCCATTTTTTACACTTTTCTGCGAATGTAGGTCAGTGTACTTATAAAGACGTTTCATTTGAGTTTCCCTCCCGGCCAACAATTTGGACGTGAGTACGAAACACACTTGCGTGAATAAAAAGAAGCCGCGCGAAATCGCTATTGTTTCTACGTTATTGTTCTGTTTCGAGAAATAAATCGTTTCCTCGAAATCCCTATTCAAGTCACTCGAAAAATTATTCGAGTAACTCGATCCTTGAAACTCGATCCTCGAAACTCGAAACTCGATCCTCGAAACTCGATACTCAATCCTCAAAAACTTCGAGGATCGAGGATCGAGTTTCGAGTCGAGACTGTCAACTTACATTTGACCGGTACTGTACATGTACATGAAGTAATCCTAACAACAAGTAATGTATGGAGAAAGTTAAAGAGATTTTGTATGTGGAGATCAGGGGCTCGAGGGTTTCTTTTAAACACCCATTAGCAGTGTTCCAGATAGGATAGGGGTACATGTACCTTGGGTCAAAAATATAACAAGGTCGGCTACTTGACCAAACAAATTAATGGGACACATCTGATGATTTGGTTACCTATTGACCCATTGCGATTCCTCAGGAACATGTTGTACATGTACATGCAAAAGTACTAGAAAATAAATACACATGAAAGTCGGTTCAACATTGAGGCAAATTGTGGACAAAGACTTCTATGAACTGACCTTTTCCTTTTCTCTCATGGAGCCTTTACCAAGGATGGACATTTTTGTACCAGTATTTGCTTGGAGTCTCTTGAACGTGTTGCCTCTCGGTCCAAGCAACTTTCCTACAAAGTTAAACTGTATAAAACCAAATTATGTTAGTATCCATTCCTTTGTGTCTGGAGGAGGCTAAGCAGGAAATTTACAAAATCCATTTGGGCATAGATTTGGTGAAATTATAAGGGCATTCAAAATCAACAAATTTACATGAATGAAACATCAACAATATAGAGTGGTACAAGTAAAGTGTGACGTCACAAATTTTCAAATTTGCGAAATTATGACAATTGATCAGCTATTCAGAGGAAGCAAGCCAAAAAACATCCACTTGCCGAAAATTAGCTCTCCATTGCAATTTGCGGCCGAGATATAGAGGTTCAAAGTTTGGTACCGTGCCATACAAACCTCTCTAATTTTTGCGTCTGTTCTAAACTGAGGGACAGACGCAAATTAGAAGAGTTTGTATGGAGAAATTAAAACCTGAAGTGCCCATATCTCGGCCCCAAATTGCAATGGAGAGCTAATTTTTGACAAGTGGACGTTTTTTGGCATGCTTCCTCTGAATAGCTGATCAAATTTCATAATTTCGCAAATTTAATTTTTGTGATGTCATGACTTTAGTACTCCATACATGTAATATATTAGAAAACAGTGAGTTACAAATGTAGCCAGCAAATGAATACACTGTACATAATGAGCTTCGCTGTATGCGTGTTCTTGATGCACGTTTGAAAAACGCAAATGACCCATTGATTTTGGTACACTTATCTGCAGCCTCTACGGTAAATGTGTACATGTATACAGTACATGTACAGTAAGTACACAAAACAAGTCAGACGATTATCACATGTACATGTACTTCAGAGTACATGTATAAAAGGACTTAAACCCATCTACAGGTGTAGGTAGAGATTAATATACATGTACTAACCTTAGGGTAATCTTTTATTGGAATGAATACTTTTTCACTCAACTTTGTTGGCTGATAAAGCTTGCTATCAAAAACATCAGCAGGTCTACGAAATTGATGATGCTGCGGTGGTGGTCTAACATTTGGAGTTGTATCAGCAGGGCTTGCTACAGGGGGTACCTGCACAATGGGAGGTAATGCCACTGGGCTTTCTGACATAAGTGGTATAGCATTTCCATTTTCAACTTTTGCCTTTTTTAATACTGGTCCACCAGGAAGGGATCCACCTTTTTGTATTCTGTTGATTTCTGTCAATTCATACAAAATGAATTAATTTATTACTACAGGTACAGCCATTATATTGCACGTTTTTAGTTGTTATGAAATACTAAGACTGCAGATTTCATCCATCATTTGCCGGCAAGTATACAGTCATGTACAGTATGTAACAATTTTGGACTTTTTAGTTTGCTGACGTAAGGCAAATTAGAAAGGTTGTCCAGCTACAGTTGTACCACCTGGAAAGTTTATAATTTTTCTTTGTACCCTGCTAACCAGTAAAAATGCGTACTAGTCTGATTTGTGGTACATGAAAAATGTAAGTGTTCAAGTCTTACAAGACAAGGGTCACTGAGTTCCTCGGCAAGACACTCTCCTATCTCGAGCCAGTTGTCTATATGGGTACTGGGGAATACCGCTGTAGGGCCTGCCTGAATGTAGCCTGTGATGGACTTGCATATACAAATGTACCTGTCAATGCTTTCAGAGTCAAATGCACAATACATGTATCTACGTATCCAATGTATATCACAGGATTTTCACGACTTCCGAAGATGACCTGACAATTATTAAATTTTTTTCCAAAGACGTCTGAGTGTACAGTCAACTCTCTCTAAGATGGACACCATCGGGACCGGCACTAACTGTCCATCTTAGAGAGGTGTCCGGCTTATAGAGAGTTTAGATGTACATTGTAGTAAAATGACAGTAAAAAACGGCGCGCAGGGACCAATACAAGGTGTCCGTTTTATAGGTGTCCGTTAAGAGAGAGTTGACTGTATATGTAGCCTGAATTTCAGCCGTCTCTTCTGTCGCTTACAGGAGAGTAAGCAAGTATAGAGGAGACGGCTGAAATTCAGGCTAGTCTGAAGATTTCCCAAGACTTTCGAAAATGTTAAAAAAATTTCTAATGTTTTGTAATCAAGCAAAAGACCTTCAAAAGTAGAGAATTTGTGACAGCTAAGGATGATTTACATGGAATATTCTTTTCTTCAAGTGAATCAAGTTTACATTTTTCTCAAAAATGGTTCATTTGAAGTCAGGCGAGAGAAACATCCAGGAGGAGAAGTAATACCCCTAGTCACTTCATCCTATGGAATCACCAGCAGTAGGAAGACTGTATATTTCCGACAAAATCTTAATTAATCGTATCTGATATTTTATTGTAATTTTATTTGTAAACTAAATGTCCCCAATTATAATATATTGTAATTGAACTATATCAGAAACATATATGTATTTAATTTACTAGTTATTTTTAAAATTATATTGTAATCTTAATTAGTCGTATCTGATATTTTATTGTAATTTTATTTGTAAACTAAGTGTCCCCAATTAGTAGTCCACTTGTGGACAGCTAGAAGATATGACACAGTAATAAAGTTATTGATTGATTGAATCGAAGTCGCAATGATTGCCATTATAAAACGACGATCTCGGAGATTGAAGAGACGATTTACAAATTATTGTGGTCAGATAGAAAATATAAAATGCGTGAAATGTTACCGAAAATTACTGATACAAAAAAATTGTAAAAAAAACCCGCGACAAAATCGAAGTCTGCAGGTACCCACAGAGAGGCTCAGTAGGTGTGGGCCACTTTGCCCATGTGCAGACCCTTGTAACTTTTTCTGACAATTACTGCAAATGAGCAATGAAAATCAATTCCAGTTAACAAGGTAGTCAAAATACTGTAAGCACAGAATAAAACATGCAAGCATATGGACACACCATGCACATTTTACACAAAACGTTCAAAGAATGTTAAATCCACTTCTCTGATGAAATGTCCATTATCTGAATATTCGCTACGCTTCAGCACACTTGCTTAGTCACGATTCAACCTTCGAATTTTCACCTCAAATTTTTTATTTTCTCCATTGCCTGGTTATTATTTTCACTACAGTGAATATTAAATACTTGTACCTAGATTTTCTCACGAACGACCCCAGGAGTATACATTCCCAGACAAAACGCTTTGTATTTTAAGCTCACACTCCCCTATATAAGCTTAAGCTTAAAGCGAGGCGGAGCAATCGCATCGAGTTTATAAGAAATTAATTATGTCTGTTCTGTTCTGTTCTAAAACCAGCGGCGTTCATCGCCTGGGAAGATAGCATCAACACACAATCTGAATGATTAATTAGAAACTGATGTAAAAGAGCGAACAACTTATCAAACACGACTTAAATTCGTCAACCGTGAAAAAATTATTCGTCCACATATGGGCTCCGATCGACCGGCCAACAGCGATTCAAAACGAATAACTTTAAATTTCTTGTGGGGTATTTCATACAGTTGGGGTGATATTGTCCTTCACAAATCGTTGATCCACAAGCATCATTCTAGCGTAAGGTCGAACATATTAAAGTTTTAAGCAACTGGTGGTTATTGATCGCGAACGCGAAGGAATGCAAATAGAACTAGTACTGTCCTCCATGCTTCAACCTTCCGTGACGTCGAAGTGATTTTAAATGAAATTCAACACCTACCTTCGGTTAACAAGCGCATTGAATGCACAAAAGAGGGGTCTAAGTTGTCCTTTTCAGTTAGTAGTTCGGTAAGGTAGCCACCTTCTGCAGCCATGATCAAATTCCAGCTGAAATCAGTGAACTACATCAACTATAAAATAACAAAATGGCGCCAACCAAAGTTTCTTTCATGCGTCAGTGAGCATTCATCAAACAATGCCGGGTTACTCGAGTTTTTTGATTGGTTAAACTTCCGAATAATCTTCATTTTCATTGGTTGATATTTCTCAAGGTCACGAGGTCAATGATCGGGATCAGGAGACCGCTTTCTAAAAATTGACGCGCCGGCGATATTCCAAACTTCTTTGATATTTTCTTTTCCCATCTAAAGGTAAATTAATAAAGGTAAATTAACCGCCCGTAGCAAACTTGGAAAACTGTTTCTGGAGTAAGGTTATATATCGGAGTAGGGAGTTTATACCCCGGGGGGTACTCCCTGAAATTTTTGGTAGGGTGTGCGGCCTGCTTGAAACCCTTACCCTATTCAGACCAAAATATGTGATTTTCCATACCCTATTTCAGACCTGATTCAAAAATCGGTACCCTATTTCAGACCTATAAAATTAGTACACGTGTCTAATACACACCTTACATGACTTCAGCTACCTAGGAATATTTGCGCAAACATTTGAAAAGGGCTTCAAATTCCCCGATGTCAATGGAACAAAATAGTTGCGTCTAAAAGCCAAACCAAATTCCAGGCCAGAGTGCACAAAAAAACATACCCTAGTTTCAGACCAAAACGGCTCAAAAACAGGCACACCCTTTGGGGTCGCACATACCTATATAGCTTATATCCCCCCCATACGTTTATTGGGGAAAAAGAGCAACAGAGAATGCACGAATGAATAAATTAATCAGAGGAGTGGGGTTATAGGGGAAAAGAAAATCGGCGAGCGGAGCGAGCCTCGGTTCGCTCTTTTCTGTACCCCACTTCCGGAGGGGACTCCCATATAAAAAATAGCGGCGACGGGCGTGAGACTACCCTAAAAGGTAAACAGTGTGACCCAAATTCATTTTTCACCCCAAATTGGTACCCTCCGTCACTTTTATATGGAAGTCCCTCGGGAGTCGGGACACTACGGATTTGAAAGATATTGCGCGACGCCCAAAGACTAGCTTGTGTGCGTGGGGGGGGGGGGGGGGGGGGGGGGGGGGGCAGGGGGACGAGACCCCGGGAGGGAGGGGGAAGGACATCCACGGGAGGCCGGAAAAGAGAGGACGGACCAAGGTGGCGAGAACTGAGACTAAATGCAGTACAATATTTCGCAACTGAAGAAAAGGAGTCGAAGGGGCGGGAACCGGAATACAATGTGCGAGAGGTGGGAAATTCAGATCCCCCTGTTTCCCCCCACTAGCCTAACCCCACCCGGGCTCTTCTCGTTCCCTTTCCCAGCCCCCGTTGAAAGGGAGGTAGTGTGAACTACCTTGGACTCAAACACTAGCAAGGGTTCGGGAAGACAGAGGTTTATTTTCTCAGCCAATTCTTTTTGCCAATTATCAGTGAAAAGTGCAAAACGTTGATGTTGATTTACGCCACTTTTGCGGCCTTTTTATTGTCTTTTCTATAATTCATTGTGTGTAAAATGCATCCTGGTTGGTGGAATGCGTAGTTTGCACTGGCGAAGTTGTTTAGTTTTGATTTGATAAAGTCATTGTATGAACCGCCCTGTTCAAACAAAATGAAGCATGCAAACCTGTTTTGACAATGTTTGACACCTAAGAACAATACAGCCAAAGTAAAAAGAGAGAAATAATTACAATAAATCTATTCAATATCTATTTGGCAACTAAACATTAAAGAAGAAAAGGTGCACGGTGAGACATGAAAATTGTGCGACATCGTTTACTCAAAACGACAAGTTGTACTCCTTATTGTTCGTATCCGAAGGCTTCGTTGCAAAGAACTGTCGGAGTTTGAAGACAGATTTGCGTTTCATTCAGGGATTTCATTCGTGAATTTAAAACTTGTTGGTTCAGTTAAAACTGCACCTCTCGCTCTGAAAATATTTACATGGGAATCGTTTTGCGAATAGTTTGGTTTCTACGTGGGAAGTTGACATTATAGCAGGGCGACATATATTCTTTATTGAAAAGACAGAGAATACTGTAAGGTGAAAATGTCCACCGGCCAAAACTGTTCAACGCAGACCAACGAATCTGAGAACAAACAGGTTTGTACAGGCAACAACGTTCAAGATACAGTTCCCATTTCTCCAGTGGAAAAAGTCGCAGCCTTCTCTGTTGTTTATGGAGTATTATTTCTCATCGCCGTTGTGGGTAAGTACAGTAGCTACTTCTACGAGTTTCTACTTATTACTTTACTGGGACTAAGGGATCTGAGGAATGGTAGAGCAGTGCAACATGTATCTTTATGAAGAAGCTGACGTTTTTAATCCCATTACTGATCCATTCCAGTGTGTTATTTGCTGGATGAACAGTAAGGGAACTGACAGCTGTACAGATCTCGGTGTCACATGAAATGATAGTTATGAATTTAGATCGTTTAGTTTATTGCTTTTCATTGTTTGCCGTGCACTGGGCTGTGCCTATGCTCCTATAGTGAACTGTATTAATATCAACCCGTCCATTCGAAATAAGGACCGCGTCTGATATAAATTAACGGGCGAAAAAAGGCATAAATAAAAAACTGAAAAATAATCGAAGAAGAAATACTTTGGTGATCGTCCCAGGAAATTAAGGAGCCAATTTAAAGACTTAGGAAGCCCTTCACTTTAATTTCGTGTTCCGTCCTAGTTTATTATACTCAGTCAGTTTTTAAAATGACTCGAGTAAATAAACTCAGTCGTATTCTAACAATTAATTATGAGTCGTTCCCAAGAAAGCCTCTTCCTTTGGGAAGTTTAATTTTTATTTTCTACTGAGGAAAGACTATATGCTCGTCCAATTATGTTCATCATGTGAATATTCAAGAAAAGGAATGTTACCAAAAGTAAAAAACTAAATTTAACAGCATTATACCCATGTTATATTTTTTGAAAAGCTCTTTTGAGGGGCTTTTTTTGCCACTCTCTTCCAATCATAATTAATTCACTGTGTCGTCATGTACAGGCCCTGAGAGCAGTTGCAACGGTTGGGAGAGGAGCCTAAACATCCCCTGCCAGTCAACCGAATATCATTTGAGTTTGTATTACTTCTGAGTTTGGATTACTTTTCAGTCTTAATTGAGAATTCGTGTCTTTTCCTTCCTTCCTGTTATTTACCGAGAGCTTTTCAATCAATCCCCCGCTTGTACTGACATCAGTTAGTTCAGATAATTAAAATTATATGTCGATCTCGAGCTAAACAAACTTACCCCTTTCAGTGGCAATTGTGACTCAATTATTTTTTGAGAAACGCATTCTTGCTAACAAGCAATTTGGTGTACTTCAGCTATATTTTGAAGTTGTCGGTTTTTAATAAATTTGAAATATTTTATCAGTTTCATTCAAACCGGCATAGCCCAAAATTTTGCCAATCCGTACCACATTTGGAGGGCTTGTTTTTTATTTATTCCCTATTTTCTAGCTCTGACCGAACATTAAAATAATCGAAAATTAAACCTCGACAATTTAACATGTTTTAGCCGTTTATGCATAGGTAGACCGCACGAATTTGGTCAGTATTCACATATTGTTATATGGCAAACTGAGCATTCTGATTGGTTTCCAGCGGTTCGAATTTTGCAATACGGACCGCAAAGATGGACCGCTCACGCTTTTCGCGTCGCTGCGTCACTATCCGAACGGCTGGAACAGGCTAGTATTTACGTACATGTAAGGCAACACGTGCAGAGCCACCTAACTCGATCACAGGCTCTCCTTCCAGTCCTCCCTCACTTCAACGGAGAAAAAGGAGAGAGACAGCCGGGGATCGAGGTTGGGAAATATTGAAATATTTCGTTCAAAAAAATATTGTAACGAAAAATTTAAATAGATGATGTTACACGTGGTTCTATGTCAACTCCTCCAAATGTTGACAAAAGTGGCACCAGGAGTGTTGATCGTATTGTTATACACAGATCAAAATACCACGCACAGTACATCGTGAAGTTAGGGGCGGGGTGTATATGTTGAATTGAAGGGAGAGGAGGTGGGGTGGGAGGGTGGGGGAGAGTGGGGGAGGTAGTGGAAGTAGGGAAGGAAGTGTGGAAGAAAGTTGGGGACTGAGATGTTGAATCTTAATTCGAAAAGGCTTTGCAATAATCAGCAAGTAAGGTTTTCTTGTATTCACTGCGTACAGCCGAACCCCTATTAAGCGGCCAGCTATCATAGTCCCAATATCAGTATAATACTGTAAATAAAACCCCGATTAAGCGGCCAACCCCTATTAAGCAGCCACTTGCCATTTCCCTGAGGGTGGCCGCTTAATCGGGGTTCGACTGTATATCTTTATGAAGAGAGCGGTTTTCGATTGAGTGTCGTGAAACCAAAACCAATTAAAGCAATGACAAAGGCCAATCACAACAAACGTAAACAACAAAACGAACCAATGAGAACTCGAAGCAAATACGGTACACGTAACCGCCGCCAAGCGCGGGAAAACGCGTGCGACCAAGTCGCGATTGGTTTTAGTTTTGCATCTGATTAGTTGAGAAGGTGGCGCGAGTTTTTTTAAACCAATCACAGAGCGCAGCAAAGCAAAACCAAAGCAATTCAGTGATTACTTTCGACACTCAATTGAAAACCGCTCTGTATACCGACCCAAAATATCAATTTACTAAATATCTCGTTTTGTTTTACAGGCAATGCACTTGTGTGCATTGTTATCATCAAGAGAAAGGACATGCGCACTGTGACGAACACTTGTTCCTACTCAACATGGCTATCTCGGACATGTTGTCAACTATCTTCGCTATACCAACAATGCTGGCTATAGAGATCTCTCCTAACTACTGGCCTCTTGGAGTTTTCATGTGTGGAGGAACACGAGTCATCTCTACAATTTCCGTGTCTGTGTCTGTTTATACAATGGTTGCACTGGCATTAGAAAGGTAAACAAAAGAGAACCAATTAAAACGAGGAACTGAAATTAACTCCCCTTTTTTCTCGGCTCTTTGACTGATATGCAAACACTCGAGAAAGATAAGGAGAATTCGAAAGTTTATGTTAGAACTCTAACCGAGGATCTAGTAATAATCTACTAGTATACTAATGGGTCCTAATGCAAATGAGACAATCTGATTGGCTGAGCTACTCGTATACTATCACTGAGTCATTAGTGTGCAGTGGCTGGAGGTCGTCTACAAAATTTCGATTTCTTCTCGTTTTTCCAAAGTTTCGGAGGAGGATTTAGAGTTATAACTAGACAATTGTTATGATTTTTACTAAAACAATTGGATTATTCGCTCTCAATTTCTATGATGTGATAGTTGATTCGGCCTGTGGCATGCGGCCTCTTCTTTGCGGCCTAAACTTTCTCGAGTGTTTGCATATCGGAATAAGCCAATGTTTATCATTAGAATGTACTTACTTCGGAAGTACTTATGTAATAAACTTTGCAATTCTCCCAAACTATCTCGACGAGTGTTTGCAGCAGTCTATGTAGAAAAGAAGCGCTAGCCTGCGTGGCAGGCGTAGAAGGGGACGAGGCCGAACTTTCGCCCTCTCGACTCCTCCCTCCCATTTCTCCGCCTGCCACGCAGGCTAAGAAGCGGCCGTTTTCTATTTTTGATAAAAATAAAGCCAACAAAATGCAATGGTACGCGTCCAAAGTCCAACCTCCAGTTTTCCTGGAGTTTGGTGGATAAATCTGTTTTAAACAGCTACCTACCTAGTCCCCGAAGGGTGACCGTTTAATGCAGGTTTGACTCTATGTACTAGACAACGCGGATTTGTGTAGTGCATGCACTCTGGAACGTGTTCATCAACCTCAAATCCAGCGCGAAGAAAAACCTTCTTTTACTCATGCTATTCATCGTGCACTTTAACTAATTTTTCCAAAATAATATTTCTTCACAGATATCAAGCGATCGTAAATCCCTTCAGGGTTCGCGCTTCCCGAAAAACCTACAGAAAAACACTAATCGTGATGGTTATCATTTGGCTGGTGTCCTGTGGTATTGCTGCTCCGCAGGTGTTTGTGGTCACTATCACAGACATCCCACCGTTCAAATACTGTGTGGAAGATTGGACGAACCATGGCGGGATGAAGGGGAACCGCATTTACACGGTTGTTGCGTTCGTGGTTTTATTCGCCATACCGATCGTGGTGATCTGTGTAAGTTACATCGTTATTATACGGACACTGTGGCACCCGGAACCAGTGTTAGGTGAAGATGAGAGTGGCTCCCCCACCAATGAAGGGAACACCTCTCGCTCCATTTATACAATTCACAGAGCGAAAAAGAGGCGGAAAGACAACCTACATGCTTCTAACAGTGATTGTCGCATTCTTAATCTGTATGCTACCGTTTTCAGGTGATTATACTCGTTTCAACCTTCGGAGTGTTCCCTCCTACAGTCGGTTATATCCTGTTAGCGAAAATTTCGGTCCGTCCTGGCTGTTTGTTCCATGGCGTGTAATCCCTTCATCTACAGCTTCTTTAGCGAGAAATTTCGCAGGGCTTTCACAGATGTATTCAAATGCAGATGCGAGGCTGACAATCAACAGGCGCCTACTTCTTCTATTGCTTTAGTTAGCTCAACAATCCTGCAAAGATAATTTGAGCGATGACATTTGCCAAGGAACACGGTACGCTTTATTGTTTAAAAAAAATAAGAAACTTTTTTTTATAACAATGTAGAGGCTAAGAAAGGCCAAAAGTTTAAGGCAAAGTGATTTAGTTTCTAATGAAACTGTTGTCCTGCGCTGGCGGGCAAGTGAAACACTTAGTTGATTATCAACTTGATTTTGATAACGGTAAGAGTAATAATCCCTGACAAATAGAGATAGTGTTTCATCCGATTTCCAAACACCGAGAAGAGAGTTGACAATACAACGCGTAGTCTCGTATGTTTAAGTCGTTTAATGATATCTTCTCCATCGGAACAAAAACTAATGAGTAAACGGAGAAATCTGTATCCAAACCTCCGAAACGGTTACTCATTTCCTTTGTTTAACTTGATGAATTATTGAGTTTGAGAAGTGTACATATACAAGTTGAATGCGTTTCGGATTGACTTACTGCAAGACAACCTTGTGCAGAATGCCTGGATTAGGGGTTGACACATTATACTCCTCAAGTATTATGCTTTTTGGCGTCACCCTATAAAACGGACTATTAGTATATGTAATAGGACTACATGCGTGTCCAATTTGGAAATAATTGGATGAAAAAAATTCCGAGGTCTGCCAAAATTGGACGAGACCGTAAAATTAACAAATAATCGTGCGCACGCTTGTATGAGATTTTGGGCTAGCGATATAATTATGCTCCAAATTATGCTGGTCTGTGGTTATTATGCTCGTAATTATGCCGTAAAAAATCCCCCGGAAACTAGACACGGGTTATTAATTATTAATTATTAATTTATTGACTTGATATAGCGCCTTTTAACATTAAAATGACCAAAAGCGCTTTACATGAATGAATTAAATGTATGTATATATATAATTAAAATATGTATACAATAAGATGAATTAATTAAGATATATATACAATAAGATAAAACTATGAAAAACTCCTAAACTAATACATTACTAGAAATAAGCGTTGAGAAAAACTCAACCAATTGTATTATCTATTGTAAGCTATGTTAAAAAAATATGTCTTAAGCTGCTTTTGAAAACGCTAAGTGATTTATTTCCCGAATATGTATGGGAAGGCTATTCCATAGTGTGGGGGCAGCAGCGAAAAAAGAACGAGCCCCTAATGTTGATAGCATACGCCCCTTGGGTTATATATACAGTTAGGCTCACGTTTATAACAAGATATGAAATCAAGAACTGATTCCGCAGTGGCGGATCCAGGGATCGGGGGATCCGGACCCCCTATCAGACCTGTGGGTTTTTTTTGCTTTCACCATTATCCATAGAAAGGATCTCCAGGATCCACCAAAATGCACTTTTCAGAGCCTGAAATCTCAAATCTTTTCTGGGGGAGGCCCCCAAACACCCCACATTGGAGGGGAGCGCCCCCATTCGTCCCTTGTAGAAGCGTTTAGTAATAACTATTGGCTACTTCCAAAAAATCTCCTTCTACGTACTTCACATTTTCGGGAAAACCCTGGGACCCCCCCTATCAAAAATTCCTGTATCCGCCCAAGTTTGTAAATCTGTTTAGATCTTATTCGTGGTTATTGTCATTATGAAATGACTGCAGACTCAAATCGTAGGACAAATGGGGTTTTTCGAACCTAAGGCCGCGAGCACATACTTGATGTGATTAATGAACAACCATAGGAAAATCGTTTGATGAAGTACCCGTAATTTTCAGAGTGATAAACGACGAAAGTTGCGGAAATCCCCACACAAATCTTAACAAAAAACTGCATTGTACTCGCGCGTTTTTGTATGAAGAAAAGCTATGGAGAAATCTATTAGATTACAGGGAAGAGCCTAAAGCCTGATTCTTATAATAATATGCGTCCGGAATGCCTGCGATTTCGTCGCCGGCACTGCCTGGGATAATGCCTCAATATATAGTAATTAGTTGGACCGAGCGGACATGTGCCCCATATCCACACTCGGTCCAAGGGACTGCTTGTAGTTTAATAAATAAAGCAATGGATCATTAACAAATTAAAAGTCTCATTTTTACTCGAGTTCAAGAAGAACGTCACTAGACTATTGTTGGGAACCATGACTACGCCCGTCCAAAGTCCGGCCTTCCCCCAGTTGTCATGTGACCAATATCTCTCGGTAGATCGTGAATTTCTCACGGCAAATTTATATAATCCAGGATTTTGTGAAAGGGGGAAGAGGGGGGTGAGGTAATTAGTCGGCATAATGTAAAATGGGGAATGACGTCATTACGTTGCTATGGTAACTCCGATTTCGATAAAACGTACCTCATCTTAAACTTTAACCTTTCTCTAGTACAGCTGTAACGAGTGTCATTCATATCCTGGTTAGGATTTTGTGTTGTGTTTTTTAAAAGGGAAGCTTT
The DNA here is from genome assembly GCA_029204205.1 of Desmophyllum pertusum. Taxonomy (NCBI): domain Eukaryota; kingdom Metazoa; phylum Cnidaria; class Anthozoa; order Scleractinia; family Caryophylliidae; genus Desmophyllum; species Desmophyllum pertusum. The sequence goes on along the minus strand of MU825873.1, from coordinate 4,614,029 downwards.
TTCAAATCAGCCTTGCAATAAATATAGTTCATTTAGTTGGGTTTATAATCTCAATGTCCCAAATTAATATGCACTTGAAATAAAATTTTAAGCCCCCCCCCCCCCCCCGCCCTCTTGAGTGGCTTATGTTCCCTAGCCTTGGTTCAATTTTACTTTATGCCCTTCCTAGCAATTATTTCACAGTCCTTAGCAGAATAACGTGATATCAGAGGTCTGTAGTTATGGACCTTTGGTGATATTGATATTTTCAGCTTTTGATGTTTTATATCGACTTTGCATTACACCCTTGTACTTGTGTTTGCGCTTATGCTTGCTTTGCCAGTGAAAACCACAATCTGTGAGTAAGAACAGGCTAAGCTTATTGTAGAAATGACTCAGGACAAACAACATGAGTTCAACTTTGTTTATTCCTTTTTGAATGAAACAAAGAAAACTACATTTCATTTTAAAAATAACACTCACTCTTTCAACCTCGTTCCCAGGGTCTCTCTTCTTCCCGCCAAAAGCGATCGAAAAGAGACCCTGGTTCAGGCTGGTCACGTGTCTCCCAGAATCTGGGAGATTACAAATAAACGATTCGAGGGAGGGGCAGCTAAGTGTGAAATTTGTCTCTGTCTCTACTGAGTGTTGTAAAAATTCGTGGTAAACACTTGAAAGATTGCGTGACGAGCCCAAAGAAAGTCTGCGAAGGAGGCTATGTGAACAGTGGCGGTTTCGTAGTACAAAAGAAGCACAACAAAGATTCGTAATTATAGGAGCCCTCCCTAGAGTTTAAAAATGTCACTTGGACACGTGACCAGCCTGAGCCAGGGTCTCTTTTCGATCGCTTTTGGCGGGAAGAAGAGAGACCCTGGGAACGAGGTTGTCACTCTTTTGCCGTAGGAGATAAACTTAGCTCTGTTTATTCTTTTTCAAATGAAACAAAACTACAATTTTTGCTGTGCAAGATAATCTTAGCTTTGTTTATTCTTTTTGAATGAAACAAAAAAGCTACATCAAGGTTATTTCGGGTAGCCAGTACCCCTATTATTTTTTTCTGTCCAATTATTGTAAATACTTTTAGTAACTTGTGGGGTAAAATAAAGTTTGTTGTTGTTGTTGTACATTATAGTGATTTTACTTAACCGTGAAATAGTTATTACACAATTAGATACTATTAGCCACTAACGGACTGGTCAATAAGTACCGGGGGGGAGGGGGGCATTTGGAAAAGTGACGGCTGTTAAAAATGTGACCCAACCCTTCCTCTTATCGAGGGTTCAAAATTACATGACCCACCCCCCTTTGTGTCAGTTGGTGGGTCAAAGTATTTTTATACGGCAAACTACTTATAAAATCATTCTCGTCCCCAGAGGCCACGATCCTTTTGGTCAGCACCAAGAATCGAGACCTCTGGCCAGTTCCAACACCGGAAGTCTGCGAATCTCGGACTTCCCGTCAAGTCTGACAAATCTGATTGGCTGATAATACAGAACGAGTACTCTGCGCATGTTCAACAAATTGGGACCTGCCAGATGTCTGACCAAAAGGATCGTGGCCTCTGGGGACGAGAACGTTATAAAATCTGATCCCCAAGCTCAAGAATTGTAATATTTGTATTTCCATGCACTGCCATGTCCATAATGGGCACCATGATTCCATATTTATCCCTCTGCTTCTCAACACATCTAAGGGCAATAATTATTAATCTCTCATTTTTTTTTACCATGCCAGTGTATGTTTTCCACCTATTTGGGTCAGGGGAAAAAGTTAGACACAAACATGTGAAAAACTGAAAACAACCCTCAAATTCAATCAGAAGGTAATTTCCTGATGTGTTATCTAAAGTTTAAATTCATAAACATTGAAAAATTTACCCACCCCATTTTTCTCCGGAACACCCCCCCCCCCCCTGTACTTATTGACCAACGACTGAAACTGTTACATGTTGTTTCAAACTACCTATTTTCACTCTTTGTTTAATACTCAGTTTTGAGGCAACACTAGTTAACAGTAAAAAAAAAAAACCGAACAACCACAAAAGTAAATAAGTGCTGGTTTTCGATTTCACACAGTTCAGGACAGCACCAGTGCTACAAACATAAACACCACTGAAACGAGAAAGCTGTAAGGCTTGTTATCACTGCTTCCCGCGGTTGGCGAAAACACAATCATCCAAAGCCTCGAGGTCTTTCATATATAGATCACCAAGCAACTTTTGGTAGGTCTTTTGACTAACATCACCGAGCTTGATGGTGGAATCTTTAAACATCAGATCCTTGCCGCCATATTTTTTGGAGTTAAACAGCTGGAAGATGGCCGAATCATTTTGTTTGACTCCATATTCATCTGAAACTTTCATCAGGATTTTCACGTAATTTGCTTGTTGCTGTTTCCACTCTTTGTCATTACGGCATGAGAAGGAACAACAGCTAGGTGGCAGCCCACGTGCAGGCCAATTTCTGAAGAAAGAAAAAGAACACAAAGCTTTCATTTAGAACAGTTTTTGTTCAATCTTCTGCCAAGACTTTCAGTTATTGAGCTACGTGTACATATATAATGATAATAAAATTTGTTTCATTTTTTGCTAACTAAAGATTATGTTGTTTTAAAACATTTGCAGGGGCGGGTAGTCAACAAAGTTGTTATACCAGCCAAGGCTCTGCCCCAAGGTCCAAACCTTAACCCTTGCTTTATAAAGGTTTTATATAACCATTTTTTGACAGAAACGAAAAGGTAACCCTTTCATATACCTTCCATAGAAATAAATGGCATCCCTTGTAGCTTTTTACATACATTTGAACCTCTCGTAAGCGCACACCCTTTAGCCTTGCCATGCAGACGTCTATTTCCTTGCTTCACACAGAAAAGTGTGAAGCAGAGAAATAGGAGACGTCTGCCACACAGTCCTAACACCCTTGCGGACCAGAAAAAGTTGTCCGCTTAAAAAGAGGTGTCCGCTTATGGGGGGATCAAAAATGCAGTGTTTGTATGTAGCTGGGTTCATGACTTAGTGTCAGCTTACGAGAGGTGTCCGCCTATGGGAGGTGTCCGTTAGCGGAGGTTCGACTGTAGCTACAGTATGAAAACACTGCATCCCTTCTATGCCATGAATGATATCCCCGGAACAGATATTTGAGAAAGGCCCTTTTTAAAAATACCTATGATGGTTCTTCCCTACCCTTTTCTATACTTAAACTCGTGAAATCCCCTACCACTTTACATACCCCCAGCCTGAAAAAGTTACCGCTTTCGGGAGGAGGCCTTCCCGTATAGTCCATTATTATAGGATCATTATATCCCCCTCCTTCTCCTGGGAGGGGGGGGGGAGGGGGTGGGGGCGAGGAGGACATAGAGACTCCCGTTCATCAACCCCAGTTTTTAAAAAAATATGTACCTGCTCGGCTTCCATCATTACACAGGTATCGATAGTTACTAGCGTCAGACGCGTTAACATTCTCCATCACAGTGGTATGTTTAACAAACGCCACTTCACCGACACCATCCATCAAAACCACTTGAAGGGCACCACTATAACCAGAGTATTTGCACGGCAGCCTGCATTCACTCGGGCACATTCGTTCGCACAAGTTCCATTGGGGGTTTCTTTCCTGTGTATCGATCCTGGACTTTTGACATCTGGAAAATACAACTACCCCATTAGACAGTGGCCTTATTCCAAGTAATTCCTTATTAGGAGTGAGGGAGGGCACTTATAAGCCATCAAAAAAAAATTCTCACTCAAACCAAAACTGGGGAATATCTGATGTTATTATTCAACAAATTGTCACAAATGCCCATATATGGTCAAGAATCCCTTGTTATCTGTCATCCGTCACATGACAGATAATCAGTGTGGTAGATTATGTAGTTTGCCATAATTTGCGAAGTGCCACTCAAGGAAAGACTCGTTTGACATATTGGAAAGTGCTGCCTGAGTTTGAGAGGACTTATAGGACATTTGATGCCTTCAATTCACGACTCGTTGACAATTTGTTGAATAAATAAAAAATTATCTTGCTCAAATCTTGCAGAATATCGTCTGATTATAGCACAACGTCTGATTACAGCCTTGTTGGCTATAGCTAAGTAAGGCGATATTCTGTGTGATTTCGCAGGATAATAATTTTTTGTTAAATATCTCCCAATAATCTGATATCCCTCAGTTTCAAAATTTTAGTCGTTTTTAGTTTTCATCCCAGCTAGAGATTGAATAGAACTGAATGTTTTGAACAGACTCAGCAATATTTTTGATAGCCTGCACGCAAACATTTCCTTACTATGTTGCGAAGGAAATACTTAAGGAGACATCTGCACGCAGGCTATATTTTTGGATGCCAACAGAATTACATGCAGAGCTGTCATAAGGACCCTGGTGCAGAATTATCTGGCCATTGCCAGAGAGGTGGCCGTTGTAGAGAGGAGTTTCAATAAGAGTAAAGTGTATGGATCGACGCACGGTCTGGACGAAAAATCCTGGCCGTTATAGAGAGGTGGCCGTTATAGAGAGGTGGCCTTAGTGGAGGTTCGACTGTATGCACCAGGGCACGACCATTGTGCCTGATACAGTCGCCAACTGCGCTAAGTTTTCCACATTGGCGACCAAATCCTGAAAATCAGCGCGCAAATTGGCGACTAACCGACTAGAATTCTGACATCCTTACCTGAAGTTTTCAGTTCTAACTTTGCATAAAAAAAGCCCACACAATAGATTAAAGTTATAAAAACAATATTTCTCTGGTCTTGTTTTGCTTTTCATCGCCGAGAAATATGGGCCAAAAAACGTCAACAAAGTTTCATCTCGGTTCAGTAAACAAATCGCCCCATAATGACATTGCGAGTTGTTGAAACTGTTGAATACGTCATGATATGCCGGCATATGAGGATTGTGTCTCTGGTGCTGGGACAACCCTGCCAAACCAGTTTTGTAACTTGGCGGTAAATTGAACCAAAACACATGGAAAGTTCGTGTTTCTTTTGTACATGTAAGTTGTATATTGAAGCCTTTCACCTTTGATAACCTGTCATAATGACTGTAATAGAGGGAGGATATAATGGGCTCCTGGATGCTATGTAAATTATAAATAATAACATGGGTGGCTATCGCGACACCAAGACTGCGGTTCCTGTATTAAAATAGTTATTACTTGTTATTGATTGGTTAATTAAATTAATTAATTTAATTAATTCAATTTTTTTCTTTTCTTTTTGTTGGGCAACGCCAAACAATCTGAACATAGACAAGTCCAATCAGTCCTTTAAGCTTAAAAACCCAAGATTTATTATGTTAACCCATTATTTTGTGTTCATAATTTAGGGTTTCCACCCCAATTTAAAAAAAAAATTTAAAAAAAATGTGTGTATGGAAAAAAGGCGACTAACTTTTTGTAGTTGGCGACCACTTTGGAATATTGCTAGGGAGCCAAATGGCTACATGACAAAAAAAGTTAATTTCGTGCCCTGTGCACAGATATTTTTTCCTTGTCGTGTTCCTTGAAATTCACTTGGTGGGAGGATAGGGGACACAAAAAGGCGAGTGAAAACAAACCGGGGAAGACTGTCCTCTCCCACGCAGCGGGATCCATATCTCGCAGTCGTCTGGTCGTCCGTAGGAACGACCACAAAAAATCGTACGGACGACCAAATAACTTCGAATAACTCGTCCTTTTGACGAGTAAAATCTGAGTCCGTAATTTGCATATGAGAGTACCTGCCTTCTATTGATTCCTCGTCACAACTGGAACTTGTTCAAAACAGAGAGACAAATTTGCCAGCTTTCTCCCTTCGCGATCCAGAATCATGAATTTGCGAGGCCGCCTATGTTTGCACTAATGCTGGTTTATTTTCATAGAGTCGCATGATCGCAGGCTCAATTTTCATGTTGTCAGCCGCTGGGTTTATTTCTCTGATGTACTGCAGCATTCAAACGCGAAAAAGTGAAAGCTGAAGCTGGCGAAAAACCAAGCGACAATATGCATCAAAGGATGGTAAACGCTGGCACAGGCGTGCTCTTCTGTCCTTCAGTGGGCAGCAGAAAAACAGGCCCTGGCTGAAATTTGTGTGCCGACCTGCACATTGCTATCATCGTCTGCCACATCGCCCAAAACTGCTTTCGGCTGCGAGGCAAATATGTTGGTGCAAAAATTTGGGGACCCCCCTTGCCCAGTCCCGTCAACGTCCCGTTAGACAGATCACTGTGCCCAGAGAAAAAATGTTTTTGTAGAGATGCTGCTGCCACTGTGACATCGCTTCGCCTGGGAGTCCATGAAGATCCACAAAGCGTCTTTCAAATCACTTTAATAACGGTCGTGGCGCGCCAAAAACGTGTTGCTTAACACCTACATGATACATTTGTAGCGCGATGCATTATACGATGTTAATAAAAAAACGCAAACGTTTTTAACATGTAGCCATTCTGTAGTCGCCTTTTTTTTACCAACTAATTTTCTACTTTTGACAAGGGCAACCAAAATTTTGCAAGTGGCAAAGTATGTTTTTAGGAATACTCTGCCCGCTAGCTGACGACTTTGAGAAGAAAAACGAATATGGATCCCTGCCCCAGTCTCCCGACTCGTTTCGCGCCACTTGCCCTTTTCTTTTTGCCCCAATATCCCACACCAAGGATAATAATAGCGATAAATTATTAATAAGCTGAAAAGTCCATAGATTTCACCAAGCTTCGCTCTGAAAAACTGTTACACTTCTCGGAAAAGATAATGATAATAAAGATAATCCTTGCATATTTTCACGACCAAATGCGAGGTATTTAATTATATAGTCAATGATGCGCCTAGCCATCCAAATTCATGTACTATATTACCACAGAAAGTTTATATTAAGCTAATGTAATGTACACTGCGATGAAGGGTAATGAAATATATTAAATCTCTCTGGCTAATAAAATGCAAGAAACTATGAGAGAAGTACAGTGGAACCCGGTTAATACGGACACCAAAGGGACATGAAAAAAGTGTCCATATTATCGGGTGTCCGTATTAAAACAGGCTGATATAAGTAGAAAATATGTGTCGTCGGGACAAACAAAACTGTCCGTAATAAGCGGTGTGTCTGTATTACACAAGTGGTCCGTAAAGCGGGGGTTACCACTGTACAGTGGAAGTCATAGTCAAGATCCATGTTCGCGTTCTGACAATAATTATTATTGAGTGAACATGTCTGCTTCCCACAGTTCTTGCCAATTTGATTTGCACTATTTTAAATGGAAACCATCAGAAAGTGTCAAAAAATGTCCAAAAGCTGTCAAAATTTAATAAAAAAACTCTGTCGACCGAGTGCGCAACAGTAGGGTGCTCTTCACTGTAAAAAAGTGAAACCATGAATGTCAAAAAAAAAGGAAATTATACTTACTCGGTATACAACTTTCCCTTAAAATAATTCCCAGCCTGATATGTTATGGATTACAACTGGATTTATCCTGCTTCATGTATTGTTTGGATAACAGGAATCCAATTGGCACAACCAACCTGATGTCTTCCCCGCACCAGTGTGACAAGTCTTCTTGCCTTTCAAATTCTTCATCGTAACAGTGCTGTTCAACATTGCAACTGCTACGGCCAAAGTAATAATCGCCGTAACATACTGTTCATTGACCACGCGAACCATTCCGTACTTTTTACCTAAAAAGATAACGTCATGTATGAGTTTAGCCTTGTTCATGGTCATCACGCAACACCTCCAAGCTTTTTTGAAAGAGTTGCGTGCATGTATCGGGGAGTTTAACTGCTGCGAAGGAGAGTGACGTGGTACGAGGCATGAGGATCAAATGATTAATATACATGTACATGTACTTTGGTGTTCGCCACAATAATTTTGCAAGCCAAACAATTGACAACATAAAAATCAACAGTCTTCTTCTATCCTCCATCGGACAACCTTATTTTGTGTATCCATTCTAGAGACGATCTTTCTCTATGTAGCCTTCAGAAAGATTGTTTGCACGAGCCCAAAGGAGCGTTCGCCCGGCGGAGACTATTCCCTATGTAGTGTTGCCATAAAACATGGGGTTACTAATTTTTTCATACCATAAATCCCCAAAATAAGTGCCTGGGGTGCTTGTTTTCAAATTTAGGATAAGGCGCGGGGGCGCTTCATTTTATTTTTCCCAAATCTTGGTTCTTATTTTTGTATTTTAACATTTGCGTGTAAATGTATAGTCCTAATAGTGGCCACACTTTGGTTTTTTGTAATTATTTTCAGATCGCCGAACATGTTCACAAACTGAAACGAGTATTAATGTGCAAATCTGTTTATATAGTAGTCAAGAGTAGTTCAACTTTGATTCTGATTACCAATGATTATACAAAATGATGAGTGATAAACATGACCAACACAATACTCAACCTTTGTTGTCTCAGTTGTTGTCAGGTGGGGCGCTTATTTGAGAGGGGGTGCTTATTAAAAGGATTTACGGTATATTATTAATCATAAGCTCCCTCCTAGAACGTCAACTGTTTGATCAGGCCCCGGCTTCTCTCTCTTTCAAAGCCTCCCTCCTCCCAAAATTTTAAGCCAAGACAATTATGAACAGGAAAACAATAATTTATTTTGAGGCAACTATATGTTCACCACATTTTCACTGTTTTATTGCGGATTGTCTGTACACTACATGTAGCTGATTTAGGATTTGAAATATACCCCCCCCCCCCCCCCCCCCCCCCCCCCCCCCCCACCACACCATAATGAGAAGTGGTGGCCTAATGGTTAGCGCGTCTATTCTGATCTGATACCATAGAGGGATCAACTTTCTCTAACAATAGAACTTTGACAGGTAACATGTAACAGGAACCAAACGTTCGCTTTAAACACTCACGATTAGCCAGGCGATAGCGAACAGAACTGGTGCCTCAAATCAGATGAAAACCGATGAGATCACAAAACGACTGTGCTGTAAGAAATTAGATTGCTGGGTAAGAAGTTCTTCTATCTTCCAGTTATTTTCACAGGCCACAGTATGCGAATGTTGGAGTAAATAAATTGCACGCGGGTCGGCACGCTAGCGACTTGTGCGCTGTTTTTGTGTCGCAGAATCAATTCAACCTAAAATTAACTTTAGGTAGTATTTGTACAGGGCGACTTCATTTTTGCTTTTAATGGATTTGATGGAAGTCACTTTGCCTTGGCTCTGGAAGTGGTAGGAGAACCTTTGTCGCTCGCTATGAAATCAGCCATGCCCAGCGCAGACAATTATTGTATTGTAATTGGATAATTGAAGATATGACTGAAATGGTCAACAGCTAATTACAAAAAAAATAATGAAGGAAAATTTTCATGTTCAATAAACTTTCCACAGAAATAACATTTTGAGGTTAGAATTTTTTGGAAATAAAAGCTCTTTGCGAGAATCTACCAGAATTTTCAAAAAATTGAAAATTTCACAAAATGGCTGATACCTTAATTAAATTAGAGTTATAGTCATTAATTATCGATACACTCTTAAAATATTATCCTATAATTAATTAATAATTAACTTAATTTCCTCATACCTTATTTTTAGTTTTGTTCTGTTGTCAAAGCACATGTTTTTATCATGAGTCCCTGGCTCGGGAGAATGGGCAACCACTCCCCGTGTAACAACGTCAAATAAATTATTGTTATCGTTATCCCATCCAGGGCCTCGGTTGTTCAAAAGGCGACTAATGCTAATCAGGATTAAAAGTTAATCAACCTTTTAATTTCTCTTGTATAAAAAGTTTTTCTCTGCTAATGTTTTGTAAAGTTTGAGATTAGTCAAAGTCAACACAAAAGGACAAAAAAATATAAACAGAAAAACTTTCAGAAAACTTTTCAATTATTGAAAAGTTACCAAACTGAAATCAAAAATACAAGCTAATCCTGGATTAGCTTAATCATCCTTTGAAACAACCCGGCCCAGGGGGTAGCAATACTCCTAGTCGGCTTCATGCCTACGGAAAACCGGGATAAGCTCCGGCAGGTGGGCTAGTAGTTTGGCGCCGAGTGCGGCTTTACCTTTGCCACACCATAACAAAGGGTCTTGAAAATTATTACTTCCTGAGGGCTACTGTAACATTTTTTAGCAAATTATATGTACCTGCAAGATATACTTCTCCGCCATCAAGGGTAATCAGATCAGCGTCTCCATTTTCGATTTTTTCCATGCATTGAATAACACTGTCGGCCTGCACACATGACACTTCAACATTGGAATCATTCACGACTTTGATAAATGCACCGCATTTAGTTTGTTCTTCAGCAGACGTAGTGCACCATCGCATTGGGTAAGCCTGTCCATGACCTAAACAATGAACACAAAATAATAATAATAATAAATTAATTAAAAAAATACATTTATATAGCGCCAAAATCCAAAAGTCCAATGGCCGCTTTACAATATTGATATAACAAGATATTAAGGGGGTCTGAGCAGGCTGAAGAGACTTCCATCGCCTGTGTTATACTTGAACAGTTTTCTAAAGCCTGTCGTAAGACCAAAAGCAACATAATCACAACTGGCCAATCACAACAAATGCAGATAAAGCAGTGAACCAATCAGAACTCAGAACTCAAAGAAAAAACATGCAACCGTGGCCAAGTGCGGGAAAACATGCAACCGGTGCCAAGTGCGGGAAAAACATGCAGCCGGTGCCAAGTACGGGGAAAAGCATGCAAAAGTTGTCTACATTGACTAATTAAAGCACGTTGCACGTTACAGCACCTCTCTTCAAAGAACCTGCAAAGTACCTGTAGTCAAATATATTGTCGTCAGAGTAAAAAGGAGATGTTACTAAACGAGGAACGCGGAATGAGGAAACGGGCTAATCCTAACGCTAACACTAGATTACAGTAACCCTAACCTAAACTTAATCCTAAACCCTAACAGGGTTAGGTTAGAATTCAGGTCATGGTTAGGATTGAGGCTAGGGGTTAGGGCAATCTCGGAGACCCAGGGGTTAGGATTAAGTTCAGGGATTAGGTTTAGGATTAGCCCTGTTCCCTGTTCCTCATTTTAGTACATCCGAGGAAAAGCTATAAAAAGCTTACAAAATGTACTTAGTTCCAAAGATTTCCAACAGAACTCCCACAAGGGAATTTTTGGTTTTGTTCCCACAAGGAGAATTTCACGGTGATCTTCCGCACGCCTTCGTCCTTCTTTTTTCAAACTGGAATGATCTTCAACAGAAATACAGCACCTTTCGATGAATACAGCAATGCAGTTCATCATTTTTGAACAGATGGCCATTCATTTCATGTGTGTCTGTTCGACAGGCATATTTTGCAGGTTGCACGTGGTTAGGCAGAGAATGATGCCATATGGTTAGCCTAATTAGGCCTAATTGCTGCCGCTGTGAGGGAGCTTGGAGCAACCCGAGCTAGGCTAGTACTTCTTATCCATAGCGTGGGTCAGAATCTACAATGTAGATTCTTTTTTTACCACAATGCATCGCTTCTATTGTCTTTTTTACCACATACATTGCATGCTGTTGTCTTAAGATCCAATCGTTATGTGTGACAATTTTATCTCTAATGGATTCTTGTGAAAGAATTTGATGTCAATGAGTTTGCATGTGCAGGGTTCTCAGTTGAACCCGTAACCCATAACACCTGTCACGGGTGTAGCTAGTTAAGTGTTACGGCTGTGACAGAGCTTCGATCACGACCAAGATAAACTTACCCGGTCGCTCGTCAGGCAACCTGCTTTTTCAGTTCTAACTTTGCCATAAAATCAGTCACACAATAAATTAAAAAAAAAAAAACAATTATCTGGTCTTGTTTTTGCTTTCATCACGAGAGAATATGGGCCAAAACACGTCAGCAAAGTTTTCTCTCTGTTCATAAGCAGCCATATTTTGTAAAACGCCTATAATGCTTTGCAAACCGTGGATAAATGTACGACATGTATGCCGATGGATTGTGTCTCTGGTGATGTCTAACTGAAGAAAAAGGCAATATTCTAGTTGCAAAATATTTTTTTGTCAGCAACTGTTGCTGTAAATGTATGTGATGGTCTGTTGACATTAAATTTACAACTTTTCAGTATATTTTGAACAGATTATAAGAAATGGCCTACATAATCATTCATTTATAATTAACCCATTGACTACTGGGCTTTTCCAAAAACGTCAATCTAACATCCCAGATGCCTATTTCTGGCCCCAAACAACAGTTTAATGTCAAACTGTCTAAAACTTAGTTTAAAACACAGCAACTAACATCCCCTTCTACGTAGAGAAGCAACAAATTCAATATTTTCCTCGGGCATGCGCAGAAATCCAAAATTTCGACATAGTTTTGGGTTTGAAAAAAACCCACCTGACTTTAGGCTTTTCCTTTTCTTTTTTTTTTTTGCCGTTCTTGCTGTCCTTTTTCTCTTTTATTTTGTTGTTTTTTTCTTTGTTCACGTTGAAAAAGTTTTAGCTAAACGTTGGGAAAAGGGAATTTTTTTGACAAAGAGTGTCAATGGTCGCGTTTTTTGCGTGATTTTGGAGGAAAAAATCCAAGTTGTTTTGTGTGTATCTCTGGTCCAATTTAACGTTTTGTGCTCGTTTAGGCATGCTTTGTTAGACATTTTCCAACTCTATCCGTTGATTATCAAAGACATCCTCTGGGTGAACAGTGATGACGTCATAAGTGGTACAAGTCTGTGGTCTCTTCTTGGCCGTTTATGGCCGTTTAGTAGTCAATGTGTTAAGAGTATTTTGCCCCAAAATTATGCAAGGAAAACACGTTTCAGAGAGTCCAAATTCAAAAATTTTCCGGACCTCCCTAGAAGCTCCTACCCTGCGGGCAGGAGCTTATGTTACGCCTGTGTACACCAAAGAAACGACTGTTAATTTTCCTATTGGGAACCCTGTTGTGGCGTGTTAAGATCGACGTTTGTATCCTTTGTCTATCATTAAAATTATTGTGCGCGGACCTTTTCGAAGCAGTCGTATTTCAGTAATAGCTGGAGGCAAGGTACATGTAAGATTCCTTCTCTGAATAATTATGTGTGGCTTTTTAGATTGTTACAGAGATAAAAGGCGAATGCTATACAATTATTCTTTCCATAAATTGACCTATAGGTTTCTCACTTTCATGAAGTAAAATCCCGTTGTTTTGACTGTATTGAAACGCCTGGCTGTGCATACTACGTGAAAGGCAGCATTAAGTTAAGGACGGGACACACTAGGCGACAGGCGGCAACAGGTCACAGTGACATGTCGCGTGACAGGTCACAACGACAATTCCCTTTGTGTGACATACCTGTTTTAATGAAAAATCCTTGTTGCTACGACAGAATTTTGTCGCTGCAACATGTCACACAAATTCAAACTGGTTTGAATTTAGTGCATCAGCCCAGGTTGCAGCGACGAAATGGCACAAATTTTCACTGTTGCCAATGCAGTGCACACTGGGTGACAGGTCGCAGACACCTGTCACTGCGACCAGTCGCCTAGTGTGTCCCAACCTTTAGAGGCTCCAGTCAGTTCCCCTATTTCCCGGACGCCCCTATTTCCGGACACTTCGATTCAGAGTTTCGTTATTTTCAGTAGCCTACGAATGAAATACAAAAAATAATTTCTAAAGAATGACCGATTATTCCGCTTTCACCAACTCCTGATTTTAGTCTTCCTAGCTCAAGTTAAATTAGGAAATTCAACATCATTTCAAGGTAGGGAAACCATCTATCGTTCATAATTTGCATATTTGCAGCAACTTGAATTATATCGTTTTACATTTTAAATTCGTTCTCGCAAAATACGCAACAGAAACTTTTAATTTTTGGACAAAGTTACGTCGAAAAAGCCCAGGATTCTTCTAGCATAAGAATTATTTATTTGCGATTTTAGAGCGAGACTATTAGAGAAATTCCGTTACATTTTAGCGAGGTGTGCCTACTGAAAATCCGGACGCCGATGTGATAGGTCTGATAGCGAAGAAGACTTTCATTTTATCGCCAATTTTGTGGCGGACATTCCAAAATTCCATCTTATTTTCAGCACTACCTTATTCTCGAACTTACCTACCTTGATAGAGACCAGTCAAACATAATTTTCACGAATTTAGAGGCAAAAGTCTCAGAAGCGAGAATAGCGAAAGTTGAACTAGTCACCAGTCTCCCTCCTCTTCGCCAAATGCATTCGTTTAGTCTTTATACTTTTGTCCACTGTGCGGAAATTCTAATTTCGGAGAAAATATGATATTTAACATCAATACTCCTTGGTTCATCATTTATGGGAGCAATTTCATCATGAAAGTGAAGAATATTACCAAAAAAATGGCGAAAGCATCACCTTACGATCGTCCGGAATTAGGGCAACCTGTCCGGATTTAGGCCCGGATTTAGGGCATCCAATTTTTCGATATTACGATGAAACCAAGAAGGTTCAGGCGATAAAACGTCAAGGCCTACTTACAAACAGTTGAAGCTACATACTGGAGAAATTGCAGCTCGTTAGTGCTGTTTTGAGGTAAGATATTACGGTATTTGCAAAAAGTGTCCGGAAATAGGGCAACTGACTGTACATGTCGTTAGGTTAGCCTATAAATTGTTGGGGTTAGCAGTTGTGTTCTTTTGAAAGAATCACACTTGTTTTCCAACTTCTAAACATGGCTGTATTTCATACACGATACGCGTCGTTTCCGAAATGTACAATGTACTTTCCCCGGGACAATTAGTCTTGCTCAGCACGTGCTAAAGCCCGGGAATCAAAGCTTTCTTTCGAAGTGTATAGAAAAACTGATCGAAAGCTGTTCCGAATCATGTTTGACTTTCCTGCAGGAAAAATAAAACGTACTCACCGACACAAATGTACAGCAAAGACAGTATAGCACAAACCAACACCATTTTCAGCACGAGCGGAAACCTGTACAAACCTCGGTTTGCACAAGAGAACACCGAAACGAGGCGACGAATCAAATAACCTTTGGTGACCTGGGTGGCCTGTGACCGTTCTGGATCACGTGATACGAAACGGAGCGACCGCGGCGAAATTTATAGCCTGTCCTGTTGGCGCGCGAAGGCGGCTCGAATTTTGCCTTCGCGCGCCAACAAGACCGCCAGCTATGCAGGCTGTGGCGAAATATATTCCATCACAAAATTAAAAGGACCCCGAACTGATCCTCAACTCCGAAATCATCCCAAAATCGACCCCGAAATGATCCCAATATTTTTCACACTGACCCCAAATAATTCCACACTTCTTGGGTTTCGGTACCCTGGTACCGGAAACCGCGCAAGAAAAGCCTCTGGCACCCAGGGTAACGTTTTACTGTTTGGGGTTAAAAAATGGTTTAAATTTTGATGTTAAGTAGCGATTTTATGATTCGTTCGTAGTAAACCGGTTAGTATTGGTCAGTTTTTGACGTATGTTTCGGGAGCACGTTATTGCCTTAAAAATTAGTGTTTCGGGCAGCTAGCGGCTCGATTGTGTTGTGCTAGGGAAAAAGGTTATTGTAGGTTAGAATCAACTCAATTCATTAACTGTGTTCCCTTTTTTGTGGAAAAGTCTTAACGCCGCCATCTTGCCGCCATCTCGGAAGTGGGCGTAAAAAAAAAATTGCCCGACCCGGGAGGATTCGAACCCCCCCCCCCCCCCCCACACACCAAAAAAAAAAAGGAAAAAAGAACCCTAGGCGGATTCGAAACACGCCACCGATTCGCGCGTACATATTTTACTAGTATCGGAGATTCAAAAAACCTTAGAAGAACTGACGTAACTAAAATTGCAGTACAGCCGGTTGTATAGTCCTCCTTCAATTCGATCCTTGTATATCGATCTATACCTGTTGGGGAAGTGAGTCAAACGCACATCCATCTTATCAGAGGTCTATAGTTATAGACCTCTGCCGAAACCCTACCCTGGGTGCCAGAGGCTTTTCTTGCGCGGTTTCCGGTTTCAAATCTCTCTTATGGCCCGCGCGAAAAGCCTCTGGAGCAGGGCGCTATTGCTTTGATAACGCCGAGCCAATGGCAAGCCTGCTTAAATGGATTTAGTCCAGAATTTGGACTAGATTGCTGATTGGCTCCTAACGACTCCCTAAGGTATTTTGAATCTAATAGTCTCTGTGATTGGTTGACAAGAATAGTACGCTGCGGGGAAAAAAGCCTGTGAATGACGAGGCGATGAAGAGATAGAACAGTGATCGATAGAACAGTGATTGTTGTTGTTGTATGTAAGTTTGGAGAAAGCACTTGAAGAGGCATTTATAGCGATAGTTTTAAAAACGTTCGACGGTGTCGACGAATTAAGCGCCGAGCAGACAGATGGCATTATTAATTTTATTCGCCACAAGGACGTTTTAGCGGCCGAAGGCTTGTTGATATCTGCACATGCTGCATGCTGCACCGCGAGACTTTTTGATGCCCAAACCAGGAGAGCTTGAACATCGCTTAGTTCGCGCATGCTGTTCGTCTGCTTTCCAGTGGGATAAATTTTCATGATACCGCTCTTTAAAGGAGGTTAACTCCTTGAGAGTTGCATCACATCGTTCGATTAAAACACTTCTTACAGAGAATTCGCGGGCCGACTCCCGGCCGACTGAAAGATCATTGTCGATCGCCAAAGGCTCTGAAACTCTACCTGAAATGTTTAGTTTTCTGGCGTTTTCCGAACGTATCCACCATTAACCACCACACCAGCTTTTAATCGGCACGATAGGGAAGACTTCGAGGTAGAGACCCTTTTTACAGGAGTTGTTTTCGTTCAACGAATACCGCCATTTGACACCTTGTAAAACTATCTGCTGTCATTTCTCCACGTGCCATTACATGTGATCACAGTAGGACACTTACGCTGTGATTGGTTTAAATGTAATACGTTAAAAATGATCAAAGTTCAACGGGAACGGTAAATCATAACCTGCGATCAGGCGTTCTTTTCCTTTTCTTTCTGGGAGCGCGGAGAGAGAGAGAGGAAAAGGAACGCCTGATACAATTATTTGCCGATTCGCTTTCCACCCACTTGTCAATGATCTGTCAAGCTGTCAATTTTCAAAATCTACGTCACAGTTCGTGACATTTGTACACTTGCCGTTCTCTTGAATTCGGTCTTCTGACCTTCTTTGCTTCAAGTGCATTTCTAACGGGCAAGATATGTTGTATTATGAGGAGCATTTTGAAGTAGAATAGAGCCTTCGACTGTGTTTTTGCCATCAATTCCATTCCGAAAACAGCACTGACTACGATTGCGTTACACGACACAAATTTGCATAATAACGTGGATCCTAGACATGTCTAGTCAGTCGTTATGGTCGAATGATTCCATGATTCCGTTTAGAAATTTGAATCAAATAACCATTTTTTAAGCGGAAAGCTTCAGCCATTTAATGTAAGATCTTTATATTGGCCTTGTAATGATTCAGAAGAGTCCTTCCCTTCGCAAAAGGCGGTAGCGGAGTGGGAAAGTAGAAGGCCTTTCTTGTACTTTAATCGAGCGTGCACGCCGGATTGACAAAAGCCATATTAGGTACGCATGATTGACGGAAGTATTGTTTTTCGACCAATCAGGAAAACATTCAGAATCTGAATGTTGTACATGCGATCCGGTAAGTAATTGTATCAGGCCCTCCTCTCATCGACCCAAGTAGTTAGAGGAGGGCCTGATCGCAGGTTAGGTAAATCAATGCGGCTGTGCCAGAGGTTTATTTCGCGCGGCTCCGCCGCTCGCCGGGGCGTCGTCGGCCTTCGGCCGACTTCGGATCTCGACGCGACGGAGAAATAAACCTCTGGTACCCAGGGTAGTAAAACGTTGGCTAAATTCAAATTCTAAACTGTTGATTAACCTGAAACAATATTTAGTTGCTTAAAAAAATACAAAATGTAAATAGCCGCCATCTTGAAGTGGGCGTAAAAAAAAAAATTGCCCGGGTCGGTTCTCTTTTCTCTTTTTGGTTTATAACACTGACTTCAACAAAATCTGACGTCCAACTGTAGACAGTAACATATCATGAACGCCTACTCAAGAATTGCTCCAAGCTTAGCATGTGTTTATCTATGGAATTTATCTGGGGACTAACGGCCACCTCTCTATGACGGCCACCTCTCTACAACGACCAGGATTTTTCGTCCCAACCGTACACCGATACATACACTTTACTCCAATTGAAACCTCCCTACAACGGCCAGTTTTTTCGGCCCCAAGGTGGCCGTTGTAGAGAGGTTCAACTGTACTATACGATACGCGTTGTTCGAGACATACCTTCAACAACAGTTTCACCGCATTGTGCGACTTTGTTGGACGTTAGTGCGAGGCATTTAATTGGGCCAAAAGTAAAACAGGCTTTAAGAAATCCGGTATAATATAGCAAAAACACGGCAGTTGTCGATTCTCCTTCCCTCCTTATATATTAAGGTGGCCCGCGGTTATTTATTGGAGCGGAGGCTCTTTTTTTAAAAACTAATTTTCCACATGAAAGCTTTAACCAATTTCTGTAATGTTTGGCAATCTAAACAAGGAATCTTCAAATTATAGAAGGCTTTTAATTTTAGGGCAATCGGAATAAACGATTAAGAGATACAAGCGTTATTAAAAGACCTTGTTTTTTAAGAAAACGCGAATATTTTCATAAAACGAAGATAGATTTTTTTCTAATTACGTTCAATAAGTTCCAAGACTTCAAGGTTTACTGTGAGTAAGTTTCCACAAAAACGGCTGCACAGAAATTGCTACACAGTTCACTGCTTAATTTTCACTTCAAAATGATATGCTTGTGTATTTCTTCAGCTGTTGCAAGAACGCTAAAATAATTATTATATCGCACCTATCATTGGAAAGCTTAATGTTATCTAAAACTTTGCTGAATAATCGGAAAAGATCGGAAACTCCAAGGAAAAGCTATAAGCGAATGAAGAACAAGACGTTTATGTGCGTTATTTGTGAATTTCAAGATATTCAAGTTTGTTCGACTTTGAAAAAACTACCGATTTGTTTTCGCTTATTTCTAAGTATGATAAAATACAGCATATATACAAACGGCCTAACCTTGTTTCAGGCGTGTAGCGTCGATGAAGCTCGGAGAATTTGGCTCGTCAATTTAGCTGCTTCATGTCTTCCATTTTACAAATGCTAGGAAAACCCTCGTGTTCCGTAAATTATTCAAACTTGCCGCGTTCTGGAATTTATTTGTCACTTGGGAATTACGGATCATCGAAAATTTCCTTGGAATGTCATTGATCGTTCATTATCATTTCAATTTTCGATGATCCGTAAAATTCCCAAGTGCAAAATAAATCCCACAACGCGGCAAATTTGAATAATTTACGGAAGACGAGGGGTTTTCAAAGCATTGGTAAAATGGAGGACCTGAAGTAGCTAACTTGACGACTTAATTCGCCGAGCTTCGTCGAGGCTACACGCCCAAAACTAGGCGAGGTCGTTTTTATATATGCTGGATTTTATCATACTTAACAATTACGGAAAACAAATCGGTAGTTTTTTCACAAGTCGAACAAACGTGAATATTTTGAAATTCACAAATTACGCACTATAAACATCTTGTTCTTCATTTGCTTATAACTTTTACTGGGAATTTCCGATCTTTTCCGATTATTCAGCAAAGGTTTAGGTGGTATCAAGCTTTCTAACAATAGGTGTGATCTTAGCATTATTGAAGCGTTCTTGCAACAGATGAAGCAAATACACGAGCATATTATTTTGAAGCTAAAATTCAGCAGTGAACTGTGCAGCAATTTCTATGCAGCCGATTT
Source organism: Desmophyllum pertusum (assembly GCA_029204205.1). NCBI lineage: Eukaryota > Metazoa > Cnidaria > Anthozoa > Scleractinia > Caryophylliidae > Desmophyllum > Desmophyllum pertusum. The sequence goes on along the minus strand of MU825873.1, from coordinate 4,594,384 downwards.
TGTGGAAACTTGCTCACAGTAAACATTGAAGTCTTGGAACTTATTGAACGTAATTAGAAAACAATCTATCTTCGTTTTATGAAAATATTCGCGATTTCGTAAAAAACAAGGTTTTCTAATAGCGCTTGTATCTCTAAATCTTAAATTTCGTTTGCCCTAAAATTAAAAGCCTTCTAAAATTTAAAGATTCCTTATTTTGAATACCAAAAATTAGAGAAATCGGTTGACGCTTTCCTGCCGAAAAGTAGATTTAAAAAAGGGAATCTCCGCTCCAATAAATAACCGCGGGCCACCTTAAGCAGTCCAAAACAAGGTCGTAAACAGTAAAGGCGTACACACAGATGTCAGGAGACTAACGAACTCCAGTCGATTTCTAAAGCCTGGTTACCCTGCGTAGCAGGTGCTGAGTGAAGAAGAGCGGGAGTTTTTACGGGGGCGCGCGAGACGCGCCTAAAAAATCGCGCTATCCACTAAGGGCCTGCTACGCAGGTTAATTAAAGCCTGGTTATCACCCTCACTCACATCCCAAAAAAAAATTTAATCCCCAACCCAGCTTTGCGAGGAGCTGCGAGTGACGTATTACTTGAATGATGGTTGACTTGAATGAGCTGATTGAAACTAACTAAAGTTTACTTGGTTTGTATGGTTTTTTTAGTGTACATCCATACGCGACCAAGTTTATTGTCATACCAGAGGTATGTGTTCATAAGATGATCAAATGACCATTTGAGTAGCAAGCTCTCTTTTTGCTTTTAGTTATTTTTATTTCGAATTTGATTTCTAAAATTAAGAATTTGATTTTTACATTAGAATACTGACACGTCTTTATATTATATTTTTGTGATTTTTTCTCAGATCTAACATGACGGACTGCGGTCGAATTATTCAAAATATTTTTTGAATTCATTATCGGAGACGCAGAGAGGCGGAGAGGCGCTCGTCACCAGCAGGTAAGATTTTTGTTCATTATTAAGTTCTTGCTAATAACCAATCAGCTGCCTCGTCCCCAGGCGTCGCTCCTTGTTTGAGCGCGGTGCGCGTGGGGTTGTGGGACTGTTGCAGGCGAGAAGACATCAAGCCCCGCGCTCCCTGTTTTCCCGCTCGTTTTCCCGCTCGCAACGGCGCCTGGGGACGAGGCAGACCAATCACGGAATGTTGATAGCGACATTCTCTTTTTCAATAGAAATGATCCAGGGTGACACAACAGAAGGCAAAGAAAGGGGAGGGAATTTATTTGATAAAACCAGTACTTATTCAATGTTGGTTCGTCGGATAAGTTAACCTTTCCAAATGGTGGTGTGAAAAATTTGGTGAAAATTTCTTACGTGCCGCTGTACTTGGCGTCTTTTAAGGTAGTACAACTGGCTAAAATGCTCCGAAAAAGGACCCTTTTTGAGAACTGTTTCAAATCTATCAGAGAAACAGATTCTGAAATCGACATTTTCATTTTCGTAACGGGAATGTGTGAAATTGATTACCTCGCAAGCGGTGTAAAAATCAGTTTTTTCTAATTTTTAGGGTTATGTTTTAATTAGTAGTCATAATTTTGTTTTATAAACAGTTATGAAGAAAATACATGAAATATGAGTTAGCCGCAGTGAAACAGCAAATTCTGTGTTAATTATTAACAGGCTTTAAAATCAAGGACATGACTCCCTTAATTTTATTCAAATTGAATGTTTTTTTGCGGCTAAATGCAGGAAGATTACTTAACATGTGGACAAAAGCTGTGCCAAATTTCGTCAGCATTGAGTTTTTCCTAGTGGCAATTTGTTAAATTTTATCACATGTAAGTCAAAAAGACGCAGAATTCGACGAATTCAGCCAGTTTTTCATCGCGATTTCTCTGCAAATTGATCCGCCATCTTGAGCCTTGTACTTACCAGCCTGATCAACATGAGCACACACGAAAAATAATCTGGAATGTTGTGCGAGACTCCCGTGAACAAAATACCAGAGCGCATGTCCTTAGCTTCCACCGTTCGATACTTACGTCTGCAAATCCAAGATGGCGTCTTAAAATGGCGCCCCAGACAACGAAATTCAATCTCCGCTTTCTCCAAAACCCGCAAACGGTGGACTCTTATCTTTTGGAATTGATCATAATAATGTTTTATCTACCAGCTGGCTGTAAACGAAGGCAACTTTATATTTTACGACTCACCCAATTGTACTACCTTAAATTTGATCCTTCTATTTCTATTGGAAATATTTTGACTAGCTATAGTTGAATGATTATTGTTGGATATTTCGATGAACCAAGCAGATGGCGGGCGACATGCATGAACAAATAATGATTAAAATTCAAGCTGTTTGTTTTATTTACAGAATAACAACAACCCTGGATCCAACTGCAAGGGAGTTTGTGCCAGAGGTATGTATTATCGTAAGGAGGTCACGTGACCCTCGTGCTTGCATTTGGCAACTTTTAAACGCGCGCCATTTTCAAAAAGGAAAATGAGAACATGTCTTTTATCCTTTTGAATTGAAAGAAAGAAAGAAAACGGGTTCCGTGACCCAAAAATGCGTTTTTTCAGTGCGAATTCTAGGACCTTAAGGGTTAAGTAAAAAATCCAACGCAATATGTTGCAAATCATACTACACGAACCTACAATCAATTCTTGCGATAGCTTGTAATACGCTGGACATAGTAGAGCGGTTTTCAATTGACTGTCAAAAGTAATCGCGGAATTGCTTTGAGTTGCTTTACTACGCTCTGTGATTGGTTTAAAAAACTCGCGCCACCTACTCAACCAATCAGATGCAAAACCAAAACCAATCCCAACTTGGTCATACGCGTTTTCCCGCGCTTGGTGCCGGTTACACGTGTATACGCTTCAAGCTCTCATTGGTTCATTGCGATGTTTACGTTTGCTGTGATTGGCCATTGCAATTGGTTTGGTTTTGATTTTACGACACTCAATTGAAAACCGCTTTATGATGGTAATAATACACCATATTCATAAATGGCCGCCCAGCGATTTTTTGTCTGGCAAGGTTTTCACATAAATTGATGCTATTACATTATCAAGCACTGCAAAATGTGTTGTGCAAAGTTATGGCTCTTTCAAATTTAAGAAATTTGTATGGGAAATCAAAACCTAGCCTCTCTAGCCTCGTTTTAATGTTTGTGCAAAAATTGAAATGCCTATAACTGAAGAAAGAATTCAATAACATGAAAGATCATGTCAAAATGAGTCAATATGTGTATGTTTGAGGCCATATTCCTATTTTGAGGAGACATTATATGTGTAAGAAAACAAACGGTTACAACTTTGCTCTTTCTTTAAATAATAATATGTTCAGACTTCTTTCTGATTCACTCGAAGAAATGCAGTTTTGCAAGAGTTAATACTAGAGAAATAATTTTAAAACAGGTTGTATTTAAAATTATATAGAAGAGGGTCGATAGAAGAACCCCTTTTTTTTTCGGCGGTTTCTTTGTATTATGCAAAGATGAAAAGTAGAGAACACGTGACCTTTCCAGCCTATCATTTCTTGTCGGTGGTTGCTGAGGTTGATCCTGTAGTGGTGAAATTGACCCAGTTGTAATTCCGTTATCCATCCTTTGAACAACTGGGGCCTGGACACCGCACCAGACGTTTTGCCGCCGAATTCATACAAATCATGCTTCATTTAGATGGAACTGAAAAATCACTCAGTCGATTTATAGTTTTACAAAAAGTATACCAAAGTTTGACCTAAATTGTTTTCTTACACACGTCAAGCACGTGTCTTCGTTAAAGTGTCGTGGACTCCTCTTCTCATCCCTTCACCCTTCCCGCTCTCCGTCATCTTTCTCTCATCGTAAAAGTGATCATTTAATTTGTAATAACACATATCATAAGAACAGAAAAAACACGAATGGAAAAAAACTATAGAGGTTTAAAGAAGGGATAGAAGAAAGAAAATTATTTTTCTAACACCAACAAAGGAAAAAAACTACAAAACGCAGAAAAGTTAAAGGGAGTATTTCACGGTTCGGCGCATGTTCAGGCTTATCAACATTATCCGTTAAAAAACCCCAATCACATGTACTCCTCGATACTTCAGTAATTACATGCTATAATAAGTCCAAGCAATGAATGACCAGCTCAAAGGTTTTATTCTGGTAGTTTATTCTGATATTCAATGCCGACATTCTCGGTGTAATCCGTTGAATTTTGTTTGTGAATTTTGGCCATTCGTCGTTTTTCTTCGATTAATTATAGTTAAACTCATTCTCAAACTCGTTATAATTCAACAAGTTAAAACAAGGGAAATCATAACCGTAGATTTTTACGATTTTATTTCTCGGTTTAATCCTTAGTTTTTGTTTCGATTGAGAAGATATATCAAACACTCGAGATAGTGTTTCATAATTTCTTAAAAAATACTCCGCTGCGCGTCGTATTTTCAACTCCATTCTCGGTGTTTGGATATCCCGATGAAACACTGTCTCTCGTGTTTGATATATTACTTCAATGCTTCTGGAATCTCAACTCCGTTATATCCCTCTTGATGTTGTTATAGTGAAGTCTTATGTGAATAGCCCAGCCTCGCCCAGCCGACGCCAGTCGCCCAGGCTAGTCCCTAGTCGTTCTCTTTCTCTCTCGAGCGAGCACGAAGTTCACGTAAGGACCTGGGAACGGGTTTGCGTGCCGTTTGCGTGACGTGTCATTCGGAGACGTCATGAAATTTCGCGCCAAATCCCAAATCGAGTAAGCGGGACGGGAACGCCTGGGTACTAGGCTGTGAATAGCCTATTTGACCCTGCGTGTGTACCAGTGCGAGTCTCGGTCAATAAACTTTACCTCGTTCCAAAGCGGATAGATGCGGTTGCCAGTCTCGTGGGCGTGCTCTGTAACGTATAAGTTCTATAACAACACTGACACTGCACCGCCAGTCAGTTATAAAATGATTCAGGACAAACAACATGAGTTCAACTTTGTTTATTCCTTTTTGAAGATGAAGCAAAGAAAACTACATTTGATCTTAAAAACACACTTATTGTGCTAGAGAACTTAACTTTGTTTATTCTTTTTGAATGAAACAAAGAAAAATGACACTTATTGTGCGAGACAACTCTAAGCTTAGTTTAGTTTGCCGTATAGAGATAAACTAGCTCTGTTTATTCTTTTTGAATGAAACAAAAAGCTACATTTTATCTTAAAATAACACTCACTCTTTTGTTATGCGAGATAAACTTAGTTTTGTTTATTCTTTTTCGAATGAAACAAAAAAAGCTACATTTTTTCTTTAAATGACACTTAGTGACCTACATTATAATAAGCAAACTGCCTATTTTTTCCTACTTTGTATAACACTCAGTTTTGATGCACACAAGTTAACCGCAAAAAAACCCTGAACGGTTTTTGTTTGAACGCGTTTGAACGCAGTTTAGGACAGCACCAGAACCACGAACATAAACACCACTGAAGCGAGAAAGCCGTAAGGCTTGTTATCGCTGCTTCCCGCGGTTGGACCCGCGGTTGGACCCGCGGTTGGCGTAACACAATCATCCAAGGCCTCCAGGTCTTTCATGTAATCAACACCAAGATACTTTGCGGTGGTCTTCGAACTAACATCAAGAAAACTCATGGTGGAATCTTTAAACAACAGATCCTTTCCGCCAAACTTTTGGGAGTTAAACAACTGGAACATGGACGAATTGCTTTGTTTGACTCCATATTCATCTGAAACTTTCATCAGGATTTTCACGTAATTTGCTTTGTTGCTGTTTTCACTGCTCGTCATTACGGCATGAGAAGGTACTTTAGCTAGGTGGCAGGCCAAATGTTGTCCAATTTCTGAAAATAGAAAAAAGGACATAAAACTTTCATTTAGAACAGTTCGTTCGATCCTCTGCCAAGAGACTCAAGTACAGATCAAACATTTAATCAGAGTGCCTTTCTTACAATATATCCCACAATGCATAACGAATCCGTGGGTCTTAGGGTCATTCATTTTTCTGAGAAATTGAAAAATGAAAAATGAAATTTTTTAGTTTGGTTTCATTTTTCATTGTTTAAGAGGCTGTCTCTGTTAAAACCGACCAGTCGATTTTTCTTCGAAATTTGGATTTTTCTCATATGCTGGGATTTTGAAGCCTTTACCAAAGTAATCACTAAAATGAGTTTCATTTGATCAAAAATTCTAACTGGAGTTATTTATGATCGATCAAAGTTTGGGCCGGTTGGCACTAATTTCGGGCCGCCCGGAACTGCAAAAATGACGCATATTGCCGTCGCCGTGAAAAAATAAATATTCGTCCTAAAGATCCAATTCTTTTTTAATCTATAGATATATCATAGAAGTTTGTTCAGACTGTTGCAATTAGAATTCAATTGTGTTACTTCGGCGGTAAAAATTAGATTTTCTACCACACCTAAACGAGTTTTGAACGAAACACGAAAATAGCTCAACTTTGAGGGCAAATTTTAAAAATGTGGCACCTGTTTCAGACTGCTTAACTACATAAACAGAAACTAGAAATGACTGTTAATTCGAAACTAAAATAAAATTTGTCAGCACTCCACGTTTGCAACACTAACAATTGTTTGAATTTTGGTAAACTGAAAATGTAACAGCATCGAAACCGCAAGGGGACTGGGAACGATTACACATGTAAACATCGCAGCATTCCTTTCTTCCTTCCATCCTTCGATGCGCGGCTCTATTTACTGTTCATGTGGTGTAATAGTAGTCGTCAAGATGCCTCTACAAACTATTCAAGACTAATCTACATCATCAAAGCGGCTTTGAACAATATTATGGTCAGTAATGCAAAGAAGACCGTTCTTGCTACGTTGTGATGTGACCGTCACGCTCGATACAGATCTCAATGATGAACGTATCTTACATGTAATATCTTTTAGTTGGTAACGATATAGCTGGAGGGACACGTTTAGAGTTCTGACGTTACTTAATAGGAATCAAGGATTACTGAAGAGACCAAAAATTGCATCAGAAAGCCAGATAAGAGATTATAGTAAGTGAATTTCTCCGAACACACTGTGAGAGCGAATGTGTTCGTTTCTGTTACATTTTCAGAATTTCCCAAAATTCAAACAGTTGTTAGAGTTGCAAATGTGGTGTGCTGACAAATTTTATTTTAGTTTCGAATTAACGGTCATTTCTAGTTTTTGTTTATGTAGTTAAGCAGTCTGAAACAGGTGCCACATTTTTAAAATTTGCCCTCAAAGTTGAGCTATTTTCGTGTTTCGTTCAAAACTCGTTTAGGTGTGGTAGAAAATCTAATTTTTACCGCCGAAGTAACCAATTGAATTCTAATTGCAACAGTCTGAACAAACTTCTATGATATATCTATAGATTAAAAAAAGAATTGGATCTTTAGGACGAATATTTATTTTTTCACGGCGACGGCAATATGCGTCATTTTTGCAGTTCCGGGCGGCCCGAAATTAGTGCCAACCGGCCCAAACTTTGATCGATCATAAATAACTCCAGTTAGAATTTTTGATCAAATAAAACTCATTTTAGTGATTACTTTGGTAAAGGCTTCAAAATCCCAGCATATGAGAAAAATCCAAATTTCGAAGAAAAATCGACTGGTCGGTTTTAACAGAGACAGCCTCTTAAAGGGGTGTATGTAAAACCAGGAACACACCCGGACAACCCCGGAACACCCCGGAACACCCCGGAACACCCCGGAACACTCCCGGAACACCCCGGAACACCCCCGGAACACCCCCGGAACACCCCGGAACACCCCCGGAACACCAACAGAATACCCCAGGGACACAAAAAATATAATAATAATAATAAAATAATAATAAATAAATAAAATAAAAACAAATATATTTATATAGTGGTTGAAGTAGTGAAATCGAACACGGTAAGCGGTCAAGAGCCGTTAACGAATCGACTGATAGCGAACACTTCCGAAGATGCCCCGAAGATTTCCGAAGATGTACCGAAGATGTCCCGAACACTTCCGAAGATTTCCGAAGATTTCCGAACACTTCCGTAGATGTCCCGAAGATTTACGAAGGTATATCGAAGACTTCTGAAGATGTTCCGAAGATTTCCGCGCGTTTTCAGAAGACCGAATTTTTCCGAAGCTTCTTATCTAAGAGTGAATAAGTGGCAAAGGACCGCTCAAAATTCAAATGTTTGCCAATTGGCCAACGCCACAGAGCGTGACATTGAATTTGAGGTAATCGGAGGTCATTGCCATGTGCAATTTCGTAGACAATTGGTCATTGATCAATCATGTCGTTGTTTGTTCAGTCGAACCTCCCTAACCTGAGTATCAGGCGAATTTTTCTGCGCTCTCTTTTACTCTTCGTCTTTACGTAAGCGGACACCCTCGGGACCAGAGAAAAATTCGGGTCTTCTGAAAACGTGCGGAAATCTTCGGAACATCTTTGGAAGTCTTCGAGACATCTTCGGAAATCTTCGGGACATCTTCGGAAGTGTTCGGGACATCTTCGGAAATCTTCGGAAATCTTCGGGGCATCTTCGGAAATATTCGGAAATATTCGGAAGTGTTCGGGACATCTTCGTAAGTCTTCGGAAATATTCGGGGCATCTTCGGAAGTGTTCGGTATCAGTCGATTCGTTAACGGCTCTTGACCGCTTACCGTGTTCGATTTCACTACTTCAATCTCATTTGTTTTTATTTTATTTATTTATTATTATTTTATTATTATTTTTATATTTTGTGTTCCTGGGGGTATTCTGTTGGTGTTCCGGGGGTGTTCCGGGGTGTTCCGGGGGTGTTCCGGGGTGTTCCGGGGTGTTCCGGGGTGTTCCGGGGTGTTCCGGGTGTTCCGGGGTGTTCCGGGTGTGTTCCGGGTTTTACATACACCCCTCTTAAAGTTGAAAATATCGTTTTCAAATTCATTTTTCAATTTAAAAAAAAATTAAAATGGAAAATTTTCTAATTCATTTTTCAATTTTTCAAAAAAATGAAAATGAAAATTGTTCGAATTCATTTTCCCAAAAAATTTGACATTTTCAATCGAGTCCTTTTCTCTTGATCCAAGAAGACTCCAAGAGGCCGGCCACAATCATAACATCTTTTTCCGGTGAAACTGATCTAGTTGATAACGTCGTCCATCGTTTGCAGCTCACGCATTCGTGACGTGACGGTCATGTGGAATATGGGAGTAGGGCTCCTTTTCACGATGTAAAAAAAAAAACACAGGCCGGCATGTTCAAAAGTATTTGTGTAAACGTCCTTACTATAGAGTTGCTTAGGCAAATGCCCCATTCCAGGCTGTCCTTTGCAGGCAAATGCCCGGTTTTAAGTGTTGCAAAGATACTAGACCACAGTATTCGGACCCTTGACGTTGTGTCCGATGCCAACTAATACAAACCGCCCATACCATGAAATCAGGCTTTGAGCCCTATCCTTATAACGAGGGGGTGAGGGGTTTTGAGGGATGGGTGAGGGAGAGGCTTATATAACTGAAGGGGTGGGGTTATAACCTGGATTTTATGGTGTACCTGCAGAAGACATTTACTAAAACCAGGAACACTTGAACAGCCGCGAACACCTGAACACACCGGAACACCAGAACATGTCTTCTTCAGGTGTACACCATAAAATCCACAACGTCTAGGGTCCGTCAAGGGTCCGCGGAATACTCTGTGGTCTTGTATCTTTGCAACACTTGGAATACAACTATCTCGTTCCGGGCATTTGCCTGCAAAGGACAGCCTAGGAGTGGGGCCTCTAGAGTAAGGAAGTTTACACCAATACTTTTGAGGTCTTTTGAAAATGCCGGCATGTTTTAGTCCTATTCCCATATTCCACCACCGTACGAACGTGTGAGCTGCAAAGATGGCGGACTAGATTTCCGCCAGGAAAATATATCATGATTGTGGCCTCTTGAAGTCTTCTTCAATAGAAAAGGACTTGATGAAGTTTTTTTGAAAAATGAAATTGGAAATGTCAATTTCAATTTTTTGAAAAATTGTAAAATTAATTCAATAAATTTTCTTTTTCATTTTATTTTGAAAAATTGAAAAATGAATTCCAAAATTTCCATTTTCATTTTCTTGAAAAATTGAAAAATGAATTCCAAAATTTTCCATTTTCATTTTTTTGAAAATGGAAACCGTATTTTTCAAAAGTCGTTCTCGTTATTGTTTAAAAACAATGAAAAATGAAATCAAACTAAAAAAATCATTTTCTCAGAAAAATGAATGACCCTAAGACCCACGGATTATAACGGAATAGGTACACTTCAAGCAGTCCTTCTTTCGGATAGTTGAGCGAGCGGAGTCGGCCCATGCTTCGCGCTCGCTCAACTATCCGCAAGAGGGACTGCTTGCAGTTTAATGAATAGTCAAGAGAGGATGATCTAAGAGAAGCATTTCCCATACATGGGTCTCCTGCAGTCCATAGCTGTCGAGCCATGTTTTAAGAGCGCTAACTGATTTGTCAGTTCGATCGATCAGAAGGAAATAAAAATACTGACTTTCACAACATGCACAAAACTATTAATAGATTTCAACACTGCTGCGGATTTTTACAACTACAGTATACTTAATTAATGGTAGGTTTTGTTTTCATGAATTTTGAAGCGGGTTTAGCCATAGTTAATAGAGGGAAATGGTTATGAAGCCCGGCAAAGTTCTTTGTTATATGTTTTTGTTCGCTATTTTGAGGGTTGACCGTGCACAAAACCTGCCAAAATACAATAGGTGGTTACGTGTGTTCAAGCAACTAACCAATAGAAACGTTACGATTACGTAATTCATGCATAGTGTATGAGCGCAAAACAAAAGATGTGCACGGTCATGGACCTTCCAACATAAATCTTGGCCTCTTTATTTGCTCCTTTGAAGTTTTGGTTTAGCTTACAGGGCGTTTGACTCCACCCGGGCTCCACAACATGCCACGACTGCAAGAGTACTAAATTTGATTTCGCACCCGAAAGGTGTGAAATGTAAGAGGCTACCATCCCTTTTATAGTGGAACATCTAGCTAGCTTGTTTGCATTTTCGAAAGATTGAGATAGATTACAAACGACAAACTTGAAAAATGTAAGGTATATTTTCCAGGATGCTGTCGTATCTCGATATCGTATTTCGAGCCGATTGAACCGGATTATTGCGGGCAATATCCTTGCGTGACTAGGTACGTCATGTAATTCATACTAGAAAGTATCTGTGAACATCTCGTATCAGCCCCAGTTTTGAAAATATAATACGTACCTTTCATGGTTCCATCGGTACACAGGTATCGATATTTACTAGCGTCAGACCCGTTAACATTCTCCATCACAGTAGTGTGTTTAACAAACGCCACTTCACCGACTCCATCCATCAAACACTTGAAGGCGCCACTATAACCAGAGTATTTGCCTGTAGTCTTGCATTCACTCGGGCACATCGGTTCGCACAAGTTCGATGGGTTCTTTCCTGTGCTATCAATCTTCGAGCTTTTGACATCTGAAAAATACAACTACCCATTAGACAGCGGCCTTATTCCACGCCTTATTAGGAGCTAGAGTGGCACTCATTTTCTACGAGCTCGAGTTTTCTACGAGCGAATAGTCAACGAGGCGTTAGACTACGAGTAGTCCCTAATTTTTCTCAGATCGAGCGGGTGAGCGTGTGGAAATCTCGCGCCCGCGAGAAGACGCGACGCGAGGAGGCGAGAAAATTTAGGGACTACTCGTAGTCTAACGAGGCGTAGCCGAGTTGACTATTCGCTCGTAGAAAACGAGAGCGAGTAGTCTAACCGTTTTGAGAAACTTTACTTGTTCTATGGCACAACATTTATATTTTATGTAACTTTTCTAACTAAAATCAAAAGAGATGTCAATTATTGAAACCTGAATATGACAACGCGCGCGCGAGCGTTGCCTATCAGCGATTTGTAAAAATCTACTAGTATACTAATGCAAATGAGACAATCTGATTGGCTGAGCTACTCGTATACTATCAGCCATTAGTGTGCAGTGGCTGGAGGTCGTCCATAAAATTGCGGTTTCTTCTCGTTTCTCCGAAGTTTTGGAAGATAATTTAGAGTTATTTCAAGACAATTATTATAATTTTTACTAAAACAATTAGTAGCAACTTGTCGTGGTCTATTGCAAATCCGCGAATCTGATTGGTTCTCTCGTCGTTGGCTATTCGCCGATAGACATCGCTCGCGCACGCGTATACCAATAAAAGAGAAATCGGCTCGACAAATCGTTTTTCAACCTGCAATGCAACAAAAATGCTGCGTTGCGAGTTGCGAGGAAAGTAGAACTATCGTCTACTTTTCGCAACGTTGCGAGACTAGTTGCTGCGTGTGACGTCACGTCAATCGCAACTAGTACTTGCAACGCAATTTTGTTAAAATGAGCCAATCAGAGCGCGTCCTTCGCTCGCGAGGAGAAAGGAGCGTTGTAAGTTGCGAAAAAAAAATACGAAAGTGACACCGCAACTTGCAATGTTTTCAGTCGTCATCGTTGCGTTGCAAGTTGCAAGGAAAATTGCCTCGTGTAACATGGCCTTAAGAAGCAAAACCATCAGATATAGAAAATTGTTACTTCACAAATAAAGAAGCCAAAACCATGTATTATTTACCTGATAAAACATGTTTTTTTAACCAATCAGAGCGCACACAGCTTTCAGTCTCTATTTTAAAATATATTATAATGCATGGCGTTGTGTTCATTATTTGTCAACCAGACTTTAAAAAGTAAAACGTGAAAGAGGAATACTTACTCGGTATACAACTTTGCTTAAAATAATTCCCAGCTGATATGTACGGATTACAACTGGATTTATCCTGCTTCATGTATTGTTTGGATAACAGGAATCCAATTGGCACAACCCAACCTGATGTCTTCCCCGCACCAGTGTGACAAGTCTTCTTGCCTTTCAAAGTCTTCATCGTAACACCGCTGTTCAACTTTGCAACTGCTACGGCATAGTAAAAAGCACCGTAACCATACTGTTCAGCGACCACCGGAACCATTCCGTACTTTTTACCTAGAAAGATAACATCATTTACCATGTTTACGAGATTAGTCTTCTTTCTCGTCACACAACATTTAGTGTTGGAAGCGTTGCGTGACAATCCAATCAGGAGAGTGGTACGAGGCACGAATTACAGTGGAACCTCGATATACCGGTAATGAAGTGCCAAGGAAATGGAAAATGTGTTCGTTATAACGGGGATTCATTATATCGGGGTTCTGTTCCATACATTTTACTGTAACTTTAATTAATTGGTCGGGCTGAAAATATCGTTCGTTATACCCGGGGTTATAGCTAGGCCTGTCCCGATAGTGCTTGTAAAATGCTGAAAAGTTGCTCACTAGAATGCCAAAAAGTTGCCAAAAATCCAAAAAGTTGCTACATAAATTTCAACAGTTACTACCTAAATTTCTTGATATTTTTAAACAAACGTTAATTAAAAGCTTTATTTTTCGATTTAAAATAATTTTTTTTTTTTTTAAACTAAAAAAATTTTAACAAAGTTTTTTTAAATTTTTTTTTAATTGTACGTTGATAAACATTCAATAAATTCGCATAAATTGAAGTTTTCTATCAAATTGTTCACTTTTTCGTGTTTGATATGTGCTGTAAAACCTATATTTTTGCTCCAAAGTTGCTCAGAAAGGCAATACTTGCTCGAGGTTGCTAGAACTGCAAAAAGTTGCTCCAAACGCCAAAAGTTGCTCAAAAGTTGCCGAGCACAATCGGGACAGGCCTAGTTATAGCATATATCGGGGTTCCACTGTATTTATATACCTTGTATTCCTCAACAAACGATGATAACAAAAAATCGATATGTTCCTCTATCCTTTCTTTTAAAGCCTCCCTTCTCTCAAGCTAAGCCAGGACAAATTATGAACAGGAAAGCAATTATTTTGAGGTAATTTTGTGATTTTCTTTAGAGTTATTTGTCCACCACATTTTTACTTTTTTTATTACGGAGACGTGTTATTGTACGCTAGCAGAAGCTTATCACCTGATTTAGGTTTTTGAAATTACGCCCCCTCCCCCCATCCCTGCTCAAAGGGTCTTGAAAAGAGAGAAGCTTCGCCAGAGCTTCTACAGTAACATTTTGTCGAATTACCTGCACGATATATTTCTCCGCCATCAAGGGTAACCAAATCAGCGTCTCCATTTTTGATTTTTTCCATGCATTGAATAGCACTGGCAGCCTGCACACACGACGGGTTAACATTGGAATCATTCACGACTGCGATAAATGCGTTGCATTTATTTTGTTCTTCAGCAGACGTAGTGCACCATCGCATTGGGTAAGCCTGTCCATGACCTAACGATAAACGAACATAACAAGATATTAAGTGTCTGAGCAGGATGAAAAGACTTCCATCTCCTGTGTTATACTTGAGCTGTTTTCTAAAGCCTGTCGTCAAGCCCCGCCTAAACGTTTTAACATTGTTGTATAAAATTTGTTGATTCACCAATGTTAGAACGTATAGCACCCAAAATATTTAACATTGTTTAATCAATAAATGTTATACAACAATGTTAAAACGTTTAGCCTGGCATTAAGACCAAAACCAAAGTAATCATAACTGACCAATCACAACGAACGCAGATAATGCAATGAATCAATCAGAAATTAGAACTTAAAGAAAAAACATGCAGCCGGTGCCAAGTGCGGGAAAACATGCAACCGGTGCCAAGCGCGGGAAAACATGCAACCGGTGCCAAGCGCGGGAAAACATGCAACCGGTGCCAAGCGCGGGAAAACATGCAACCGGTGCCAAGCGCGGAAAAACATGCAACCGGTGCCAAGCGCGAAAAAACATGTAACCGGTGCCAAGTGCGGGAAATTCCATACTGATGACGTAGCATTATACATGGATTTGAATTGTGTCTTTGATTGGTTGTTGCTCGCGTCTGTTTACTCTGGCTAAGGTCGAATAAAGGGTCTGAACAGGCTGAAGAGACTACCATCTCCTGTGTTATACTTGAGCGGTTTTCTTAAACCTGTCATAAGGACCAAACCAACGTAATCACAACTGAGCCATCACAAAAATACAGATAATGCAGTGAGCCAATCAGAAGTCAGAACTAAAAAAAATGTGTAATCGACGTCAAGAGCGGGAAAACGCGCGAATGCCTAGTTACAGTCACAATTGGTTTAGGCTTTGCTTTGATTGGTTGAAAAAAAGTAGTTGGAGTTCAAGCAAACGCTAAACTGGGAAGGCAACCAACTCTCTCTTCGCACGCTGAATTCATTCCAGCGAGTAAGACGCCCGAGATTCGAGCCGAAAAATTCCATAGTGATGACGTAACACTATCCTGTCTTTGATTGGTTGTTGCTCGCGTCAGTTTTTCTCTGGCTGAGCAAACGCAAAATCATTTTGGACGCCGCAAAAACTACAGTCAAATGGTGCGACAGTGGACTCCAGTATGACAGCACTATTGGGTACTTTTAGTAATAAAATCACTCCATAAACACTCAGTTACGTGACTTTAGACAGACAACAGAACAACAAAGCACCTAATGTACTGTAAGTTTATTTTCTTGATTTATCAATTTTTTTACTGAAATATATACTGCAAAACAGTCCGTATTTTTAGCGCAAGAGTCGGGCTGAACGTGGCCCGAAAAGGATCTGGAACGAGCTTGAAAATTACGAGTGGGATTGGGGAGAGACGCTGAAAATACGCCTCTTACCCATTCTCGTCCCCACAGCCCTTTCGCATCTCTTAGCCGGCGGAAACCTAGGCTCGTTTCTCGTGCCTAGGCCCCGCCGGCTAAGAGATGCGAAAGGGCTGTGGGGACGAGAATGGCCTCTTACTAGGCTCGCGCGTGGATTATCGGCGCTTCGCGCCTCTCAATTTCGCGCGTCGCGCACAATATCTCGAGAAAAAGAGAGACTGTTTTGCAGTCTAACTGAAAAATAGGACCAGATCTCCAACGTTGGAATAATTTCCATAACTGAAGCGTTATACTTCTCAACAGTCGATAGTGTAATACAACACTACTACGCTCGCGAGAGTCAAATTGTCTCGTAATTTGTATAATTCATCAAACTGCCTGCTTGGGCTGCCTGTGACTGACTTATGACGCACAACTCTTTCCCATATGTCACCCGCCGCTTTCTGCTTGTGGAACGTTTGCCCAGCAAGCCACCACGTTGTGTTTTCTCGAGAGTGAAAAGGGAGCGCTTCTGGAATCTCACTTCAAAGAGCTTTGAGAGTTTTAATTAGTATTTCTAAGACTACTGAATTCCACTTTAAATTTCAATTAAAAAAAAACAAACGATATCACACTCTGTAATCTCGAAAATCTCGGTCTCCTGCAGGGTACATTTCGAAAACATATTTGAATCAGCATCTAAAGTTTAATATAGCGATATTTCTCGTTACGTCACCTATTGTTATTAATGTGCCAACCAGAGAACTATTGGCTGTTGAAACAAAGAGTTCTTTTGTTTAATGGTTGGCAAATTTGAATAACAAAACAAATTTGACCTAATGTTGATCAACAGTGAACACTCCTAACGCCCCATTCTCCATCAGTACAAATGAATGCCAAAGGGATTAGTTAATTTAATCCGGAATAAAAATGGAATCCGGAATGTTGTGCCTAATTAACAGACTCAAGTGTCTAGACACCGTATTTAAATAATGTCTCCTGTCGATAAGGTCGATAAGTCAAACTGTTCCAAAATGTCGGGTGTTAGTAATCCGAGTAACGGCGTAACGACGCGTAACGGCGTAACGGCGTAACGAGAATCGGCGTAACGACAATTTTTTAACAATTTTTTTTATTTTTTAAATTTTCCAATTATTATAAAAGCGTGATGTAGACAAATTGATACTCACGCCAGCAGTGGGCACCTTCAAATAAATACTAATATTTCTTCCCTAAAACTGACACGTCAAAACTGTAGCAACACAAGTGGCTATACAAGTGACACAAGTGGTCACAAGTCACCTACATAGAATTTACAGCCTGTATTACATACCTTAGTACAATAATACACGAAGCACAAGCACGGATATTTCTTGGTGTTCGCCTCACATCGAATACGACTGGAATTCAGTTGCGTTCACCACACCTTTTGCCTACTTGAGCTCTAAGGACATAGTGTTAGCTTCCGATGTTATCCTGTGTACGTTGAAAATCAACCTCGTTCCCAGGGTCTCTCTTCTTCCCGCCAAAAGCGATTGAATCAATCGCTTTTGGCGGGAAGAAGAGAGACCCTGGTAACGGGTTGGTTGAAAATTAGCCAATTTATCGACAGAAGCTGAGCCTGCGATATTTTTGGCGCTGATCTCCAAGATGGCGGGTGACCGAGCAGGGTGAGCACAGTCACTGTGCATTTGTATCCATCCATTGACCAACATTTGCAGAATATCGCGTGTTTTTTCTACAGTATTTATTTGAAGGTGCGTGAGTATCAATTTGTCTACATCACACTTTTATAATAATTGGAAAATTTAAAAATAAAAAAAAATTGTTAAAAAATTGTCGTTACGCCGATTCTAAAAAAATAAAAAAATGATTGAAAAAAAAATTGGACAAAAAATTGTCGTTACGCCGATTCTCGTTACGCCGTACGCCGTTACGCGTTACGCCGTTACTCGGATTACTAACACCCAAAATGTCTACAGTCAAAACAAAAAGAACTCAAGAAGCTGGCCGCGGTAACAAGGACAAAGCTGCTGCGCCATTGACTGAGGAAGACATCGAAATCCTTTACACAAATAATTTGCTGGGAGTTTCATCTGTTGAATCAATGTTAAATACTGTTTGGCTAAACAACTGCATCCACTTCGGACTTCGAGGTTGTCAAGAACATGGGGATATGTGTTGGGGCGAGACTTTGCAAGGAAGCAAACGGGAATGAATATTTAGAATACACTGAAAGACAAACGAAAACAAGATCAGGTGTTGACACCTCGAAACGTCCGGAGGGTTTCGCCAAAAATGTTTTCAACTGATGGCGCTGATTCCGCTGAAACGAGATCCTGTGGCCGTGTACAAAATGTACCGCGAGAAGCGACCGGAAAATATGGTGTGTGACGAAGCACCATTTTACTTAGGAATAAACTACACAAAAAAGGAGGGATCTACCAAAAAATGGTTCAAGTCGGCACCCATGGGTGTTAACAAACTAAATACGTTAATGAAAACCATGGCTCCGAAAGCAAACCTAAACATGAGCGGCTCACTAACCATAGTGCTCGTAAGCACATGATTCAAAAGTTAAATGATAACGAAATCCCACCTACACATAATTATCATGCAGTTAAGTGGGCACAAAAACGTCCAAAGCATTACAAACTATAGTAGCTTGAACCTCAACCAACAGAAGAATATGTCAAGCATACTAAGCGGTACATCTCAAACACAGATGACAACTTCAACGACTTCAACTGGTGAAAGTGCAGCGAGCACGAGTAAAACGCCAATGAAGTTCTTCGAAGGTGCCGTGATCAGTGGAGGCCAATTTACGATTTCGGTCTACGATTCAAGCCGAGAGCTCAATCGCTCAAACCAAAAGGAAGTGGAAGAGAATTCGAATTATGGAGTCAGACTCTGATTAACTTGCTTCATATTTTAGCATCTCATGCTTTCAAGAGGCGTATCGGTAAGCTTATATAGTTGCGAATTTGTTATAAGCTTTTGATTGTTACTTCCCGACATGCATTGATTTTTGTGAATAAAACTTGTCATTAAACTGAGCTTTAAATCTCTGTTTGTATACAATAAATATAATACAGCATGGAAAGTGCTTTGTACTGTATTTACGCACTCGTTAGTTTGTATCAGAAATCTCACTCGTTCGCTGCGCTCGCTCGTTCGATTTCTGATATGTCACCAACTCGTGCGTAAATACCGTACGCGCGCACTTTCCATGAAGTATTCTCTATCTATGCTTTATCATTCGTGCCAATATTCGTGCCAGTTCAACACAACACAAGGATGCTGAAATGTTGGTGCGACCAGGGACAATACAGAATGTGCAGCACATATTCCAACTGCTGATTAAATTCAATCGAATCGATGATGATTTTAGACGAAACAACTGCCACCAAATATTTGTCACAAACACACAAAGCAAAGCCAGGCCCTTTGAGTCTTTGTTATATGCGGCTGTTACAGCCGACAAACCTTCACTCTCACTTCATATCTGTTCCAAAATTTAAAGGCTCTAGTATAATGTAGCCTGCGTGCAGACGTCTCCTTTTCCGCGAGAAGCAAGGAAAAGGAGACGTCTGCACGCAGGTTAGTATAATGCGGAACTAAGTGATATAGCTTGGTGTTATTTAGGTATAAACCGAACGCTGGATACGAGTAAGAACTTGAAGTTAGAGACAACCTTTGCAGCATAATCGGGCATAATACTGACAGAAAGGCATATCGCATTCATCGATATTCTTTTGATATTCGTTAAAACGACGCAAGGTATATTGCAAGGTCTTGTCGAGTCTTGCAAACATGCGTTTTATCAGAGTCCGGGTATAGTACGTACAATATTTTACAACCATACTTCGTTATGTGACTTACCTAGCAGAAACACCAGAGCGCCGATAAGGGAGAGTGATGCGAACATGTTGGATGGAAGAATCGAACCGAGGAGTGGAATCGATACGTACGTGGCAAACGTGATACCACTTATGTGACAATTTGCATTTCACGCCCATAACAATGACATTTACTAATAATAGAATAGTGGAAACAATTCATGTCAAATTGCAAAGCGTCTCTGTTTGTAATTGCGCAAAATCAGAGGCGAATTTTTTTTTGACCGCAAAAGCCGCGCAAACAAAGCGTGTCTCCAGGCATGACTCAGTATGTCGGTCAATATCGATCATTATAATCCATCAAAATTTTTTTCTCGCGCGCGATTGGTCTAAACACGTCACGTGACGCAGCCAAAACTGGGGAATATCCGGGTGATATTCCCCAAGTGATATTCCCCAGTTTTGAAAATTTGCGTTTCACGTTCGCAGGTTCAGTTTCGTCTCTAATAAATTGCTAAATTAAATAAAACTGATTGTTTTTGAACAGACTAGAAATTTTTGAACGCCAACATAATTATTTTGTTGTTTTTAAACAGCTTGGCCGACCAAGATCTTCCACGGCAACAGAGCGGCCTTGTGAAAAAATATTTGAAGGATAATAACTACAATAGCCTCCATTTGGCTTCAAAAATATTCTCGGATATTTGTCCTTGGACATTATCTGTTCCTCGAAGCTCACAGTTTTCCTCGAGCTTCGCTCTCGGAAAACTGTTCGCTTCTCGGAACAGATAATGTCCGCGGACAAATATCCGAGCATATTTCCTCGCCAAATGGAGGCTATTGTTTATATATATATATATATATATCTCGGTTTCCTTTGAGGGTGTTTACTGCGCTCTCGACACGCGAACTTGCGTTTTTCAATCATAATGAATTATGACGACAACCAACAATCTCGTTCCCAGAGCCCGTGATTCTTTTGGTCAGCACCAATAGCTTGGTAAAGGATCGCGGGCTCTCGGGACGAGATTGGACAACCAACGGACCCTGAAAAAAAGAAACAAATCTACCAATCACAAGCCACGATGTGTCTTCTGCACTTCTGTTTCCTGACACGTCCGCTAAGTTGATTGACGTAGAGCGAAAGTAGAATAGCGAGTGAAGAAAAGGGGGAGGGGACTTGAGAAAAGAAAGATTTCTGGTAACCCCTTTTAAATTTATGACGATCATCCCGACCCTTTGATATGGTAGACGGGCCCGTAGGGAGGGGGGGGGGGGGGGGGGGGGGGGTGCGCGATGGGTGCGTCCGCACCTGATGAAAAGACTTCCATCTCCTGTGTTATACTTGAGCTGTTTTATAAAGCCTGTCGTCAAGCCCCGCCTAAACGTTTTAACATTGTTGTATAAAATTTGTTGATTCACCAATGTTAGAACGTGTAGCACCCAAAATATTTAACATTGTTGAATCAATAAATGTTATACAACAATGTTAAAACGTTTAGCCTGGCATTAAGACCAAAACAAAAGTAATTATAACTGGCCAATCACAACGAACGCAGATAATCAGGCAGTGAACCAATCAGAAGTTAGAACTTAAAGAAAAAACATGAAACCGGTGCCAAGTGCGGGAAAACATGCAACCGGTGCCAAGTGCGGGAAAACATGTAACCGGTGCCAAGTGCGGGAAAACATGTAACCGGTGCCAAGTGCGGGAAAACACGTAACCGGTGCCAAGTGCGGGAAAACATGCAACCGGTGCCAAGTGCGGGAAAACATGTAACCGGTGCCAAGTGCGGGAAAACATGTAACCGGTGCCAAGTGCGGGAAAACACGTAACCGGTGCCAAGTGCGGGAAAACATGCAACCGGTGCCAAGTGCGGAAAAACATGCAACCGGTGCCGAGTGCGGGAAAACACGTAACCGGTGCCAAGTGCGGGAAAACATGCAACCGGTGCCAAGTGCGGGAAAACATGCAACCGGTGCCAAGTACGGGAAAACTTGTAATCGGTGCCAAGTGAGGGAAAACATGTAACCGGTGCCAAGTGCGGAAAACATGTAACCGGTGCCAAGTGCAGGAAATTCCATACTGATCAGTTCAGCGCATTTCTTCTTTTGGAAATGCGACAAGAGGATGTGAGGTTTCTTTGTTTGAGGCAGAGTGCAAGGCTTTATGCACGTTTATAGACGTTGAAATCGGGAAGGATCGGCCGAAATCCATTCAGTCGGATTTGCCACAAGTGAAAGAAAAAACTTCTCGATTTCGAGCTTCACAAAATCAGGAAAAAGAAAGGGCTCTTTCTAAGTGTAAGCATGTCCTCAAATGGGGTGTGTCTCTATGTCTCTCTAAACGTATATTACTTGTATAAAACTCATAGATCCTATAGAACCTGTAGAACTAGTAGATCCTGTAGAACCCATAGACCTCATAGACCTCATAGACCTCATAGATCTCATAGATCCTATAGAACCCATAGATCTTGTAGAACCCATAAGACCTCATAGATCTCATATATCTCATAGATCCTATAGAACCCATAGACCTCATAGACCTCATAGATCTCATAGATCCCTATAGATCCTATAGATCTTGTAGAACCCATAGACCTCATAGATCTCATAGATCCTATAGAACCCATAGATCTTGTAGAAAACCCATAGACCTCATAGATCTCATAGATCTCATAGATCCTATAGAACCCATTGATCCTGTAGAACTCGTAGATCTTGTATAACCCATAGACATCATAGATCCTGTAGATCTCATAGATCCTGTATATCTCATATATCCTGTAGATTTCATAGATCCTGTAGATCTCCATAGATTTTGTAGATCTCATAGATTTCATAGATCCTGTAGATCTCATAGATCCTGTAGATCTCATAGATCCTGTATATCTCATATATCCTGTAGATTTCATAGATCCTGTAGATCTCATAGATCCGTAGATTTCATAAGATCCTGTAGATCTCATAGATCTTGTAGATCTCATAGATCCTGTAGATCTCATAGATCCTGTAGATCTCATAGATCTTGTAGAACTTATAGACCCTGTAGAACATACATTGTGATGATGAATAGATGAAATTATTCATATATGTGAAACTGCGGTGGAAAGAACTAAGACATACATCGCTTAGAACCCATAGATCGTTTCAGCGTCCCCGGCGTGGGCGCGATGGAAGGTGGCTGTATTCGCAGGCTACCAAAAGGCGTGCATGTAAAAAAAGTGGGTAGTTATAATATGAGGTAAATGTATGAATATCAATTAAGCAACATCAGTGACTGAAATGACAAATAGTGAAAACGATTGGATTAAAACTCGAAACAGGGATTGAGAGCTTTTCAATTTGTTCTTAAAAGTTGAGAGAGAGGGCGCACATTCATATCACAGTTTAGTGATCTTTTTCTCCAGTGAAAGCGAAGCTCCGTTTTTCTGTAAGAATAATCCGTTCAGTCCCTCTAATAATGGCAGTATCTTCCCTTGATGTTTTAAGGCTGGTGCCATTCTATTTAACATTATGCATAAGGGCTTTTTGTTTTATTTCTCTTCTCCTTGAGATTTGACCAGCCGAGTTTATTTAACATTCCAGGTGCATGTCCTTTAGTTGGTGCCATATGATCTGCACCTGTCAGTAATAACATTACCGCGCGATTTTGTAGTTTCAAGTTGTAGAACCCATGAAACCTTGTGTGTCTCTCCATTTAGTTGTTGATGCTGGGCATGCGCCCAATATTTTTGATTCCGCATTTTCTCTCTTTGTTGTAAAGCCGACTTCCTTCCATTGAATTTCACTTCAGACGTTATTCTTTCAACGAGATTGTTAGGTAGCCTCTCGCGCGAAGGCGTGATTGAATTTGTTGATATTCTCATTGAAAGTGCTCGCAGAAGAGTTAGTTCTTAGAAGTCTTAGGACTTCACCTTTTATGAACCCTTTTCTAACCCCTGGTGGGTGGCTAGAAGAGAAGTGGGTGTACTGGAATGTCTCTGTTGGTTTGAAATGCGTGCGGATATCAAGGATTGCTTGTTTTGTTAAATCTCTCGCCTTTAAAAACAGTTGTGTCCAGAAAGTTTATTTCTTTGTCTGAGATTTCAGCCGTAAATTTAATTGTGGGGTGATGTCTGTTTGCTAGGACAATGAATTCTTCTATCTCCTTCTTATCGACATTCCACAGTGAGAATATGTCATCGATGTATCTTTTCCACTTAAGTGGTTTTGTAACGCTTAGACTGATGATTTCCGTTCAACCGCCGACATAAAGATGTTTGCAAAAGCAACTGCCATTCTCATGCCCATTGCGGTACCGTGTGTTTGGAGTTTTTAAGCCGCTTCAAGAAATGGACGGGTTTTTTTCATACTCACTAGCCCTAGCCCTCTACACGGTTGACATGATGTTATCGCATCTCGGTCTAAAATTAGCCAGTAGAGAATTTCTCTTCCACAGGCTTTCTGTAGTGTCGTGTAAGTGCGTACATGTATTGAGTTTATTACAGGAATCGCATTGAAAAAAGCAAAGACAAATGTCCCACAGCAGTGAACAGCATGTTGTTGCAAAATGTGCTAAATTTGGCGGTGTGATCTTTGCGCGTTATTCGATCCAGCGGGGAATCGGCTTCCGGTTTTACGCAAACTGCGGACTTTAGCGAGACTGGCGTGACTACTTCAGCTACTTGTTTTTTTTCGTAGTCACTGCACTTTCCCCAGTTGACATTGCATTGCATTGTCTAAAATTAGCCACTAGAGAATTTCTCTTCCACAAGCTTTCTGGATAATTTCTTCCTACTTTTAGAGAAAATTTCGATTTTCGTATCGTGTAAGTGCTCTTTCATGTTCTTTACAAAGAACAAGCGAAATCCACACGGTTGACATGACGCAATCCGACAGTGTCTAAAATTAGCCACTGGAGAATTTCTCTTCCACAGTCTTTCTGTAGAATTTCTTTCTACTTTTAGAGAAAATTTCGATTTTCGTGTCGTGTCAGTACTCTTTAAAGAACATTCGAAATATTGAATCAGACAATGGAAAATAACAGTTTTTCTTCATACAATTACAGTATGTCAATTTATTTACGAGGAAAAACGCATGACTGACCTTTTGATCAAGAGGGGTTTTCCCATTACATTGTAAACGAAGCCAGGAGACATGCAAATAAATATCCACTAGAGAATTTCTGTTCTGTTTAATACATGCACCTCAACCAGTAAACGAACTATAAAACCCGGTCCCAAAAAACATAATAGTTTTTTCTTACACAATTCCACAGCATATATGTCATTCACAATTTATTTTTACGTTGAGCGAAAACACATTTTTTCCCTCGTTGAACATGAAAAATTAACCACAAGAGAATTTCTCCGTCTTCCTTAGCATGATGCAATATTACATCAGGCAGTCACGTTTTTTCGTCACGCAGATTCGTGTGTTGACTCTTTATAGGCTTAGAGTCCAGTGACCGCGAGTTTACTCGAAGCGATCGAAGCAGATTGTCAACACAGCGCTCGCTTGTAAACAGGTGAATAAAATTACGTTTTACTTGGCTTGTGTGAAGCTTGTTATTTTTTAATTTTCACGACTTACATAACAATCAACGTTATCCTATTCTGAACGTATGGGTTACCCTGTGGAAGACAAAAATGCTCAAAAACCAAACCCTGTCCAGCGGGGACATTTCCTATATAGCGTACACAAGGGAGAGCCCCCCACCCATACCTCCCCCCCCCCCCCCCCGAGGAAATCGGCCGCTTGTAATCTCTTCAGGGATCTTGTTTTCCGTTGAATTCAAATGATTCTCTTGGAGAATAAGCCTGAGTATTTCTCTTAGGGAGTGGGTCGGAATGGGGATATTGTCCCCGTAGTAGAAAGTCTCGTATGCTCTGCAAAATTGTGTTTATCCCCTCCCCTTTGTGGGATATTTGTGTATCTACAGGATCTATGAGATCTACAGGAGCTATGAGATCTACAAGATCTATGAGATCTACAGGATCTATGAAATCTACAGGATCTATTGAAATCTATGAGATCTACAAAATCTATGAGATGAATGAATTGAATGTTTATTTCCCGTCAATTAATACAAAAACATATTGGAAAGTGTTACAATAAAATAGCTTTGGGAGGAAGACTAAAGAAACCCTCACGGGCTTTTACAAAGTAGTCTCCCTGTGAGTTAACAAGATCTATTAAAATTCATTCAATTGGTATCAGTGAGATAGGCATAATACGAATAAAATTACAAATAATAAGATATTATTTACATATAATTACAAATATCAATCTTACCCTTTTAATTATATTTGTTTACTTTTAAACTATCATTACTCTGAAAAAGGAGAAATTTTTCATTTTCCTTTTGAATATTTTTCATAGATGCCGAGCGTTTTGATGTTCACAGGTATTCTATTCCAGATATCAATTATCTTGTTTCTTGTAGAGAATTTTCCATAATTTGTTCTGTTAAAAATCTTATGTAAATTCTTTGATTCTCTAGTATTATATTTTATGGACTTGTGCGTTTTCTATACAGAAGTCATTGAAATAGAATGGTATTACTTTGTTATTTAGACTGAAGCTGAAGGGGCCAATTAGAAAATCATTTATTTGGGTAAACGTTTTAAAAGACTCAATTGAGTAAAAAGCGGAAGAGATGGTGCTGTGTATGAAGAAAAAGTTATAATTCTTAATACCTTCTTTTGTAGCTTTAAATAATTTATCAAGCCTTGTGGGATAGTTATTTGCCCAGACAAATATTTCCATAATGGAGGTACGGGTAAATTAAACTATTGTATAACATTTTTAAAAGCGATTGATTGACGTAAAAACGAATTCTACAAAGCAAGCCCTGTAGATCTTATAATCTTTTTAGTGATATAGTCAATATGGGCTCTTCCACGTTAAGTGTTGATCAATTACAATTCCTAGAAATTTACTTTCTTCCACTCTCTGTAGTACATTGTCGCTTAATTTAAGATGTAATTGACTTTTTAACCGTTTTTTTTGGGATTTGAAATGATGAAATTTGATTTTTTTGATATTGAGAGTCAGTTGATTTAGTGTTAGCCTACTGTAGGATCTATGAAATCTGCAGGATCTATGAGATCTACAGGATCTATGATGTCTATGGGTTCTACAAGATCTACGAGTTCTACAGGATCTATGAGGTCTATGGGTTCTACAAGATCTGCGAGTTCTATAGGATCTATAGGATCTATGAGATCTATGAGATATATGAGATCTATGAGGTCTATGGGTTCTACAAGATCTATGGGTTCTATAGGATCTATGAGTTCTATTGATCTATGAGATCTATGAGATCTATGAGGTCTATGGGTTCTACAAGATCTATGGGTTCTATAGGATCTATGAGATCTATGAGGTCTATGGGTTCTACAGGATCTACTAGTTCTACAGGTTCTATAGGATCTATGAGTTTTATACAAGTAATATACGTTTAGAGAGACATAGAGGACACACCCCATTTGAGGACATGCTTACACTTAGGCTGCCACCTTTGAATTGTATTTGTGCTGATTGCCTGTGTGATTTTGTGACATTTGTGAGCGGCTGACCTGATCTGACCTTTGAAAGCTTCTGCGGTTAGTGACACAGCTGAACTGCAACATAACATGACAATGAAGACCATATCTCTCGTATTTTGAAAGAGATCGATCAGGCGTTTCTACATCCGCCAAGTGAGCGCTACAACTGGCAACAGAACTAGGTATCGACATCGTTTTCCCTTGTTGTTGTATTAAAAGGCGACAGGACATTTGCTGCTCTATATATTAAATTATGTCTTCTGACCTACTCAGTTACTTCAGGTGTGTTTTATTTTTTATTTTAACGCAGTAAACGAGCATGTTGTATTATGTGGAGGATTTTTCACGTAGAATAGAGCCTTCGAGTGTTCACTCTTGCAAATTTAAGAGGTCACAGACCAGGCCTAGGATATGCGTGTATTGTTGCAGCGTTCGATTTTGATACAACAGCCGATTATAACCTAACCAATAGCTCTGTTTTGAAACATAGCGCGCGACCAGAAGAGAAATACAAGAGCTAGTCGCAACTCATTCCTGGGCTAAAGGATATCGAAGCCATGTTTTCGCTTTTCTGCAAGCAGTTAAATATATCCCGGACAGTATACGTGTAAGCGTAAATAGATTATTTCTGAACCAAGACGGCTCGATCTGTTTTGAACATAGAGCGCGACGAGAAAGGCAAGTGCTCCTCCCAATATTCCTGGCCAAAATATATCACAGCCCTGTTTCTCTTTCTACAAATTTTAGGAGTCCATGTTAGGCTTGGGATGCAAAATAACTCGATCGATGCGTGATTGTTGCGACTCAGTTGCAGCACGCCAGTTGTTCGCTGTTACTCAGTGTAACCTAAACCAATACTGTTTAGCTTGTTTCGAACATAGCGCGCGACCAGAATATAAATACAAGAACTAGTCGCAACTCATTGCTGGCTAACGATATCGAAGCCATGTTTCTCTTTGTGCAAGCAGTTGATCCCGGCCAGTAATACATGAAAGCGTATAGCTGCGGATTGTCGAAGGACGAAGCGCGATCTCCGATCTGAGCGCGACAAGAGCTCGATCTAGAGCGCGACAGAGAAAGGCAAGCGCTCGTCACAAACTTATTCCAGGCTAAAATATATCAAAGCCATGTTTTCTCGTCCAGCAAGCAGCTATCCCCGGCCAGAAATAAACGTAAATAGATTGTTGGATTGTTTTCATTCTAAGCATCGCGTTACATCGACTCAGAAGCTTTCAACTCGCGCGCGATCGCAATCGTGAAAATTTCGCACCACGTGACTCCAAATTCGCGCTCTGATTGGATAATTGTTTGTTTTGGTCGGCGGATGAAAACATTTCCAAAAGTGACAATGCGCTGGACTGCTGATGACGTAGCAATATACATGGATTTGGAATTGTGTCTTTAATTTGAATTGTGTCTTTTGATTGGTCTATTTTTGTGAGATTTTTTCTCAGATCTAACATGACGGACTGCGGTCGAATTATTCGTAAAACTTCTTTTAAAATACAAAATATTTTTTGAATTCATCTTCAGAATCATTTATCGGAGACGCAGAGAGGCGGAGAGGCGCTCGTCACCAGGCAGGTAAGATTTTTGTTCATTATTAAGTTGTTGCTAATAACCAATCACCTGCCTCGTCCCCAGGCGTCGCTCCTTGTTTGAGCGCGGTGGCGCGTGGGGTTGTGGGACTGTTGCAGGCGAGAAGACATCAAGCCCCGCGCGTCCCTGTTTTCCCGCTCGTTTTCCCCCGCTCGCAACGGCGCCTGGGGTCGAGGCAGACCAATCACGGAATGTTGATAGCGACATTCTCTTTTCAATAGAAAATGATCCAGGGTGACACAACAGAAGGCAAAGAAAGGGGAGGAATTTATTTGATAAAACCAGTACTTATTCAATGTTGGTTCGTCGGATAAGTTAACCTTTCCAAATGGTGGTGAAAAATTTGGTGAAAATGTCTTACGTGCCGCTGTACTTGGCGTCTTTTAAATGTGATCCTTCTATTTCTATGGAAATATTTTGACTAGCTATAGTTGAATGATTGTTGTTGGAATATTTCGATGAACCAAGAATAACAACAACCCTGGATCCAACTGCACGGGAGTTTGTGCCAGAGCCAGTATGTATTATTGTAAGGAGGTCACGTGACCCTCGTGCTTACATTGGGTTAATTGTTAAACGCGCGCCATTTTCAAAATTAAAAGGAAATTCAAAATGGGAACAGATCTTCTTATCCTTTTGAATTGTGTCTAAAGTTAATTATCTCCTATTTCATGCCCAGGTCGTCTATTCTCCTTGTTATGATATATAATCCACTAACTAGAAATTTTTACTTCCAAAAATAGCGAGACATCCATTCCCATTCCAGTGCGGAGACGCGGCTAACCGCGGCTCCGTGCTGGGAAACCGCGGCTCGCTACCCCGGGAATGGATGTCTCGCTATTTTTGGAAGCAAAAATTTCTAGTTAGTGGATTATATATCATAACAAGGAGGGATTGGTCCCGTGTAGTGAACTGACTGTGATCCCGTGCTGGGCTACAGTCAGTTCACTACACGGGACCAATCCCTAAAAACATGGCGCGGTGGTCAACTGCCGACAGGTCAGTTCTAATTGTTTTAGTAAAAATCATAACAATTGTCGTATCAACTCTAAATCATCCAACGAAACTTCGTAGAAACGAAAAGAAACGGCAATTTTGTGACGACCTCCAGCCACTGCACACTAATGGCTGTTATAGTCCCACCACTAAATTTTCTTTGATTCTGATTGGCTTAAATCGAACACGTGACGTGATAGTGTTCATCCGCGGAGAGACACTGTCAGGTAATAGTGCCCGTCGGGCAAAAAAACCCCGGATCGATAGTGCCCGCCTGAGCGAAAAACAACCGTTTTGTGCAGTTTTGAGCTAAACAGTTGAAAGAATAAATTAAAAACTAGCGAGAATTTACTCTCTATCAATTCTTTCATAACATATGGGCATACACGAAGTTTGGAACGAAATATTTAATGGCAAATTCCTGTAAATGTACAACAAATGCGAATGAAAGAGCACTAAACAATTTACGGAAAGATCGGTAAACCGACACAAATTCGTCCAAAAACTGACAGCCTGTTTACACCACAAGTTTAAGCTTAGCCTATTCAGTATTGTTACCTTGTATTTCCAAGAGGCTTATCAATTCCAGCTTGAATCAGCACAATAAATATCGGTTACGAAGCTTAAATACGGCAGTTTCGTCAAGCGTTTGCCCGCCGTAAACAAGTGAAACCTTCGACTCCGTTCAGTTGTCCGTTCGACTTGTAAAATGAATATAATGTTTCAGCTCCACAATTATTTCCGATCTTCCCATTTTGAGCTAAATCATTTGCACAATTTTCCAGAATATATGCCACTTTAGAAGAGATTGAGCGAAGAAATAATCCGAAGAAAACTTTGTCCTGCTTTCTTATCAACTTGGCGGCCCGCGCCAGGTTTGCCGCCGTTTTCATACAAATCATGCTTCATTTAATGGAACTGAAAAATCACTCAGTCGATTTATAACTTTTGAAAAAGTAATCCGAAGTTTAACCTAAAGTTTTGTACGTATTTACGAGACAACAGTTGAGATGCAAAACTATTTTTTAAGCTCCAAGTGTCACAGTGTGTTAGAAATCGAAATAAATAAATTCATGTCGTTTTCGGTTTTAGGCCGCCGCGCAGAAAATTTAGTGGTGAACAATAACGACAATAGAGTGTTTTTGTCTCGGAACTATCGGTCTGATAGTTGCCCTTGGAAATTTTATGTTCTAAAAAACTAGCATATAAGCCCTCGAACTTCGTTCTCGGGCTAATATTTGTTTTTTAGAACATAAAATTTCCGCGGGCAACTATCAGCCGATAGTTCCTCGACAGAAACACTCTATGTTATATTATAATAACTTCATCGGGCATTGTGGCGTATTTTGCGGGCTAAAATGGAGAATTCAGCGGGCTAAAATATATTTTAGCCCGCTGAACTGAGCCAATCAGAAACAAGAAAATAACGTAGCAGCCAATCAGAACTAGAAACCATTCAACTGTTCGCGCCGTTTTCTTGGAATTCAAAGCGCCGTTGACTCGAAGTGCTGCCATCTGCAGCTGCAAAGCTATTGTTTTTTAGCTTTGTATTATCAGACTGGCTGAAAAAGCTAACGAAGAAGCAAATTTTCAGCCTTCTCAGTACAGCTAGTTGAAGAGGACTTACAGAAACTCGAGGAAGAATCCATACACGGCGGCGAATTGAATGTAAGTTTGTCTTCTTCGATCGAAACCCGCTCAGTTCAGGCAAAATATTTTATGCCAAATTGCCAGTTCAGTAATTGCATGATTAAGTTCCAACACGTCTAGATGACTATTTATTTGCTGTTGATGGAATTCTGTAATTTTTCCTTTCAAGAGAACTTTAGAGCACAGATTGTTTTCGACGAATTTTGCGTACGGTTTTCTGCCAAGTTTTACAATCATATGAAATAAACGTCGACCCGACGCCGGCAGTGTTTCAAGATATCGCTTACTGTCTTTGATTCCTTTTCTAAATGCCCTCTGAAATTATTATAATAGTAATAGAGTTGATGTTCTTGGGCGTAAATATTTTTTTGGCCCTTCTCAGTCTCATTTTAAGCCCTCGCCGAAGCGGGCTCGGGCTAAAATGAGCCTGAGTCGGGCCAAAAACATATTTACGCCCGCGAACATCAACTTAGGCTCGATTACCAGCCGCTGTTCGGGAAAATGAGCCCGCGCTCCTCCCCCCGAACTCACGGCTGGACGCGTGAGGTTTCTTTTGTTGGTTTTAGCCAATCAGAATACCGCCTGCAGAATTTCGTCCGGCATAAATTATCTTTCAATCTGATGCAAAGAGTTGTTTGATGCGGCGTTCGATCGTCTTCAAGATATATTTAACCTTGAAACTCTCGAAGATAGGCAACAGGAATCAATTAATGGGCATGATGTCTTGGTAATTCAACCGACAGGATGGATTTTTTTATCCGCACCAAGGAAATACATCACGGCAAGTTCGCGCTAAACCGGGGAGCAAAGACACTACTATTACCGCACAAGGAACTGATGAGATCCATTTGGACATTCAAAATGTACTATACAATACAAGAAAACAGTCGGTAAACTTGTGTGATAAATTTGATCTGGGATTTTATGCAAATCATGTGGTGTAAGAACGCGACGTCTCTGGCGAAATTGCATCAAAACATTGTTTCTTGTCACGGACTGGTCATGTACATCTTGTAATATTTTTCATCCCGGGTTTCAGTCATATAGCTTCACAATAAAGGCGAGAAATCAATATCCTTCGCGGAATATTTCAGATCAGATCTTTTTCTTCGAAAATATAAGAGATAATGGAAATAAACGAATGTCACGAGCCGGAGTAGCGTTACATAAATTAATTTTTTTGATTACGTCACAGACACGGCTGTTCGCTCACGCGTCCAGCCGTTCTTCTCGGGGAGGAACGAAGAACCGGACTCGAGTAAGCGGCGGAAATCGAGCCTAACATCAACTCTATTGTTATAATAGTGCCCGTCGGGCAAAAAACCCCCGGATCGATAGTGCCCGCCTGAGTGAAAAACAACCGTTTTGTGCAGTTTTTGAGCTAACAGTTTGAAAATAATAAATTAAAAAATAGCGAGAATTTACTCTCTAATCAATTCTTTCATAACATATGGGCATGCACGAAGTTTGGAACGAAATATTTAATGGCAAATTCCTGTAAATGTACAACAAATGCGAATGAAAGGAGCACTAAACAATTTACGGAAAGATCGGTAAACCGACACAAATTCGTCCAAAAAATGACAGCCTGTTTACACCACAAGTTTAAGCTTAGCCTATTCGGTATTTGTTTACCTTGTATTTCCAAGAAGCTTGTCAATTCCAGCTTGAATCATCACAATAAATTATCGGTTACGAAGCTTAAATACGGCAGTTTCGTCAAGCGTTTTGCCCGCAGGTGAAACCTTCGACTCCGTTCAGTTGTCCGTTTGACTTGTAAAATGAATATAATGTTCAGCTCCACAATTATTTCAGATTCTTCCCATTTTGTGCTAAATCATTTGCACAATTTTCCAGAATATATGAATCATTAGAAGAGATTGAGCGAAGAAATATCCGAAAAAACTTTTTTGTCAGTCCTGCTTTCTTTTCATTCAACTGACTTGGTGGAACCCGCGCCAGGTTTTTTGCCGCCGTTTTTCATACAAAATCATACTTCATTTAGATGGAACTGAAAAATCACTCAGTCGATTTATAACTTTTGAAAAAGTAATACCGAAGTTTAACCTAAAGTTTTGTACGTATTTACGAGACCAAAAGTTGAAAAGCAAAACTATTTTTTGAAGCTCCAAGCGTCGCAGCTGTGGTGTTAGAAATCGAAATAAATTAAAATTCATGTCGTTTTTTCAGTTTTTAGGCCGCCCGCACGTGAAAATTTAGTGGTGAACAATAATGACAATAGAGTGTTTTTGTCTCGGAACTATCGATAGTTGCCCTTGGAAATTTTTATGTTCTAAAAAACTAGCATATAAGCCCTCGAACTTCGTTTCTCGGGCTAATATTTGTTTTTTTAGAACATAAAATTTCCGCGGGCAACTATCAGCCCGATAGTTTCCTCGACAGAAACACTCTATTGTTATAATAGTGTACGAGTAGCTCAGCCAATCAGATTGTCTCATTTGCATTAGTATACTAGCAGATTTTTTACTAATAATTAATAGGCCAATTTCGAATATATTAAAATTCTGACTTGGTCTCCGAGGATTAGGGGAATAAAAACAAAATAAATTATTTATTCATCCTCAACCCTCGATGTGATTTCTTTTCTATTCTCACTGGAGCCATCACACACAAACGCCCCCTAATCAACTAGTATTCTATTTGTTTCTATACCCGTGTCATCCGTAAGCCCATGGGTGGTTTTGCTACGCATATATTAGATGGTTTTATATAAATAGGCAGTTGTTTGTCCATTTTATTCCTCCCTTCGTTTCTAACGGACGCCAGAACGTCAACTTGGACGCTTTTTTTATTTTTCGTGTCATCGCTGCGCCTTCTATTCTTGAGTCTCTATGGGCGGAGCAAGTTCCTCAGAAACCCCGTTGCGGGCGGCGGTTGCCGCAGCCATCGCAGATGATCCTGTACTAGCAGTTCCCGCGGCCGTGGCAAAGCAGCACAACCTGTTCAAGCGGCTCCTCAAAATAATGCTCTCAACGCCATACCAGCGATACCAGCTGTGTGTTCCAAGAGGTTAGTTTTCTCTTGTTGCTTTCGTGTATTTTCCCGGTGTGGTTCAATTTCCTCCTCCCGCTTTTGGTTTGGTTTTTGGGGGGGGGTTTTTTGTTTAGTTTGCATGGTTTTAGTTTTGCTCTTTTCAGTCGGCATGTGCGTATTTTGTCTTCCCACTCCTGTGTTACGAATTTTTGGTTTTCTCGCCCCGGCTGCGGTGTCAGTAGTGTTCAGTCTATATTTCTCATCATAATTTTTCAGTGTATTACTTTAACCAGTGTCTGTGTTACTAGTCTGCGTTTATAATTTTCTATTCTGTGTACCATTTTTCAGTCTGTGTGTCTACAAACTTTCAGCTTTTCAGTCTATTTATAATTTTCAGTCTGCGTTACTACAACTTTCTTTTATCAGTCTGTTACAAGTCTCGGTTTTCAGTCTGTGTTACAATTTTCAGTCCGTGTTACAAAGTCGTCTGCGTGACAATTTTTTCAGTCCTCGTGTGACAAGACTGCGTTACAAGTCTGTGTGACAATTTTCAGTCTGTGTGACAATTTTCAGTCTGTGTGAACATTTTCAGTCTGTGTGGCAAGTCTGTGTGACAATTTTCAGTCTGTGTGGCAAGCCTGTGTGGCAATTTTTCAGTCTGTGTGGCAAGCCTGTGTGGCAATTTTTCAGTCTGTGTGGCAAGCCTGTGTGGCAATTTTCAGTCTGTGTGGCAAGCCTGTGTGGCAATTTTCAGTCTGTGTGGCCAAGCCTGTGTGGCAATTTTTCAGTCTGTGTGGCAAGCCTGTGTGGCAATTTTCAGTCTGTGTGGCAAGCCTGTGTGGCAATTTTCAGTCTGTGTGGCAAGTCTGTGTGACAATTTTCAGTCTGTGTGGCAAGCCTGTGTGGCAATTTTCAGTCTGTGTGGAAAGTCTGTGTGACAATTTTCAGTCTGTGTGACAATTTTCAGTCTGCGTGACAAGTCTGTGTGACAATTTTCAGTCTGCGTGTCAACAACCTTTCAGTTTTCAGTCTTAGTGACAATTTTCATGTTTCCCCCCCCCCCCCCCCCCCCCCCCCTTCACGTACTCCATTTTCTACTGTGGTTTTAGGGTCTTGATGAGCTCCGCCTCCAGATCGAAGCATTACAATCCACACCTTAACACGTCTAAAGTGGATCAAGCCCTGGAGTCCGTCAGGCACCTGGCTAGCCGCCCTTTTCCACTTCTTGATTCTTTCGCCCTTTTGGCGAGCTTAGAGCAATTAGCAGATTGTGCTAGGGATTCCAATCATCCAGAACGCAAGAAGTACGAACGCTATCCTCAAACAGTGCCCCTATATAGCCGATCCCAATAGCCTGGCCCAAGTGGTTCAGCAGCTTTTAGGTGATAAAGAAGAGAGGGATGTCCGCGACGCAAATTCGCAAGATCTTCAAGGGTAATCCGCCTTCCAAGATGACAGAGTCGGTGTATGATTACTCGGGTTCATCGTATCGAGCTCCACCTACAGCTCCTGATCGATATCGGGGAGGTCATTTCGTTTGACCGGGGGCGCGGCTTTAGGCCCTCTCCTTATTCAGTCAGACCAAGACAATGTTTCAATTGTAGAGGAATTGGTCATTTTGCTAGAAATTGCCCTCATAGTGTTAGGAAATAGCTTGTATTCTTCGGCTGTTGTAAAATTAAAACGTTGCCTTCACGTTTATTTATATTTGCTTGTTGTTTGATCATTATTATTATTAAGCTGACCGCTCAGTATGCCTCGATGGGGTTGTCTAATACCCTTAATTGCTCTGTCCCCTGGACGGGGTATTTCGGGGCTGCTTCGCGGTTAGCTTTTTCCCTTTCCTGTTCTTTTGTTTACGAGCCCTTCGTCGTTTTCCTTTTTTAGGTCTCACCATGTAAGAGGGCCTCGTTGTGAGTTCCATCCGGATAGAGTTTCTGTTAATACCATCCGGTGGTGCAATTGGAAAGGGGAAAAGCACCGTGGAGCAGGCCCGATCCCTTCGCCTACCATGGTTTCCAAAAGAGTCACCCACGCTACCCCTAGGGACGTTGTTTTTTTCGTGACACTAATTATTTCATGGCAGGGGAGTTTAAGCAACCATCAGTTTTATTGGGAGTCCATCTTGGAGCAGAATCCAAATAAAGACGAGATTTTGTCTTACATTGCTCATGGGGTCGTGATTCAAGATTTTTTTCGTTCCATTTAAGGGCGACTTTCAGGGGAAATACTACGATTCAGCAACCCCTCCAGCAGTTTTTTTTTCCCAACAGTAAGACGTGTTCAGAATTTGAAGAGTTCATTTCCTCCACTATCCTTGACCGTGTTAAGAACGGTTCCCTACTTGTTTGGGGACAAGTTGGCTCTGTTAACCCCTCCTCATTTGGTCTTGCCAATCACCATAGAATCTTCCAAGCCCAGAATGTGCCACGATGAACGGTTCTTAAATTTGTGGATTAAAGATCTTCCTTTGTCGCTTGATTATATTTCCAACCTTCCACGATATGTCTCCAAGTCCCATTTTCAAACTACTTTCGATGACAAAAGTGGCTACGATCATGTTAGATTGTCCCCTAAAAGTTTCACCTTGGTTGGATTGGAGTGGAAGGGCTGGCTTTTTTGTTATAAAACTCTACCCTTCGGTTGGAAGGCAAGCGCGTATATTTACCACACGATTGGTATGGCGGCTACGAATTATATTCGTTCCCTGGGGGTCCCGTGCAGCCAATATATCGACGATCGGCACGTTGGCCAGCTCGCTTTACACCACGATCTCAAGCTTTCACTCGGCTGATCCAATTTCCAACTTGCTGAGGCAGCCGCCTTTATAATCTGTTCAGTCCTGGTGTTCCTCGGTTACTTCATTGGCCTTTCCAAGTCTGTTCCCTTTCCCCAGACCAGGATAAGATTTTTGGGTTCTTATCTGACTCCATCCTTCAAGCGTTTATTATTCCAGAAAGATAAAAGGTGAAGTTTGCTACCCTTCGCGATCTCATTCTCCAAGGTCGTACAGTATCTATTAAGACGCTCCAACGTTTAGCAGGAAAGATTACCTCCTTCTCTCTCGCCGTCCCAGCTGCTCAGTTGCATGCAAGGGAGATTTTATCGTGCTATATCTTTGGCAACTCGCTCGTCTCGTCCTATCAAGGTAGCCGGTGAGCTTAGATAAATTCTCGGCTATTGCTCGTTTTAATTCTATCCAAGCTTGAGAATCCTTGCATTTCGCCTTCGCTTTTATGTCCTTAGCAGGGACCTCAGTTTTTCTCTATTGATTTTTTCTCTGGGGACCGCTCCTCGGACTTAGGGAGAACAAAATCTAGGGAGGTTCTCTTTTTCCCAGACTCCTCAGGACTCCTATTCAACCACACCTTCGGAAAAACCTTAAGAGGGAGTTCTGCACACTCGTTTTCAGTTAGGCGTTGTGACAACTCCATAATTTGTCCTGTTAAGAATTTTCAGCTCTATTTAAGCATTTGCCGCTTGATTAACATTCAAATTTCAGAGGGGTTACTTGTTTCGTGCCACCACAAAAGGCAGGGCATGTCTCGGACAAACCTTTTATTGGCTCTGCTGTTTATAATCGCTTTAAATAATACCTCAAGGACACTGGCCTTGATGAGGGAGAAACACCTCACAGTTTTTCGCTCCGGTTGCTCCATCACTTTGGAACTCTTGGGGGTCCCTAAGGAAACCATTGCTAAACACTTAGGTTGGCGCTCCATTGGAATGGTAGACCACTACAATGATTTGGCAAAATTTGCGACACCTGGAAATCCAGCTAAAGTTTTGTCATCGGCAGCCTGTTCCGATGGTGCGTCCTCTTCTAAGGATGTGACATCCTCGTATAAGTCTGTTAATGAGCTTTAAGAATTTCAAGCCTGTCTTCCTGTAACTTGTGTGACTAGAGTTAAAATAAATTTTTGAGTTTTGGGGGGAGAACTACATATTTTTTACTGGTTTTCCACCCTTTTGCTTATCAATCTGTTTATTAATTGAGTTATCCGGAAGCGGCCGCCGTAGGGCTCGCTCCTTCCCATAACTTGTATTAGCTTGGGGCGTTTGAGAGTGAGAGCTCCCAGTGGGAAATTTATTACTATTCTCACTGGAGCCATCACACACAAACGCCCCCTAATCAACTAGTATTCTATTTGTTTCTATACCCGTGCATCCGTAAGCCCATGGGTGGTTTTGCTACGCATATATTAGATGGTTTTATATAAATAGGCAGTTGTTTGTCCAGTTTTATTCCTCCCTTCGTTCTAACGGGACGCCAGACGTCTACTTGACGCCCCTCCCTCCTCCCCGCAGCGATACTTGCGTCCTTTCTTTTCTGAGCTCCCGCTCCCTTACGCCTCCAGGCTCGCTCCTTCCCATAACTTGTATTAGCTTGGGGCGTTTGAGAGTGAGAGCTCCAGTGGGAATTTATTACGATTTCATTTGTTTTATTCCGCAAGCCTCGGAGCCAAGTTAGAATTTTAATATATCGAAATTGGTCTATTCACCTGCATAGCTTTATTTTCTCAAACGAGTGAATAAGTTTTTATCAGAGGTCTATAACTAGTTTATATATTCCTCTGGTTTTTATTTTGGTTCTAAGTTGACACGCTGTCCCTCTTGCTTTGGATGTGAAATTTTCGTGCGGAGGCTGGAGGCTCCGCGCAGTCTAAGAGAATCGAGCGGCACTTGGGGAGAGCTAGCCTGCGTCGCAGAACGGACTTGACCGCCGGTAATGTCCGTCTGCGAATTAGTGCACAAATCCGTGTTCTAGACCCCCAACGATGTAACGAAATACCGGAAGGCCTTTCGAAATCCCCTTTATTCTGATTGGCTATGGTAAAAGGCGTGACAGGCCTGTTCGAAGTTCGTGACATTTGCCGTTCTCTATTGAATTCGGTCTTCTGACCTACTTTGCCCTTCAAGACTGTTTCTAACGGGCAAGATATGTTGTATTATGAGGAGGATTTTGAAGTAGAATAGCTATAGAGCCATCGACTGTGTTCACTCTAGCAAATTTTAAGAGGTCACGTTTGGTCTCCTGTCGGGCAAACAGATATTTACAACGCGTTAGTTTAGACAACAAACACTCGGCAAACCGAACAAGGTAGTTCCCATTTAAAACCTGCTGAATAGTTTCTGGGTCTTCCAAGTCCGTGATAGCATGCAATCGCCAGTATACCCGTATTGTTTGAAATTATTAAGCTTGGTCCTCCATCAGCGATCGTAAAGGTGAAATCACAACAATAACACTCGATCATATATCAGCGACTGCGACAATCGGGAGACACTGAAAGATCAACGACTTTCCAAAACCTGTGGGTAAATTGATAAACACGTTTTTTTCCCCTGGAAGAAAGATTTGATCGCTTCTCGTTGTTCTGGGAGTAGCTCCGTTAATTCAAACTGAGCTTTCTCTAACCGCTTCGAAAGCTGCCCTCCATTATATCTTCAGTGATTTTTTTTTAATACTGTACTATTTTTAGGCTCGCTTTCCGCGCGCTAGCTTCCGGTCCTAGCTTGCGTGGACTTCCCTTAGCCAATCACAACCAAATCATAGCTAATTGAACAATAGCTTTATGTAAAGGCCAATCACAGACAAGTACTCAGATCCTGGTACGTCGTTGGGGGTCTAGAACAAGGATTTGTGCACTAATTCGCAGACGGACATTACGGAGGTCAAGTCCGTCTGCGACGCAGGCTAGGGGAGAGCATATTTCATTGGACTTCGCCAACAATGCCAGCTGGTTTTTGATGAGAGGGGAGTGATATGAGATTGTTTATGCTGTCGACTTATAACAAATGTTGGTCTTTTTTAACAGCTAATCTGATACGGCTGACGAGAGGTTCCCAACCGGATGTATCACGATGGACCGATGATTTCCTTTTTTTTTTTTACTGCATTTTATTTTTTGCATATTATATTTTATATCTGCTATATGTGCTGTGTATTTTACTGTGTTTACTTTACCGGTTCCTGCCACCTTTAGCTTGGGTTGCATCCCCTCCCCGTTACCTGCCATCAGGCGTCCCTAAGAAAAACGATGGAAAACCTGCCCATGGGTGGATTCAGAGCAACCTGTCACAGGCTGTCACACAATAGCCCTTTTCACGGTTAACTTGCGATATTTGCATAACAATACACTTGAACATAGAAGCGAGGCAATTTCGGGCACTAGCTGCAAAACATCGTGTTTTTCTTGAACTCCTTGAACTCTTTTAGTATAAAAACAGTTTTAAAATGTAGAAGAACTACAATTCTTTTAGTTTACGTTGTTTTTAGAAAAAAATGTAAAACGACTTTTCTCTATTAATAAAGAGTAGACTCGCATAAGCAACAGGGAGATCGGATTTACGATCTTTACGGCAAACTTTATCTAAAATAGTTGCATATTTAGTTCTTCTCCGTTTTAAAACTATTTTTATGCTAACATAGTTTAAGGAACTCAAGAAAATCACGATGTTTTACAGCTTGTGCCCGAAA
Source organism: Desmophyllum pertusum (assembly GCA_029204205.1). NCBI lineage: Eukaryota > Metazoa > Cnidaria > Anthozoa > Scleractinia > Caryophylliidae > Desmophyllum > Desmophyllum pertusum. Next base: position 4,553,713 of record MU825873.1, on the reverse strand, counting down.
TTGCCTCGCTTCTATGTTGAGCTGTATTGTTATGCAAATATTTCAGGTTAACCGTGAAAAGGGCTATTAGGACAAAACATTCGTACTGAAAAATCTTTTACAAGTACACTTATACTGGAAAGCCGAGGAAGGGCTTCGGACTTCAGACGTCTGTCTTCTGACTTCTGGCTTCGGACTTCGGACTTCGGACTTCGTACTCCGGACTTCAGACTTCCAACTTACACACTCCTTGCAAGAACACAAGCTTCCAGACTGTCAAACATAAAAAAGTTATTAACTAAATTTCAGCCTCATGTTCTTAAATTTTAGGCCTTATTCAGCCTCGACACTTATCAAAAACGTGCTTATAAAAACGCAGTGCAATTTTAACCCTTAACATGCTAACTGGAGATATATGTCAACTTTGGAGTCTTACACATCAAAGCGATTGTGACGTTATCAATTAACACGCGACAAGATTAGTTTGACACGCATCTGATGCAGAAAGGATGGATCTTTGTAACCGTGCATTAATTTTGGAAATCTATCAAATTCTTCCAGAGTTATGCTGGAAAAACCTGTTCAATTTTCACACCCAACAAAGCTGATAGGAAGTGTATCAAGCGCCGAAGATAGCAAGAAAAGAAAGAGGGAGTAAAAGGAAAGGAAAAGAGAGAAGGAAAAAATCAGAAGAAAAACTTTTTTTTAGTCTTTTTTTGGCTATGCACTATGGCCAACGATAAAATTGAACGGTTTTGCCCCAAAACGTTTTTAAATCTTCCCCTAGTTCTCCAAATGGCATTCTTAGCAAAGGTTAGCCAAATTTCCGGTAACAGCACCAAGAAAACGGGTTACGTGACCCAAAAATGCGTTTTTCAGTGCGAATTCTAGGACCTTAAGGGTTAAGTAAAAAATCCAACGCAATATGTTGCAAATCATACTACAGGAACCTACAATTTCTATCAATTCTTGCGATAGCTTTTAAGACGATTTCCGCTGGACGTTCGAGCAAAAAGTGCAAAAAATTAAGTTACCAAAAAAATACTCATAGCACGGTAACATTTTGAATACAGTTAAGAAGAAATTATCGATAAATTAGCTCCCAAGCTGACCCCGCGAGAGAAGTCATTACATATTTTAACTAAAAAGACGCTTCATGTCAGTTCAAAACAAAATGGCGTGCGTTTTTATCATTTTTTACGAGGTTCAACATTAATTTTTCTCGAGAATGCTTGAGAATTTAATTGCGGGGTCACTTGGAGAAGTGAATTAAAGTGATATGTTTCAAATAGTATTCAAAATGTTACCGTGCTATGAGTAGTTTTTTTAGTAATTAATTTTTGCACTTATTGCTCGAACGTTGAGCGGAATCCGTCTTAATATACGCTGGACATAGTAGAGCGGTTTTCAATTGAGTGTCGAAAGTAATCGCGGAATTGCTTTGAGTTGCTTTACTACGCCTTGTGATTGGTTTAAAAAAACTCGAGCCACCTACTCAACCAATCAGATGCAAAACCAAAACCAATCCCAACTTGGTCATACGCGTTTTCCCGCGCTTGGTGCCGGTAACACGTGTATACACTTCAAGCTCTCATTGGTTCATTGCGATGTTTACGTTTGCTGTGATTGGCCATTGCAATTGGTTTGGTTTTGATTTTACGACTGACTCAATTGAAAACCGCTTTATGATGGTAATAATACACCATATTCATAAATGGCCGCCCAGCGATTTTTTGTCTGGCAAGGTTTTCACATAAATTGATGCTATTACATTATCAAGCACTGCAAAATGTGTTGTGCAAAGTTATGGCTCTTTCAAATTTAAGAAATTTGTATGGGAAATCAAAACCTAACCTCACTAGCCTCGTTTTCATGTTTGTGCAAAAATTGAAATGCCTATAATTGAAGAAAGAATTCAATAACATGAAAGATCATGTCAAAATGAGTCAATATGTGTATGTTTGAGGCCATATTCCTATTTTGAGGAGACATTATATGTGTAAGAAAACAAGCGGGTACAACTTTGCTCTTTCTTTAAATAATAATATGTTCAGAGCTTTCTTTCTGATTCACTCGAAGAAATGCAATTTTGCAAGAGTTGATACTAGAGAAATAATTTTAAAAAAGGTTTTATTTAAAATTATATAGAAGAGGGTCGATAGAAGAACCCCTTTTTTTTCGGCGGTTTACTTGTATTATGCAAAGATGAAAAGTAGAGAACACGTGACCTTTCCAGCCTATCATTTCTTGTCGGTGGTTGCTGAGGTTGATCCTGTAGTGGTGAAATTGACCCAGTTGTAATTCCGTTATCCAACAGGGTCGCAAAATTAGCGTTTTGTGCTCTCCCCTTTGAACAACTGGGGCCTGGACACCGCACCAGACGTTTTTGCCGCCGAATTCATACAAATCATGCTTCATTTAGATGGAACTGAAAAATCACTCAGTCGATTTATAGTTTTACAAAAAGTATACCAAAGTTTGACCTAAATTGTTTTCTTACACACGTCAAGCTCGTGTCTTCGTTAAAGTGTCGTGGACTCCTCTTCTCATCCCTTCACCCTTCCCGCTCTCCGTCATCTTTCTTTCATCGTAAAAGTGATCATTTTAATTTGTAATAACACATATCATAAGAACAGAAAAAACACGAATGGAAAAAAACTATAGAGGCTTAAAGAAGGGATTGAAGAAAGAAAATTATTTTTCTAACACCAACAAAGGAAAAAAACTACAAAACGCAGAAAAGTTAAAGGGAGTATTTCACGGTTCGGCGCATGTTTCAGGCTTATCAACATTATCCGTTAAAAAACCCCAATCACATGTACTCCTCGATACTTCAGTAATTGCATGCTATAATAAGTCCAAGCAATGAATGACGAATGACCAAAATTCACAAAAAATGTTAACGGATTACACCGAGAATGTCGACATTGAAAACCAGAATAAATTACCAGAATAAAGTGTTGGCCCAAAGGTTTTATTCTGGTAATTTATTCTGATATTCAATGCCGACATTCTCGCTGTAATCCGTTGAATTTTGTTTGTGAATTTTGGCCATTCGTCGTTTTTCTTGGATTAATTATAGTTAAACTCATTCTCAAACTCGTTATAATTCAACAAGTTAAAACAAGGGAAATCATAACCGTAGATTTTTACGATTTTATTTCTCGGTTTATCCTTAGTTTTTGTTTCGATTGAGAAGATATATCAAACACTCGAGATAGTGTTTCATAATTTCTTAAAAAATACTCCGCTGCGCGTCGTATTTTCAACTCCATTCTCGGTGTTTGGATATATCCCCGATGAAACACTGTCTCTCGTGTTTGATATATTACTTCAATGCTTCTGTAATCTCAACTCCGTTATATCCCTCTTGATGTTGTTATAGTGAAGTCTTATGTGAATAGCCCAGCCTCGCCCAGCCGACGCCAGTCGCCCAGGCTAGTCCCTAGTCGTTCTCTTTCTCTCTCGAGCGAGCACGAAGTTCACATAAGGACCTGGGAACGGGTTTGCGTGTCATTTGCGTGACGTGTCATTCGGTGACGTCATGAAATTTCGCGCCAAATCCCAAATCGAGTAAGCGGGACGGGAACGCCTGGGTACTAGGCTGTGAATAGCCTATTTGACCCTGCGTGTGTACCAGTGCGAGTCTCGGTCAATAAACTTTACCTCGTTCCAAAGCGGATAGATGCGGTTGCCAGTCTCGTGGGCGTGCTCTGTAACGTGTAAGTTATATAACAACCCTGACACTGTACCGCCAGTCAGTTATAAAATGATTCAGGACAAACAATATGAGTTCAACTTTGTTTATTCCTTTTCGAAGATGAAACAAAGAGAACTACATTTTTATCTTAAAAACACACTTATTGTGCGAGAGAACTTTGTTTATTATTTTTGAATGAAACAAAGAAAAATGACACTTATTGTGCGAGACAACTCTAAGCTTAGTTTAGTTTACCGTATAGAGATAAACTAGCTCTGTTTATTCTTTTTGAATGAAACAAAAAAGATACATTTTATCTTAAAATAACACTCACTCTTTTGTTTATGCGAGATACACTTAGTTTTTGTTTATTCTTTTTCGAATGAAACAAAAAAAGCTACATTTTTTCTTTAAATGATACTTAGTGACCTACATCCGGGGGGGGGGGGGGGGTACTCCCTATAATGGACTATACGGGGAGGCTCCGCCCGAAAGGGGCACCTTTTCAGACTGGAGGTATATAAAAGGGTAGGGAATTCACGAGTTGGAGTATAGAAAAGGGTAGGGATTTCACGAGTTGGAGTATAGAAAAAGGGTAGGGAAAACTGTCATTTAGGTATGAGGTGGACTGCAGATTTGATGTTCTTACCATCGTAAGACAGCTTCCTTCCACTTCCTTCTGGGGATATATATTGTTCATTAAGTTCATTCCAAGGGTATAGAAAAAGGATGCAGTGTTTCTACTTTAGGTATGTGAAAGGGGTACCATTTTCACATAATTTCTATGGAAGGTATATGAAAGGGGTACCATTTTCCATGGAAGGTATATGAAAGGGGTACCTTTTTTGTCAAAAATGGTATATAAAAGGGTAAGGGGTTGGACCTCTGGACCTCTGGGCGGAGCCTCCCCGTATAAAACTTTTTTGAGTACCCCCCCCCCCCCCCCCCCCCCCCGGGACCTACATTATAATAAGCAAACTGCCTATTTTTTCCTACTTTGTATAACACTCAGTTTTGATACACACCGTAAAAAAAACTACCACAAAAGTGAATTAGGGCCGGTTTTCGTTTGAACGCGTTTGAACGCAGTTTAGGACAGCACCAGAACCACGAACATAAACACCACTGAAGCGAGAAAGCCGTAAGGCTTGTTATCGCTGCTTCCCGCGGTTGGCGAAACACAATCATCCAAGGCCTCGAGGTCTTTCATGTAATCATCACCAAGATACTTTGCGGTGGTCTTCGAACTAACATCAACAAAACTCATGGTGGAATCTTTAAACAACAGATCCTTGCCGCCATACTTTTGGGAGTTAAACAGCTGGAACATGGCCGAATCATTTTGTTTGACTCCATATTCATCTGAAACTTTCATCAGGATTTTCACGTAATTTGCTTTGTTGCTGTTTTCCACTGCTCGTCATTACGGCATGAGAAGGTACTTTAGCTAGGTGGCAGGCCAAATGTTGTCCAATTTCTGAAAAAAAAAAAAAAGGACATAAAACTTTCATTTAGAACAGTTCGTTCGATCCTCTGCCAAGAGACTCAAGTACAGATCAAACATTTAATCAGAGTGCTTTCTTACAATATATCCCACAATGCATAACGAATCCGTGGGTCTTAGGGTCATTCATTTTTCTGAGAAATTGAAAAATGAAAAATGAAATTGTTTAGTTTGGTTTCATTTTTCATTGTTTAAAGAACGAGATCGACTTTTGAAAATATCGCTTTCAAATTCATTTTCAATTAAAAAAAAAAATTAAAATGGAAAATTTTCGAATTCATTTTTCAATTTTTCAAAAAATGAAAATGAAAATTGTTCGAATTCATTTTCCAAAAAAAATTTGACATTTTCAATCGAGTCCTTTTCTCTTGATCTAAGAAGACTCCAAGAGGCCCGCCACAATCATAACATCTTTTTCCGGTGAAAATCTAGTTGATAACGTCGTCCATCGTTTGCAGCTCACGCATTCGTGACGTGACGGTCATGTGGAATATGGGAGTAGGGCTCCTTTCACGATGTAAAAAAAAAAACACAGGCCGGCATGTTCAAAAGTATTTGTGTAAACGTCCTTACTATAGAGTTGCTTAGGCAAATTCCCCATACCAGGCTGTCCTTTGCAGGCAAATGCCGGTTTTAAAAGTGTTGCAAAAATACTAGACGACAGTATTCGGACCCTTGACGTTGTGTCTGATGCCAACTAATACAAACCGCCCATACCATGAAATCAGCTTTGAGCCCTATCCTTATAACGAGGGGGTGAGTGGTTTTGAGGGATGGGTGAGGGAGAGGCTTATATAACTGAAGGGGTGGGGTTATAACCTGGATTTTATGGTGTACCTGCAGACATTTACTAAAACCAGGAACACTTGAACAGCCGCGAACACCTGAACACACCGGAACACCAGAACATGTCTTCTTCAGGTGTACACCATAAAATCCACAACGTCTAGGGTCCGTCAAGGGTCCGCGGAATACTCTATGGTCTTGTATCTTTGCAACACTTGGAATACAACTATCTCGTTCCGGGCATTTGCCTGCAAAGGACAGCCTAGGAGTGGGGCCTCTAGAGTAAGGAAGTTTACACCAATACTTTTGAGGTCTTTTGAAAATGCCGGCATGTTTTAGCCCTATTCCCATATTCCACCACCGTACGAACGTGTGAGCTGCAAAGATGGCGGACTAGATTTCCGCCAGGAAAATATATCATGATTGTGGCCTCTTGAAGTCTTCTTCAATAGAAAAGGACTTGATGAAGTTTTTTTGAAAAATGAAATTGGAAATGTCAATTCAATTTTTGAAAAATTGTAAAATTAATTCAATAAATTTTCTTTTTCATTTTATTTTGAAAAAATTGAAAAATTAATTCCAAAATTTCCATTTTCATTTTCTTGAAAATTGAAAAATGAATTCCAAAATTTTCCATTTTCATTTTTTTGAAAATGGAAACCGTATTTTTCAAAAGTCGTTCTCGTTATTGTTTAAAAACAATGAAAAATGAAATCAAACTAAAAAAAAATCATTTTCTCAGAAAAATGAATGGCCCTAAGACCCACGGATTATAACGGAATAGGTACACTTCAAGCAGTCCTTCTTTCGGAGAGTTGAGCGAGCGGAGTCGGCCCCATGCTTCGCGCTCGCTCAACTATCCGAAAGAGGGACTGCTTGCAGTTTAATGAATAGTCAAGAGAGGATGATCTAAGAGAAGCATTTCCCATACATGGGTCTCCTGCAGTCCATAGCTGTCGAGCCATGTTTTAAGAGCGCTAACTGATTTGTCAGTTCGATCGATCAGAAGGAAATAAAAATACTGACTTTCACAACATGCACAAAACTATTAATAGATTTCAACACTGCTGCGGATTTTTACAACTACAGTATACTTAATTAATGGTAGGTTTTGTTTTCATGAATTTTGAAGCGGGTTTAGCCATAGTTAATAGAGGGAAATGGCTATGAAGCCCGGCAAAGTTCTTTGTTATATGTTTTTGTTCGCTATTTTGAGGGTTGACCGTGCACAAAACCTGCCAAAATACAATAGGTGGTTACGTGTGTTCAAGCAACTAACCAATAGAAACGTTACGATTACGTAATTCATGCATAGTGTATGAGCGCAAAACAAAAGATGTGCACGGTCATGGACCTTCCAAGATAAATCTTGGCCTCTTTGTTTGCTCCTTTGAAGTTTGCCGGCTTCATAACCATTTCCCTCTACTGATTAAACTATGATTTAGCTTACAGGGCGTTTGACTCCACACCGGGCTCCACAACATGCCACGACTGCAAGAGTACTAAATTTGATTTCGCACCCGAAAGGTGTGAAATGTAAGAGGCTACCATCCCTTTTATAGTGGAACATCTAGCTAGCTTGTTTGCATTTTCGAAAGATTGAGATAGATTACAAACGACAAACTTGAAAAATGTAAGGTATATTTTCCAGGATGCTGTCGTATCTCGATATCGTATTTCGAGCCGATTGAACCGTATTATTGCGGGCAATATCCTTGCGTGACTAGGTACGTCATGTAATTCATACTAGAAAGTATCTCGTGAACATCTCGTATCAGCCCAGTTTTGAAAATATAATACGTACCTTTCATGGTTCCATCGGTACACAGGTATCGATATTTACTAGCGTCAGACCCGTTAACATTCTCCATCACAGTAGTGTGTTTAACAAACGCCACTTCACCGACTCCATCCATCAAACACTTGAAGGCGCCACTATAACCAGAGTATTTGCCTGTAGTCTTGCATTCACTCGGGCACATCGGTTCGCACAAGTTCGATGGGTTCTTTCCTGTGCTATCAATCTTCGAGCTTTTGACATCTGAAAAATACAACTACCCATTAGACAGCGGCCTTATTCCACGCCTTATTAGGAGCTAGAGTGGCACTCATTTTCTACGAGCTCGAGTTTTCTACGAGCGAATAGTCAACGAGGCGTTAGACTACGAGTAGTCCCTAATTTTTCTCAGATCGAGCGGGTGAGCGTGTGGAAATCTCGCGCCCGCGAGAAGACGCGACGCGAGGAGGCGAGAAAATTTAGGACTACTCGTAGTCTAACGAGGCGTAGCCGAGTTGACTATTCGCTCGTAGAAAACGAGAGCGAGTAGTCTAACCGTTTGAGAAACTTTACTTGTTCTATGGCACAACATTTATATTTTATGTAACTTTTCTAACTAAAATCAAAAGAGATGTCAATTATTGAAACCTGAATATGACAACGCGCGCGCGCGAGCGTTGCCTATCAGCGATTTGTAAAAATCTACTAGTATACTAATGCAAATGAGACAATCTGATTGGCTGAGCTACTCGTATACTATCAGCCATTAGTGTGCAGTGGCTGGAGGTCGTCCATAAAATTGCGGTTTCTTCTCGTTTCTCTCCGAAGTTTGGAAGATAATTTAGAGTTAATTTCAAGACAATTATTATAATTTTTACTAAAACAATTAGTAGCAACTTGTCGTGGTCTATTGCAAATCCGCGAATCTGATTGGTTCTCTCGTCGTTGGCTATTCGCCGATAGACATCGCTCGCGCACGCGTATACCAATAAAAGAGAAATCGGCTCGACAAATCGTTTTTCAACCTGCAATGCCAACAAAAATGCTGCGTTGCGAGTTTCGAGGAAAGTAGAAACTATCGTCTACTTTTCGCAACGTTGCGAGACTAGTTGCTGCGTGTGACGTCACGTCAATCGCAACTAGTACTTGCAACGCAATTTTGTTAAAATGAGCCAATCAGAGCGCGTCCTTCGCTCGCGAGGAGAAAAGGAGCGTTGTAAGTTGCGAAAAAAAAAATACGAAAGTGACACCGCAACTTGCAATGTTTTCAGTCGTCATCGTTGCGTTGCAAGTTGCAAGGAAAATTGCCTCGTGTAACATGGCCTTAAGAAGCAAAACCATCAGATATAGAAAATTGTTACTTCACAAATAAAGAAGCCAAAACCATGTATTATTTACCTGATAAAAACATGTTTTTTTAACCAATCAGAGCGCACACAGCTTTCAGTCTCTATTTTAAAATATATTATAATGCATGGCGTTGTGTTCATTATTTGTTCAACCAGACTTTAAAAGTAAGTAAACGTGAAAGAGGAATACTTACTCGGTATACAACTTTGCTTAAAATAATTCCCAGCTGATATGTACGGATTACAACTGGATTTATCCTGCTTCATGTATTGTTTGGATAACAGGAATCCAATTGCACAACCCAACCTGATGTCTTCCCCGCACCAGTGTGACAAGTCTTCTTGCCTTTCAAAGTCTTCATCGTAACACCGCTGTTCAACTTTGCAAACTGCTACGGCATAGTAAAAAGCACCGTAACCATACTGTTCAGCGACCACCGGAACCATTCCGTACTTTTTACTAGAAAGATAACATCATTTACCATGTTTACGAGATTAGTCTTCTTTCTCGTCACACAACATTTAGTGTTGGAAGCGTTGCGTGACAATCCAATCAGGAGAGTGGTACGAGGCACGAATTACAGTGGAACCTCGATATACCGGTAATGAAGTGCCAAGGAAATGGGAAAAATGTGTTCGTTATAACGGGGATTCATTATATCGGGGTTCTGTTCCATACATTTTACTGTAACTTTAATTAATTGGTCGGGCTGAAAAATATCGTTCGTTATACCCGGGGTTATAGCTAGGCCTGTCCCGATAGTGCTTGTAAAATGCTGAAAAGTTGCTCACTAGAATGCCAAAAAGTTGCCAAAAATCCAAAAAGTTGCTACATAAATTTCAACAGTTACTACCTAAATTTCTTGATATTTTTTAAACAAACGTTAATTAAAAGCTTTATTTTTCGATTTAAAAATAATTTTTTTTTTTTTTAAACTAAAAAATTTTAACAAAGTTTTTTTTTTTTTTTTTTAATTGTACGTTGATAAACATTCATAAATTCGCATAAAATTGAAGTTTTCTATCAAATTGTTCACTTTTTCGTGTTTGATATGTGCTGTAAACCTATATTTTGCTCCAAAGTTGCTCAGAAAGGCAATACTTGCTCGAGGTTGCTAGAACTGCAAAAAGTTGCTCCAAACGCCAAAAGTTGCTCAAAAGTTGCCGAGCACAATCGGGACAGGCCTAGTTATAGCATATATCGGGGTTCCACTGTATTTATATACCTTGTATTCCTCAAACCAAACGATGATAACAAAAAATCGATATATGTTCATCTATCCTTTCTTTTAAAGCCTCCCTTCTCTCAAGCTAAGCCAGGACAAATTATGAACAGGAAAGCAATTATTTTGAGGCAATTATGTGATTTTCTTTAGAGTTATTTGTCCACCACATTTTACTTTTTTATTACGGAGACGTGTTATTGTACGCTAGCAGAAGCTTATCACCTGATTTAGGTTTTTGAAATTACGCCCCCCCCCCCCCCCCCCATCCCTGCGCAAAGGGTCTTGAAAAGAGAGAAGCTTCGCCAGAGCTTCTACAGCAACATTTTGTCGAATTACCTGCACGATATATTTCTCCGCCATCAAGGGTAACCAAATCAGCGTCTCCATTTTTGATTTTTTCCATGCATTCAATGGCACTGGCAGCCTGCACACACAACGGTTTCAACACTGGAATCATTCACGACTGCGATAAATGCGTTGCATTTATTTTGTTCTTTATCAGACGTAGTGCACCATCGCATTGGGTAAGCCTGTCCATGACCTAACGATAAACGAACATAACAAGATATTAAGACGAAATCCATTAGAAAATCGAGTAATATTTATGGCCAGTGGACAAAAATCTTGTACTACGACGCCATACGCTTTCACGCTTAAAACTAGACATTCATGAGCCATACCTTAACGGTATTTAGCAAATAATATAACTCCACAATCCTTAAATTGCTTTCCGCCTTGAGTTTCCTCCCGTGAATGGGTAAGGTCATAAGAGGTGGCCAGCCATGTTTCCCAGAAACATGGCTGCCACTTCTTATGACTCAACCCATTCACAGGAGGAAACTCAAGTCGGAAAGCAATTTAAGGATTGTGGAGTTATATTATTTGCTAAATACCGTTAAGGTATGGCTCATGAATATCTAGTTTAAGCGTGAAAGCGTTATGGCGTCGTAGTACAAGATTTTTGTCCACTGGCCATAAATATTACTCGATTTTCTAATGGATTTCGTCTTAAGTGTCTGAGCAGGATGAAAAGACTTCCATCTCCTGTGTTATACCATAACTATGGTTATACTTGAGCTGTTTTATAAAGCCTGTCGTCAAGCTCCGCCTAAACGTTTTAACATTGTTGTATAAAATTTGTTGATTCACCAATGTTAGAAACGTATAGCACCCAAAATATTTAACATTGTTTAATCAATAAATGTTATACAACAATGTTAAAACGTTTAGCCTGGCATTAAGACCAAAACCAAAGTAATCATAACTGACCAATCACAACGAACGCAGATAATGCAATGAATCAATCAGAAGTTAGAACTTAAAGAAAAAACATGCAGCCGGTGCCAAGTGCGGAAAAACATGCAAACCGGTGCCTAGTGCGGGAAAACATGCAACAGGTGCCAAGCGCGGGAAAACATGCAACCGGTGCCAAGTACGGGAAATTCCATACTGATGACGTAGCATTATACATGGATTTGAATTGTGTCTTTGATTGGTTGTTGCTCGCGTCTGTTTACTCTGGCTAAGGTCGAATAAAGGGTCTGAACAGGCTGAAGAGACTACCATCTCCTGTGTTATACTTGAGCGGTTTTCTAAAACCTGTCATAAGACCAAAACCAACGTCATCACAACTGAGCCAGAAGTCAGAAGAAAAAAAAATGTGCAATCGGCGTCAAGAGCGGGAAAACGCGCGAATGCCTAGTCACAGTCACAATTGGTTTAGCAAACGCAAAATCATTTTAATTTGGACGCCGCAAAAACTACAGTCAAATGGTGCGACAGTGGACTCCGTGTAACAGCACTATTGGGTACTTTTAGTAATAAAATCACTCCATAAACACTCAGTTACGTGACTTTAGACAGACAACAGAACAAAAAAGCACCTAATGTACTGTAAGTTTATTTTCTTGATTTATCAAATTTTTTACTGAAATAGGACCAGATCTCCAACGTTGGAATAATTTCCATAACTGAAGCGTTATACTTCTCAACAGTCGATAGTGTAATACAACACTGCTACGCTCGCGAGAGTCAAGTTGTCTCGTAATTTGTATAATTCATCAAACTGCCTTATGGTGAGCTTGGGCTGCCTGTGTCTGACTTATGACGCACAACTCTTTCCCATATGTCACCCGCCGCTTTCTGCTTGTGGAACGTTTGCCCAGCAAGCCACCACGTTGTGTTTTCTCGAGAGTGAAAAGGGAGCGCTTCTGGAATCTCACTTCAAAGAGCTTTGAGAGTTTTATTAGTATTTCTAAGACTACTGAATTCCACTTTAAATTTCAATTAAAAAAAAAAACGATATCACACTCTGTAATCTCGAAAATCTCGGTCTCCTGCAGGGTACATTTCGAAAACATATTTGAATCAGCATCTAAAGTTTAATATAGCGATATTTCTCGTTACGTCACCTATTGTTGCGGTCGACGAAGGAGAACGCATACTAATCGCGTCGTTTTTTTCGAAATCACTGTCCCGCGGGTCATTTATGATGTCCCGCGGGTATCTTTCTGGATGCCTTTGGCGCCATCTTGGTAGGTGTGGATAACATTGCCTCGATCTCGTGCTACCGTTCGTGGCATGGTAACTCGAATTCCGTGTGTTGCTGATATGTTGCTCACTCTCACTTCGATTTACAACTGCGTCACGGATCTTTTTGCTGTTTTTTCCCAAGGTAAGTGAAGCTGTGTTGATTTTTTAGAACTATCGATAGCAACTATGAGCCAAGCTGTTTATCAGAATATCAGAAAGCTGTGTAGTGGCGTGTTTTTCCAAGAAACAAACGTTGCAATTCGCCCCGAGCTGTGATGTGTCAACTCAGCTGTTTTCCATCACAGCAGATACTCTTGCCCTCGCTGAAGAATCAGCACGCTGTTGTGTACCGAAGCTATCAGCTTATTATTCAGCGATATGACCGTTATTTGTGGTTATAAATCGAGTTGTGTTGCTCGGCGATGGCAAATGAACATAGCAGCTCGGTTCAAAACAATTCAAACGTACCTTACTTACTATACCAAGTTGTATACATTTGTAATCTAGCCAGAATTTCAGCCGTCGATCTCCTCTGTCGATTCAGGCTATGTATAATCAATATTAAGACCGAATCGACCAATTCGACCGAGAGAAATTAGCGCAAGCAAATATATAGTGAATATTAATTGGCAAATTCAATAGTATGGGTCGTGCACACACTCCTGTTCTCAAGCTTTTATAGATGTAAGTAAAAATCCATAAGTAGAGGGTACATACATGTATGAATGGAAATCACTTCTATCTTTCAGGCCCTGAACAATGGAACAAGTGGAAGGTGTATTTTGTATATTATCAACAAGTCATACTGTTATTTCTTAATGTACTGTTATTCAAGTTGCTAAAGTTCCTGTTTTTCCAATTTGTTAGAAAGTTATTTTCAAGCGAAGTACATCTATCAAATTTTAAATATGATGTATAATGCACCATTGTTTAAATACCGTTTTGAATTATTTTCAATAAATGTCACTGTTGCAATTTGTGCCTCCATAATTTAGTGTATTCATTAGTGTTATTTTATATTTATCTCCCAGCCATCACTGTCAATTAGCTTTCAACCACATGAAGCAAAGCAAACAGACTGAAAGGGGGGAGGGGGGGGGGGGGCACTTGTAATTGACAAATGGTTAACTCAACTTATATATTCAGGAATATCATTCCACCATTTCAAAATTATACTTCCTTGGCACAATTCTCAATAAAAAGAATATATCAAGCCAATCATATTGCCAAAGCCAACAGATTTCATATTGATCAGCAGAAAGCAAACGTTCTAAGTTCGTTCGTGACCACTTGAGAACCATCCTCTGTTTGAAATTAGCCTGTCGAACGCACTCTCTTAATTTGTGATTACTACTAGTTATAAATGTGCCAACCAGAGAACTATTGGCTGTTGAAACAAAGAGTTATTTTGTCTAATGGTTGGCAAATTTGAATAACAAACAAATTTGATAAACAGTGAACACTCCTATTGTGTTCAGAGGCTTGCCAAACGACACAAAATTTTGAAATTCATCTGCTTTAAACTGTTTGAACTTCTAACTTCAGCTATGTTCCTGACTGTGTTCGGTGGATATGGTATTAGTTTCAACTCAGTTTTGTAGGTAGCATTTGGTCGAACAAAGTTCAACTTGTTCATATGATCAGTGAGGCGGAAAGATCAAACAGTTCAACAAAAGAAGAGAAAAGTAGTTATAACCAGTGGACAGACTTAGGGGGAGGGGAAGGGGAGCAGATTCTCCTTTCCTACGTCAAGGGAGGTGGGAGTTGGGGTTGGGGAGGAGGGGGGGGAGTGATCTCGAGTAACGTAGAGTATAGATATCGATGGTAAAGCATAGGGCGCCATTCTCCGTCAGTACAAATTAGTTAATTTAATCCGGAATGTTGTGCATAATTAACAGAGACTCAAGTGTCTTGACACCGTATTTACATAATGTCTCGGTCGATAAGTCAAACTGTTCCATTCAAACGAAAATGCGTCGAAGGAAGCGAAACACGGAAACACCCAAAATGAAAAGTTCCTTCTTCGCTAAAAATTGTTCAGTTTTATTTCTGTTGTAGTGTTATAGTTCGACTCTCAGAAAACTGATTCGCGCCTAGGCTCTGTCGTACACGACTTCAACCGTTAACTTCTCGGGCAGCCACCATTTTTTCGTTTTAATTTCCTTGTTTACACAGTTGAAAATAGGTTGCCAAGTAATAAAACGGAAAATGTGAGTAATCTGCGGTCGTTGAATATTGTTCATCTATGCTTTATCATTCGTGCCAATATTCGTGCCAGTTCAACACAACACAAGGATGCTGAAATGTTGGTGTGACCAGGGACAATACAGAATGTGCAGCACATATTCCACTGCTGATTAAATTCAGTCGAATCGATGATTATTTTAGACGAAATAACTGCCACCAAATATTTGTCACAAGCACACAAAGCAAAGCCAGGCCCTTTGAGTCTTTTGTTATATGCGGCTGTTACAGCCGACAAACCTTCACTCTCACTTCATATCTGTTCCAAAATTTAAAGGCTCTAGTATAATGCGGAACTAACTGATATAGCAATCGGGCATAATACTGACAGAAAGGCGTATCGCATTCATCGATTATCATGTCCTGAAGAGAACCTGAGAGGTTGAAAGTTCTAGACAAGCCAGCGAACTTTTCATGCTCCGAATTGTTGTAATATATAAATCTAGAAGAAAACGATATTCTTTTGATATTCGTTAAAACGACGCAAGGTATATTGCAAGGTCTTGCAAACATGCGTTATCAGAGTCCGGGTATACAAGTACGTATAAGATTTTACAACCACACTTCGTTATGTGACTTACCTAGCAGAAACACGAGAGCGCCGATAAGGGAGAGTGATGCGAACATGTTGGATGGAAGAATCCAGAACAGGAGTGTTCTTGATATCAGTGTGCAAACCGTGATAACACTGATGTGAAAATTTGCATTTTACGCATGTGCGCATTCCATAACAATGACATAATAGAATAGTGGAAACAATTATTGTCAAATTGCAAAGCGTCTCTCTTTGTAATTGCGCAATCGCACAAAAGGCGAAAGCGTGTCTCCAGGCATGACTCAGTATGTCGGTCAATATCTCGGTCCCTTTGAAGGTATTTACTGCGCCCTCGACACGCGAACTATAATGAATTATGACAACAACCAACGGACCCTGAAAAAAGGAAACAAATCTACCAATCACAAGCCACGACGTGTCTTCTGCACTTCTGTTTCCTGACACGTCCGCTAAGTTGAAAAGAAAATAAATATTATTGTGGTAACTTCTTTTAAATTTCTGACGATCATCCCGTCCCTTTTATATGGTAGACCCTCCCGGACTCGTTTTTATATAGACCTGGAACAACTCTGAATTTACTGTATGTATCGTTAGTACTACTGTTCTCAAGTTTGGGCCTCGGCTCAGTCTGTAATTATTATGGACATTCTGTCGTCGTCGTTCCCGTTCTCTTCGTTCCCGCCCAGGCCGCGCTCGGCTCGCTTCGCTCGCCAATTTTCTTTAGGAGCCTGATCTCTAGGCTCGATTTCCGTCGCTCACTCGAGTCCGGTCTTCGTTCCTCCCCGAGAAGAACGGCTGGACGCGTGAGCGAACAGCCGTGTCTGTGACGTAATCAAAAAAATTAATTTATGTAACGCTACTCCGGCTCGTGACATTCGTTTATTTTCCATTATCTCTTATATTTTCGAAAGAAAAAGATCTGATCTGAAATATTCCGCGAAGGATATTGATTTCTCGCCTTTATTGTGAAGCTATATGACTGAAAACCCGGGATGAAAAATATTACAAGATGTAACCACAGGCTTCCCAAGTTCGTGATAATTTTTTTTAATGAATAAATTACTCTTGTTTATGTAAGCGCTCAGAGTGGAACGTGACTCTCTGAATTAAGCGGTGTTGTGTTACAATGTCGGCCGTTGGGAATTTGAGCGCTCTATAAGACGTTGTATGGCGATCGAAACAGCGTTTAATTTAAGCGTTCGATATGGTAAATTTTGTCGTATTTTTTATAAAAAGAAGTAAATGAACTCACCTTGTCTGGTTTCTGTGTAGCTTTTGGGCTATTTAGGCGTTTTTGGGCGATTTTGTCATTCCTGTCCTAGCCTTCATAAGACGTAGGACAGGAATGACAAAATCGCCCAAAAACGCCTAAAAAACACCTAAATAGCCCAAAAGCTACACAGAAACCAGACAAGGTGAGTTCATTTACTTCTTTTTATAAAAAATACGACAAAAATTTACCATATCGAACGCTTAAATTAAACGCTGTTTCGATCGCCATACAACGTCTTATAGAGCGCTCAAATTCCAAACGGCCGACATTGTAACACAACACCGCTTAATTCAGAGAGTCACGTTCCACTCTGAGCGCTTACATAAACAAGAGTAATTTATTCATAAAAAAAAATTATCACGAACTTGGGAAGCCTGTGATGTAACATGACCAGTCCGTGACAAGAAACAATGTTTTGATGCAATTTCGCCAGAGACGTCGCGTTCTTACACCACATGATTTGCATAAAATCCCAGATCAAATTTATCACACAAGTTTACCGACTGTTTCTTGTATTGTATAGTACATTTTGAATGTCCAAATGGATCTCATCAGTTCCCTTGTGCGGTAATAGTAGTGTCTTTGCTCCCCGGCTTAGCGCGAACTTGCCGTGATGTATTTCCTTGGTGCGGATAAAAAATCCATCCTGTCGGTTGAATTACCAAGACATCATGCCCATTAATTGATTCCTGTTGCCTATCTTCGAGAGTTTCAAGGTTAAATATATCTTGAAGACGATCGAACGCCGCATCAAACAACTCTTTGCATCAGATTGAAAGATAATTTATGCCGGACGAAATTCTGCAGGCGGTATTCTGATTGGCTAAAACCAACAAAAGAAAACCTCACGCGTCCAGCCGTGAGTTCGGGGGGAGGAGCGCGGGCTCATTTTCCCGAACAGCGGCTGGTAATCGAGCCTACCTGATCTCAGGCTACACAGAGACTTAACACAGAGACAGGCACACGGCGGTCAAACGCAAAAATTCGGCGCCACTTCCGGTTTTCGCTGCCTTGAGATTGAAGCGTAATGGCGGCGTAATGGCCGCGAAGTTTGTAAGGAAACGTTAAAGAACATGCAGTGGTAAACCAAAATACGAGCTGAGACACTTGGTGGATAACAATTCTTAAATTCTCTATGCATACTCCGAGTACAAAGCTTTTAAGAAATTTACTGAAAGCTTAAAAAGCTTTCAGTAAATTTCTTAAGTTTGAGCTTTAAAGTGTCGAGAAGGGGAGGACTTCGTAAATTTAGTACATTTCGCAGTGGGGTTTTGGCGGGAACTGCGCAGGCGCGGTCACGTTTGACCGCTGTGTGACTGTGTGACTAAAGCTTAGCTACTGCCAATTACAGCAAGGCGCCCAAAAGTGTGACCACTTTTAATTAATTCACATTCTTTCATGCGTGCAGACTATCCAATCAGAAGCCGAAGAATAGCTATCCTTGACTTCTGATTGGATAATATTCGCGCACGAAAGAATGTGAATTAATTAAAGTGGTCACACTTTTGGGCACCTTGCTGTAATTATTGGATTTGGTTTTCGTTTAAAATGTAGGCGTGGCTTAGTTAAGCTAGACCTTTCGCAATTTGTTACCTTTAGTCAGGGGCGTTCTCGCCGGACTGTTACTGGCAAAAAGACCTCTATTGCCAGAACTTCATGTTTTCGTGACTCTTATTATTCTCTCTTTAGTTTTAAAAATCAGCTGAATTATTTTTTATTTTTCTCGTTTGTTTAAAGTTTTTGATGCATACAATATGCGAACTTACAAAATTGTCTGCCCTAAATGCCGCCGCATTAATCCCTTACAGGATTAACATAATTAGTTTTTTAACTTAGTTGTGGGTTGGGTTTAGGTTCAGTTTCTTACTTTGCACTGGGCTGGGTAGATAGGCCTGCCCGCCATTGGCGAATTTTGTAAATAAACTGAAATAAATAAATATAATAAACAACTTTCGTTCCCAAGGTCTTCCAAGATGCCAAAATGCTAAATAGATGTTATTGAACTAGCGTGAGGTCCGTATTGGGAAAATATTGGTCGAGTTCTTTTTTTGCAAGTTTATGGACCGAGCCGAAGGCGAGGTCCATAAACTTGCAAAAAAAGAACGAGACCAATATTTCCCAATACGGACTGAACAAGCTAGTTCAATAAAGTTTTTATTATAATGGCTTTTTTAAAAACTTGCTGATAAATTAATGCAACCATTCTCGGCTAACGCGCGCGCGCCAAAGCTAAGCATAGTCTTGCATTTTTCAGGCCACTTTGCGAAAAGTTTAACCGAAATTGTCCGCCAGACACGAGGAAACATGTTTCTACTTAATAGAAAACAATTTTGCAAAATACGGTCCGTATGACCAAAATATCGGTCCGTATTGCAAAATACGGACCGCTCAGGGAAACCAATCAGAATGTTCCTTTTCGTCGTGGACCAGTTTGCCATATAATAATGAGATATACTATTCATGTAATGTTGCATCATTAAACAATTGCTTCATCCCAAACACACACGCGCCCATACCTCGCAAATCTGGGGTGGGATAGTCCGTATTTTTGCGCGAGTTCATTGACCGCAACGCGGCGGTCCGTAAAGGATCTGGAACGGGCGTGAACATTACGAGTGGGATTGGGGAGAGACGCTGTCTTCATTTATGAACCGTTCCAAATTCTGCGTTGCTGGAGAAACGCAAAATTCCGATTGGTCCTTTTTGACGTTATCTGAAATGGGACAGTCCTTCTTTTCGCGTCTCGCTCGCCCTACAGGCTCCGAGGATCGCGCGTCACGCAACGATATCCAAAGGGGAAAAATAAGTCCGCAAGGCGTACTTGCAATTGTACAGCCTACTGGTCACGGTGGAAATTTTACTGTGGTACTAATTTATTGCTTGAAAAGTCTTTTGCACAGGATTCCACTTTCCGGGGAATTTCAGATCAGCTTCTATCTATCCCTGATGTCCGTGGACAATGCTTAACATTCGTTCGCTTCAGGCACCGTTTAGTTTATATATAGTCTGAAGTGTCAGCCGTCTCCTCGCTCTAACCCCCCGGGGGGGTTAGAGCGAGGAGACGGCTGACACTTCAGACTAGTTTATATACGGCTATTTGCAAAATAGTGATTTACTTTTGTGATTCGTGCGGCGGTAAAGGTTGAAATATTGATGAATGAAATGTTTAATTCTGCTGAAGAAATCGTAAAGTCTACCCATTCAAATGAAATGTACTGATCTCGGCCTGCACCTGGAGATTGAAAAAAAAAATACAACAAATAAAGGCTCACTGTACGGTTGGGATAAATGTAATACCTGGAGATTGCCCTTCTCTGCTGTAATTCCCAATAAGCTAGCGCGTGCGATAAAAAAAAAAAATTGTTCCCCCCATGGGAACTAAGGTAAAGAGGGCTGCTCGCAGTCTATTGCAAAAATGGGTGCCTGAAACGGGATCATAACTCCCCTTGACCAACATGTGTGCGTGTAACACCCCCCCCCCCCCCCTCCCATATAAAAGTGACGGGGGTGATCGTCAAGGTACCAGAATCTCGCTTTGTGGGCGTGGCTCAAATTAACTTTCACCCCTAAGGGGTACCGATTTTAAGACAAAACTAGTTCTTGTCACATTTTTCCGGCTTAAAGGGACACTGTCCTGATTTTAGCATGATTTGGGAAGCTCAGAAACATATCTAGATCATAGGAAGTTGATCAATAATGGTTTGATTCTGTAGAATAACACTCGACAAATGACTGGAACTCATTAGGAAGTGAGGATGACGAACGACAGCGAGGATGGAAATGGATTGCAATATGGATTTTTGAAAAACGTCAGGATGTCAGTTTTTCAAAATTCAAATTTGGCTCGGAAAATCTTCGAAATTTTGCAAAAATTTTGTTGCAGTATGGAATTTCTTGAAGAAATTACTTTTTATCATTTAGTTAGAGTTTATTAAGTTCTCATTTCATAGATTTAGGGACCATTTCATGCATTTATAACAGGTTTTGAGCAAATACGCCGGGACAGTGTCCCTTTAATACCCTAAAAGGTACCGGGATATCTCTAACGGTAGTCATTTTATACTTTAACACCCCTAAGCGGTAACCGGTGCCAAGTGCGGAAAACATGTAACCCGGTGCCAAGTGCGGGAAAACATGTAACCGGGTGCAACAACCTCGTTCCCAGGGCTTTTCCCTTCTAAATTTTGGCGGGGCGGGAAAAGAAGGGAAAAGCCCTGGGAACGATGTTGCGGTGCCAAGTGCGGGAAAACATGTAACCGGTGCCAAGTGGCGGGAAAAAACATGTAACCGGTTGCCAAGTGCGGGAAAACATGCAACCGGTGCCAAGTGCGGGAAAACATGTAACCGGTGCCAAGTGCGGGAAATTCCATACTGATGACGTAACATTAACATGGTTTGAATTGTGTCTTTGATTGGTTGTTGCTCGCGTCTGTTTACTCTGGCTAAGGTCGAATTAAGGGTCTGAAACAGGCTGAAGAGACTACCATCTCCTGTGTTTATACTTGAGCGGTTTTCTTAAACCTGTCATAAGACCAAAACCAACGTAATCACAACCGAGCCATCACAAAATACAGGACAATGCTGTGAGCCAATCAGAAGTCAGAACTAAAAATAATGTGCAATCGACGTCAAGAGCGGGAAAACGCGCGAATTCCTTGTCACAGTCACAATTGGTTTAGGCTTTGCTTTGATTGGTTGAAAAAAAATGTAGTTGGAGTTCAAGCAAATGCTAATCTGGGAATTCATTCCAGCGAGTAAGACGCCCGAGATTCGAGTCGAAAAATTCCATACTGGTATTCGATTGGTTGTTGCTCGCGTTTGTTTACTCTGGCTAAGCAAGACTACCATCTCCTGTGTTATATAAACAAGAGAAACTATTGGCTGCTGAAACAAAGAGTTATTTTAATGGTTGACAATTTTGACGTAATGTTGATCAACAATGAACACTTCTATTGTGTTCAGAGGCTTGCTTTGAAATTCATCTGCTTTAAACTTTTTGAACTTCTAACTTCAGCTATGTTCCTGACTGTGTTCGGTGGATATGGTATTAGTTTTCAACTCAGTTTTGTAGGTAGCGTTTGGTCGAACAAAGTTCAACTTTTTCATATGATAATGAGGCGGAAAGATCACGTGAACAGTTCAACAAAAGAAGAAAAAGTAATTATAACCAGTGGGCAGACTTAGGGGGAGGGGAAGGGTAGCAGACTCTCCTTTCCTACCTTACCTTATTCTTACTAATTTTCACGATTGAAAAAAATTCGTGAAATTAAATACTCGCGAAAAATAGTGCCGCGAAAATAAAACGCGCGAAATTTAATACCCAATTACACAAAGAAAATTGACACTGTAATTCCGTCCGTAATCAATTATTGCATCTCCACATTCCTCCTCTGATTCGTCGTTTCCTTGCAATTCCTGCAAAATGTCTCTGATGCAGTCGTCAAAATTGCCATTCACAGCACTGTTTTTCCTTCAACTCATCAATTGAACG
The DNA here is from genome assembly GCA_029204205.1 of Desmophyllum pertusum. Classification (NCBI taxonomy): domain Eukaryota; kingdom Metazoa; phylum Cnidaria; class Anthozoa; order Scleractinia; family Caryophylliidae; genus Desmophyllum; species Desmophyllum pertusum. The sequence continues at coordinate 4,531,296 of MU825873.1, read as the reverse complement.
CTTTACTGGTGATTATGAACAACGGATTTTTTAATTAGTGATTAAATTTGGTGACATTTTCGCCGAAATTTATTACACTTTTCCCGTGAATTCGCGAAAATTAATACTCGCGGAAACATGGCTCTGTCATTTTCGCGAAATTAAGTACGCGCGAAAATTAGTAAGAATAAGGTACGTCAAGGGAGGTGGGAGTTGGGAGGAGGGGGGGGGGGGGGGGGGAGTGATCTCGAGAGTAACGTAGAGTATAGATATCGATGGTAAAGACATAGGGCGCCATTCTCCATCAGTACAAATTAGTTAAATTTTAATCCGGAATGTTGTGCATAATTAACAAGTCAAGTGTTTGACACCGTATTTAAATAATGTCTCCTGTCGATAAGTCAAACTGTTCCATTCAAACGAAAATGCGTCGAAGGAAGCGAAACACGGAAACACCCAAAATGAAAAAGTTCCTTCTTCGCTAAAAATTGTTCAGTTTTATTTCTGTTGTAGTGTTATAGTTCGACTTTTCAGCAAAACTGATTCGCGCCTAGGCTCTGTCGTACACGAATTCAACCGTTCCAATTCTTCTGTGAACTGGGGCCTACTCGATTAATTGAGCAGTTTTCATTTTTTCGTTTTCATTTCCTTGTTGGCACAGTTGAAAATAGGTTGCCTAGCAATAAAACGGAAAATTGTGAGTAATCTGCGGTCGTTAGTTCGTGATATTTCATGTCAGCAGTTTCAATCACACAAGCATGCTGAAATGTCACGACATATGGGTGTGCACAGAACAGACAGAACGTGGAAACAACACATATTCCACTGCTGATTACATTCAATGGACTCGATGCAGCCCCCCCTTTTGAGTCTTTTGTTATATGCGGCTGTTCCGGACTCTGATAACGCATGTTTGCAAGACCTTGCAATATACCTGCGTCGTTTTAACGAATATCAAAAGAATATCGATGAATGCGATATGCATTTCTGTCAGTATTATACCCGATTATGCTGCAAAAGGTTTGTCTCTAACTTCACGTTCTTACTCATAAAATATCCAGCGTTCGGTTTATACCTAACTAATTCCGTAAGTGTATCAGTCATTTCCGCTTTATACTTAGGCCTTTAAAATTTTGGAACAAATATGCAGAAATATGAAGTCTTGAAGTGAAGGCTTGCCTGGGTATAGTACGTACAAGATTTTTACAACCACACTTCGTTATGTTGACTTATGTAGCTCTTAATAAAATTGGACTTACCTAGCAGAAACACAAGAGCGCCGATAAGGGAGAGTGATGCGAACATGTTGGATGGAAGAATCGAACAGGAGTGGAGTTGATACGTAATACCCTAAGGTCACTAAGTGACAATTTACATTTTACGCATTCCATAACAATGACATTTACTAACAATAGAATAGTCAGGGTCACCCAACGGATCGTTTCGGTTGAATATCTGTTCGGGTCTTCGGGAGGACTATAATCGCCTCAGATATTCGGTTAGGGAAATGTCATCTCGAACTTCTTATATGGGAAAATTAATGCCTTTTTGTTTTCGGAGAGATAAAAATGGCGTTTTGGGTACAAAAATAGGTCAGCTAGGATTTCGGAAAGGCAAATTCAGCTCATAAATTCGGGTAATAAGAGTTCAATCCCTAAAATTTTCTTGAAGTTTGAAAGTTCAGCTAACGTACTCCGAACAGATACATTTTTCTTAGCGTTTAAAAATAAGTAGTAGTAAATCTTATTTAAGCAGGGTGAGCCCATTCAGCTCTAGGCTGGTATGATAGGGGCCCTGCGTCCTAAAAAATACATTATATTACAATTTTAAAGAGATTAAAAAAAAATAAAAAAAATAAAAAATAAATAAAAAAATAAAAAAAAAATTACTATTACAATAAGATAAAAAATACTATGATAAAAAAATACAATACTAATTACTATAAGAGGCCTAAAAATACGTTACTAAGACGTTATGATAAAAATAAATGTTTTGCTAGGCGGCAGAAAGTCTGTATATTATCGGCGTTTACTATATTTACAGGGAGTTCTTTAAACATTTTCGCCGCCACTAAAAAGAAAGGTATTTTTCCCATAATTTAATTTAACCTTTGGTAGGGATAGCCCAATGCTCTGTCTTGTGGTATAATTTATGTATATTGCTAAATCTAGAAATCTAGTAAAATATGCATATAAAGTAGCTCGGAACTAAAGAATGAAGACAACGAAAAACAAGTTTGGCCTTTATGGTAGGAGCGCCTGCTTGAGGGAGAGTCGACCATTGTAAATGCCCCCATTGCCTCGGAGGAGCGTGCGCAACGTGCGATTATCCGGGCAGATCTATTTGTAGGCGCTGTAGTCTATCCTGGTCTTGTTGTAGTAGACTACTCCATGCGATATCGCAATAATCAAATATAGGAATAATTATTGTATTATAAACAAGTATTGATGCCTTTTTTGTCACAAACCTCTAACAACGGCCCAGAATACTAACTCTAATCGCCACCTTTTTACACACATAGTCCGCGTGAGCCTTCCAAGTCATAAAGTTGTCAAACACTACGCCTAGGTAGTTGAAAGTATAACGCAAGATATACCCTTCCCGAGAAGATTCAGGCTTAGATTACAAGCGCGTTCTTTGTGCCTTTGAGATGTAAATAACAAGCACTAGTTTTTGAAACATTCAGAACAAGGTTATTGTCCTCTAGCTACTCAGATAAACACTAAAGGTCTTGGTTGATGTAATAATTTAAAGTACAGAAGTATGTACAGCTGGTCCACCAAGATATAAAGCTGTGTCATCAGCGTACATGTTCACTGAGCAGGTTTCACGCAGCGCCGGTAAGTCATTTTAAGCAATGAACAGCAGGGGGTCCGAGGATGGACCCTTGTGGCACTCCAGATGTAATGTCAAGCTCTTCAGATGTTTGGGAGTCAATGCACACAAAACTGCTTCTTCCCTAAAAATAGTTCTTAAACCACGGGGAGACTTTCATCGCATACGCGATGTGTAGTGCTTCAATTTCAAATCAAGACGAAATCCATTAGAAAATCGAGTAATATTTCTGGCCAGTGGACAAAAAATCCTGTACTACGACGCCATAAGCTCAGGGGCACCCAACGAACATTTTGTGGTAAAATGCATTATTTTACCCAGATAAATGAAAACAAATGATATAAAAGCATTTCCAGGTGTTCTTCTGTGTTGCTGGGAAAAATATATCTGTTCCTCTTTCCCAGCATGACACATATAGGGAAATTCCCAGCCAGCTGGATAAAAATGTCTGTTTCCCAGCCAGCAATTTAAAATAATAATAAGTAACCAAAAGGGGCTTGGGAATTAATTAAACATCGATGGAAACCATTCGAAGCTTGCGTTAATATGATTTTGCTGTTTATTTTTTGTATATGTCCGGGGTTTTTTCTCGATCCAGTCTCTTTCCGATCTGCTCAAGTCAGCCAGCGGAAAAATAGTAATTATTCAGTGAAATTTCCCATGAGAAAAAAATAGACCGAAATATTTTGCCAGCCAGCAAGAATTCCGCTGGGGAACAGATAAAGCGAGGAACAGATTCGTTGGGTGCCCTGTAAGCTTTCACGCTTAAACTAAACATTCATGAGCCATACCTTAACGGTATTCACCAAATAATATAACTCCACAATCCTTAAATTGCTTTCCGCCTTGAGTTTCCTCCCGTGAATTGGTTGAGTCATGAGAGGTGGCAGCCATATTTAACAAAAACATGGCTGCCACCTCTCATGACTCAACCCATTCACGGGAGGAAACTCAAGGCGGAAAGCAATTTAAGGATTGTGGAGTTATATTATTTGGTGAATACCGTTAAGGTATGGCTCATGAATGTTTAGTTTAAGCGTGAAAGCTTATGGTGTCGTAGTACAGGATTTTTGTCCACTGGCCAGAAATATTACTCGATTTTCTAATGGATTTCGTCTCAATATGTCATGGTTCAACCGTGTCGAAAGCCTTAGCCAGGTCGATAAACACGGAACCAGTAACCAGGCCTTTATCCATATTCATGAGAATCTCATCGGTGAAGTAGGTGACGGCCCGTCTCAGTTGAATGCTTTCTTCTAAAGCCGGGATTGTGACTTGCAGAGCAAGTTATGTTCGTCAAAATAACCTGCAAGTTGTCATTAAACTGCACAGTTATAACGTTAAAAACGACGTTCCGACACCTACAGGAAAATTTTGTCGTTGGGTACCCATGAATAGTGGAAACAATGCATGTCAAAATTGCAAAGCGTCTCTCTTTGTAATTGCGCAAGAGGCGAATTTTTTTTTTGACCGCAAAAGCCGCGCAAACAGGCATGATTCAGGCATGATTCAGTATGTCGGTCAATATATCGATCGATATATATCTCGGTTCCTTTGATTTCCTTGATTTCGTTTTAACGATTCATAAACAATCAAAAGTCGAATTTTTTTGAGAAAATTGACCTTTGACCCTATAATTTTTTTCAGCTGAACGAGCGACGGCATTCCAAACGTGAAAGGCTGGCAATATTTGGCCTGCATCTAAAAAGCCTATTTGTTTGATATTTTCATTGAACACCGTCGGCAATTGCCCCAAATAAAAGGCTCTTTTCTGTCAAAAGTCACGTGACATGTCACGTGACCTGCGAGAAGCCCAAATATTTACTTACAAATGTTAAGGACGTTAAAGGGACACTGTCCTCATTTTAGCATGATTTTGGGAAGCTCAGAAACATATCTAGATCATAGGAAGTTGAACAATAATGGTTTGATTCTGTAGAATAGTACTCGACAAATGACAGGAACCCATTAGGAAGTGAGGATGACTAACGACAGTGAGAAAAAACGTCAGGATGTCAGTTTTTCAAAGTTTCAAGTTTGGCTCGGAAATCTTTGAAATTTTACAAACATTTTGTTGCAGTATGGAATTTCTTGAAGAAATTGCTTTTTGTCATTTAGTTAGAGTTTATTAATAGATTTAGGGACCATTTCGTGCATTTATAACTGTTTTGAGCAAATACGCCGGGACAGTGTCCCTTTAACACCTAACTGTGTGTTAAATTTCGTTTCATTGCCATTCTTGACACCGGAAATATCACAAATAAAACTATTTTCCTTAACCCAGAAAACTGGTTGCCTTGATAAATAAAAGAGCTGAAACACTGGTTAAACTGTATGTTTTCCATTGTCCCAGTTTGTATCAGTGCAGTTAAGATCATACTCCATTTAATTGGGTATGGTACATGATCAGCACAAGTATCTGGTGATGAAAGAAAGGCTGAGGCAAACGTTACGTACTTTATTGTCAGAGTTATCTATTTAGGCTGTCCCCCGTCCACTTCTCACATGTAAGATGCTGTAGAATAGAATTGCCAACCGAAGGCTGCATTTTCATTACTGTGGAAGGTTGCTCCAGAGAAGCTTTGATCATCCACTGAGCCCCTGATTTTAAACTATGCACAACTGAGTTAGGGGGATGAGTAAAGTTGTGAAGAAGAAACGGCCTCCATCTCTCCCACTATGTTCTAGAAATTTTTTTGATCTTTATTGATATTTAAGTTTTTTAAAAATGATGTTTAAAATATTGAATTAAGTTCGATCTCCTCACAGATAGAGAATTTAAAAAAGGACCGACAGAGAATAAATCAGATGAACAAATGAGAAAATAATGTTTTCAGGGAAAGAGAGGAGAAAACAAATAAAACAGAATGATAGTTTCATATTCAGGAGTATAAAATACAACAATGTGACACAAGGGTTGGGACTCTATTGGTCCTTTGATTTGTTTTATTGATGAATGAAATTTTTAATTCTGCTGAAGAAATCGTTTAGTCTACCCATTCAAATGAAATGTACTGATCTCGGCTGCACCTGGAAATTGCCCTTCTCTGCTGTTCTTCCAATAAGCTAGCACGTGCGATAAAACAAACAGCAAAAAACGGGAAACGGCACTTGTTCCCCCAACGTGAAATAAGGTAAAGAGGGGCTGTACGCAGTCTAATGCAAAAGCGGTGCATGAAATGGGATCATAACTCCCCTTGACCAACCTGTGTATACCCGGGCCAGGCCTACATTTAGCTATAGGGTATCAAACATAGAACAACTGAAATGTCAACAAGTGATCTCCTTGTTTATTTGAACAATTACATTAACAAGAATAACAAGTCATACGCGCGTGAACAAAAAGCCCACTGCTTTTCGTGTAAATATTTGAACCATTCTGACCGGCTAAATTTCACTATTTAATTCACACCAACTCTTCAACAGATCGACGGAAAAATACAGCTTTTACACTCGGCCGGTGACCATTGTTTACAAAATTTATATTAAAGCATGCTAGCTTTACCCTATATTTTATAAGTGCAATTGGCAAATAATATAATAACACCAAACCTAACTAGTGTGGGGTCCATGGACCACAAATTATCAATTCAACACTTCAGTGCATTTCCGAACACAGGATTCCTTGGGAATATAAAATATTTTACAACTGATAAATCTGCTTTCTCCAGCCACTCCAATGCAGACATTCATTTGGCCTGTCACGCAATCTTTTAGAAAAAGATTGCGTGATAGGCCAAAAGTGTCTCTGCGAAGGAGGCAAGCCCCAAATCTAACTAAACTGTTACATATTTGCATTTAATGACTGGAGTTACAGATAGAGATAATAAAGACAACATCTTATTTAACGAGTGATATCAACAAAATTAAAATAAAGAACCAGTATAAAGGTAGTTCCCGTTTCAGTGAACATAAAGTAGTGTACATGGTTTCCATGCCAAAAATTGCATCACACGGAAATAGCGGCTGAAGAAAATTACTTCCAACCAAACGACACTGCTTTCCAGAAAAGCAATCAGGCCAATGGAAAAAAAAGTACAGTGAGCCAACAATAACACCTGTCCACAACTACACGGGAAATAAGAGAGAGAATACCAAATATTAGTCACTTAAGAATATCTTTGAATATCTGGCAAGAATATCTTTGGCCGACTGCCTCGATGTTATTTCTTACGTACATCTCAACTTTAGCCTCCACAAAGACCTGCTTTGCCTTGTCACGCAATGATTGTGTGATTGGGTGACAAGGCAAAAGAAGGGGCATGAATTAACCAAATGTTTCCGTGCCTGAAACTGGCACTGCACGCATGTTCCGATTACATTTTTAAATAGAAATAAGGCTGACCCCTCACTTGTAAAATGTTATAATTGTGATTTAAGCAACTTTCTGATAAACTGTTTGTTGAAAAGATGGCTGACTGTCAACCAACATTTTATTGGTAACGTGGTACAAACAACTTTTAGTCTACATTACACTAACTACAGGGATTACGGATACCACACATCAAATAATGACATAGTACACCCCACTCTAGCCCAGTATAGCAGTGACATGCCAAGCTACTTAATAGTAGCGTTTTTGGTAAATCTTCGCAAAAGTCCATATTTTTACTTAATAAAATAAATAATAAAATAAACAACTTTATTTAAGTGTCAGAGAATTTAGCACTGCTGTGCTAATTGTGGACACTGTAAATGAACTATATATTGCAAATAGAACATAAACTTGTCAAGAATCCCAACTGGTGGGAGGCTGTCCAGTTGGCTATTTATAAAGCGTGGCCGAGGATTGAACTCAGGACTGCCGAGAACAAATCCAGCTAGTGGCAGGATGGAGGAATATAACAGCCAATCAGAAACAAGTACAAGCATTCATGAACAAGTTGTCCCATCAGCTTATTCACGAGGACATGTTATGTTGCCTAGCAACTTGTCTTGATGAAGACCACAAAGTTGTTTCAATATCAAAAAATAATTGAAAGGAAAGAAGTTTACCTTGTAAGTCAAACGGAAACCAATGATTCCCACCACCCACTGCACGAGGATGATCACAGTCACCTCTGTGGACAAAGACACCAGGGAAAAAATCACTTAGCTCAGACTATTGTTGTAGGGAGAAATAAGTTGTTGGATCAATCATACATTAAACTGACCTGCAGAGTAGTACCACTTCAGATCTCTCAAGTAAACAAGAGCAGCAAAAATGCCGAGGCACAGAGTATTGTTCATTGTTCCAGCTCCATACAACTACAACAGGAAAACAACAACAAAACAAGTCAACAACTTTAGCAAGTTAAATTATGAACTGCCCGACATAATAACAATAATTAATGTAAATCGGCGCTTATTTCAAATTTAGGAGAGTGGGGGAGTGCTTATTTAATTTTTTCACAAATCTTGGTCAAACGGTCTTTTATTTTTGTAATATAACATTTGCGTGTAAACAACAACATAACCTGAGTATCAATATACAAAGCTGTATGTATAGTTCTAATAGCGGCACCCCTTGGCATTCGTATGGTTGGCCGAACATGTTCACAAACTGAAACGAGTATTAATGTGCAAATCTGTTCGTATAGTAGTCAAAAGTAGTTCAACTTTGATTCTGAATTACCGATGATTACACAAAATGATGAGTGATAAACATGACCAACAAAATACTCAACCTTTGTTGTCTCAGTTACCACCCAGAAAAAAAAACAGAGGGGAAGGGGGGGGCGCTTACTCGAGGGGGTGGGGGGGGGGGGGGGGGGGGGGGGCACTTATTTCAAATTTTGCCGATAATAGGGCGCTTATTCAAAGGGTGCGCTTATTCGAGGGGAGGTGCTTATTCAAGGATTTACGATGTTATGCATTTTGCTCACTATGTCTATTCTCAATGGCTGAGAACATACAACAGCTAATTGATGGCACCAGGATTTATCATGTAATTATGAGTCATACCTACAGACAATAGGTCATACCCCTACTGACAATGCATGTCAAAATGACGTCATGCATGTGTACCACACGCTATTGCTTCATTAGCAGCAACGAAAAAAAAAAAAATATTACCTGTGCAAAAGTCATGGAGATATTTTCCTTCTTCTTCTTGGCAGCAAAAATCAAGGATGAGACAAGCTCCGAGGCATTAGAGCAGAGGGGGGTCACCACAAATGAGACGTAGAATGCTAAAGAAAGATGGAGAAATAAAACATGTTGGAGTCAAATGGAATGAGAAAGAAATTAAGTAAGTTAAGTACAATGGCAATGTACAAAGTAACTTCATGACAAAAAAACTTGAGTTTGACACTTATTTATGTTCAGACTATTAAATTTTTGCCCCCTGTGTGGAAATAACCAGGGGGGGGGGGGGGGGGACTCCCATATAAAAGTGACGGGGGTGATCATCAGAATGTTTGAAATGATCAAATTCATTTCCACCCCTAAGAGGTACTAATAATATTCTAAGTTAGACAAAACTAATTCCTGTCATAAATTTTCTCCACCCTAACAGGTACTGGGATAACTTGGTGTCCTAAGAGGTACCAAGCCCTAAGCGGTACCAAGCCCCTAAGCAGTACCAAGGGACTGCTCCACAAATTTTAACCCCTAAAAGGTACAATGATCACCCCAGAGTGTTTTGCCTGAGGACATTAGTCAGGCTCAAACTCTACGTTTGATGAGCTAAAACCATGACAGTTTTGAGATAAGAGGCATTATGATGTACATGTAGGGAATATTGTACAATAACCCTGCCACAGTTGACTAGTGGCAGTAATTTCCATATATGACGTGTACTATCAGGAGCCCATGACTCCTGCGTGTATATAATATCATCCCAAAGCAAACTTACGCGAAATAGGAATGAAAGACTTGTTCTTTGGATTTGTCAGTGAGCTCAGGACGTCACACATTGGATCAGCAAAAAATTGTCACCTATAAGCAACAACAAAATTAATAATGTTCTACAATGCACTTGTGATTAGACTGAGAAGGTAGATGATATGTGCTTTTCACAAGTGTTGTTGCCAATTGATCGTCGTACAATTTTTGCGAGAGCTTGGGCAATAATGCTACCAACCCAATTTCGTTCCCAGAGTCCTCGTTACCCGTGTCCAGCGGTGGAGCAGCCAACAAGGACTTCTGGGGGAAACGATCCGCCATGACAGGATTCTTGGACTTCCGGTTCTACTGTACATGTGTTCGACCCCATGTTTCAACTAACGGACTCCAAGATTCTTGGACTTCGGTCTTACTGCGCAGGTCAGGCGGATCGTTCCCCCCAAGAGGTCCTTGTTGGCCGCTCCACGGCTGGACAAGGGGTAACGAGATTGCTACCAACCAACAACTAGTGACCCGAGAGGGGATTGGGGAGAGATTCTCATGGCTTGCGCTTCGCTTTTTTCTTGCAAACAAAGAAACATTGAGAAAAGAAAGAGACTGCTGGCAGTCTAACCAGCAAATCTCTAATTTTTCAAATGGAGAAGAAGGAAGTGATTGCATAAAGATCATGGTATTTGTCACCGTTAGCCTATGAATGACCCACAATCATGCTGGTCCCAGAGTACAGGGCATCAAATTCTCAGGAACAAAGTGAATTTACTCACCAAACCAACTCCAATAACAAGAAGAGCAACACACTTTATGGCCAAATGAGTGGTACTTTCTTCGTGTTCCTCTTCTTCCTATCAGCCACAAAACAAACAAAGAAATACATGTAAATATTATAGATTTATACAGAGAAAGAAGAAAACAAAAAAATACATGTAAATATTATAGATTTATATAGAGAAAGAAAGAAACGAAGAAGGAAGAGAGAAAGGAAGGGAGGGAGGGAAGGAAAGCAAGAAATTAAAACATCTCAGTCAACTTATTGTGCAGAGGAAATATCAAATGCACTTGATCTACTTGAGTTGAACCAGTCTCTACAATGGCCACCCTGGGGCAGAATTAACTAGCTGTTGTAGGTTTCAATATGAGTAAAGTGTATGGATTGGTGCATGGTCAGAACAAAAAATATTGGCCGTTGTAGAGCGGTGGCCATTGTAGGGAGGATTCAATAAGAGCAAAGTGTATGGATCAGCGCAAGTTTGTGATAAAAAATCCTGGCCATTATAGAGAGGTGGCCGTTATAAAGAGGTGGCTGTTAAAGAGAGGTGGCCGTTATAGAGGTGGCCATTATAGAGAGGTGGCCGTTAGTGGAGGTTCAACTGTACAAGAAAACAAAACAACTGCATAATAAATGCATAAGAGCTAGATAAGTGAACAAAATCAATAATGAATTTGGATGGCAGACAACCAAAGCACACTCGGGTTACTATGAGAACTCACTCAGAGACTGTAGAATAATAGAAATTGTTAATTATTTCATATATAGAAATTGTTAATTGTTAACTATTTTAACCAACCAGAATCAGTAAAATTATAAATAAAAAACATTTTCATGATTAGAAAACATACAACAGTTAAAAAAGAGGTCATTTAATTTTAATGCAGTTCTCAGAATGATTATTTATCATGTTATGTTATCATCAGTGAGATAAAATGAATAAAGTACTTGCTGAAGAATCAGTGTTTTTTTAACAAATTATGTTAGTTACTAAAACAAGATTTAGCAGCTGTAAGCAAAGCCAAAGCAGCAAAGAGTAAGCTCCTAAATATGGTGGAATGTTAATCACTGATTTAATAGGTTGATAGACTATAGACTCTCTTTTTATTAATCCTCTACATTTAAAGCCCCAAGTTACAAATTATCCTAAAAAACGCTTATCATTTTAGTTAAAGACACTTTTTGTAATAATTATTATTTTTTGATTAATGATGAATAAACATACATCTGTATTTTTATGTTGTAAACTGAGGAAAATAACCGCTACATTAAAAAAAGCACTTTTATTATTAATTATTAGTATGAGAATTATCTAAAAATTATGAGAATTGTTATATGAATGTTAATATAAAAGTGATGCAAAATTATTAATTTTACTGTTACCATTATATTAAACCAAAAAGACGAATACGAATATGGTCTGTTAGTATTATCATTTTATTTATTAATTTCATGTTCACGTTTGAACGAGCTTATTTTAGCTCCTGGGTGAGATGTGGTTAAATAAAGGATTGATTGATTGATTGACTGATTGAAGGTTTCATAAAAAGATAAGAGATGTGGTAAGAAATAACAAAGCTGTTTTGGTTTGAGTCCAACTCTATATTTCTTTGTTTGTTCATAGACTCACCTCCATTTCAAAAGAATCTCGATGAATAAGTCCCTGTCACGTGGTAATGGTAAAATAAAAGACAAAAAGAACAGCAATTTAAGCTCTGCTGGAAACCCTGGAGGACTCCTGTATAAAAGTGATGTCTGAAATTTCCAGGAAACCCTTAAAGTGCCCCTACGATCAAATTGTTCATTTTTTACCTTTTCGTGTACAATATGACTTTCTTACATATCTTGCCAAATTTCAATCCATTACGAACATTAGAAGTCATTGTTTTTGGACTTTTATTTCCGAGAATTTACGGCTCGCCATTACTTAACCTTGTTCCAAGGCTTGGTTGCGAATTAGAGAAAATGATGTCAGATGCTCAAAATACCTCACATGTTGAAATTATAAATATAATTACAATAAGTATAGAAAATTGCATGAAGAGCAACAAAATCTTTGGACTTTTTCTTCATGCAATTTTCTATACTTGTTGTTATTATAATTTCAACCCGTGAGGTATTTTTGAGCATCTGACGTCATTTTCTCTAATTTCTTCTAATTTTCTAATAAATATCAATTCTTGACAACTTAGTTCCTGTTGATTTGCAGATTACATTGTAAATGACTAGCCTAAGTACTGTAATATGTAGCAACTGTATGTGAAAATTTGAAATATAACATCCTAGACCCTAGTGTACAAAGCAGTAGCAAAACACTATTTTACAACCTTCACAATGAGCATGCCTGTCAGTGCATTATAGAGAGTACCCTGCCCCCGGGATTCAAACAAGTAATGTACATACATGTACAGTCGATGCTCTCTGAGCGGACACTCTCGTAAGCGGACAGCTCTACTTACAGCACATTAACAAAACCCGGTTTGAACTCTAGCTCATACAAACTCTGTATTATTTTATACACATTCCCATAAGCGGCCAGCTCCAGTTGCGGACACGTTTTCTGCTTCCCAAGGGTGTCCGCTTGCAGGAGCTTTGACTGTAATTATATAACTTTGAGCTAGCACTCTACATCTATGAACAAAATATAATACAGCTATAGAATACACGTATGTTTGTATTGTAATGTTAAAGTATTAATTGGTTAGCTTTAATTTGTTATTTGTAGAATAGAGAGATAGAGCTGAAGAGAGACACGTAGAGCTGGCAGCTTGCAAGCAATGCAATTACACTGGGGTACTAATGAAAATGGCAAACATAATAGCTATGAATACCTCTTTTTCATCTTTTCCATCTTTAGGCATAATAGGATCAGTTTCTTGTGCCTCCTTCTTGTCCATTCCTGCTCCAAGGCGCCAAGCTTTGAAATACTTCTTCTGGATGTGAACTTTAATGGACATATCAAAGTTAATGTCAATCAACATGAACCCCTTCAAATTAGCATTAATTTTGTAAGTATTTGTAAGTAGTGTAAAGTACTGTATTGTGAGTAGCGCAAGCATCGTATTATAAGTAGCGTAAGTATTGTATTGTAAGCAGTATTATAAGTAATGTACATGTAAGTACCGAACGCGTATTGTAAGTAGTGTAAGTATCGTATTGTATGTAATGTAAGGTATTGTAAGTAGAGCATCAAATTTTAAGTAGCATACATGTAAATAATCATAATGCTCAATAAAGTCTTTACTTACAAAAAAAAAAAAAAAAAAAATGAACCCCTTCAACATTCAACTTGATTAGTGGATTTTGCGTATTTTCCATGCGATCGACTGTGCTGTCCAGACTGTACACACATCATAATTAATGTATAATAATATTATGATATCTTGAAACATCTACAGATAGGGCTCTAAAAATAGAGATGGATAGACAGTCTAATAAAAAGAGGTTACTCATCGGAAAGTTGTGTAAACGACTGAGTATGCGTTTACGAGTCTTGAAAAAATAAAAACTGATGAGTAAAAATTCCAGGCCATATTATAATTATACAACTTTCTGCTGAATAAATTGTTTATATACATTATTCTTTCCCAAAATCAAGGCTTTTAACAGTGTTTTCTGTAGTGCACAGTCTGGAGGACTGAGACAAGACAGTGTAATGCGGTCTCATATGTCCCAAGTTCAATTCCTGGGCCACGCTTGTAAAATAGCCAACTGGTCTGCCTCCTGCCAGTTGAAAAGCCCCATTGGGGAGTGGTCAAATAATGTTTTGGTTTTTTAAATTTTTTTTTCATTTGGACTTGCTTTGGTGTGTATATTCACAAGTTCTAACTTCTATGTCGTATAATTATTATGTCTAATAATAACACTTATATTAAGACCTATGATCATATCTACCTTCATGGGCAGCTTTATCTTCAGCATCAGTGTGATCACCAATCCGTGTCGGCATCTGCCTCTTGGCCATCATAACAAACTGATGCAACACCTTACGCTGCATCCTACAGTCAACACAAAACAAACAAGTCAAAATTCTGCATGATCAAATGTGCACTTATAGTAACCATACACTGTAAAGCAGACAAGCTACAATTTGATGTACGACTAAATTTCTTACAACTAACATTAAAATAAATGTATAGCAATCGGCATTGTTGTTTGTTTGTTTGTTGAAGCAGGTTAGTAGTAGCAGAAATCTTGCTAATGTGGACCTGCTAATGTACAACACGTACAACACTGGGAACTAAATGTGCCCTATTCTTTTCAAACAGTACTAGTGTTGTGGGTTCTTTTTTACATCTCATTCGAATTGACAGGTAGGATGAAGGAGAGACTAGTCCAAAGGCTTAACGTCATCACCCAATGACATGATCATCTGAACTGAGACAAGGTGTTCAATACAGCCAGCAAATGATCGTACCAGTTATTTTAAGACCCTGGACTTTGTGATCCGGCCGGGACTAGAACCTGTGACCTCCCACTCTGCAGGTCTGGTGCTCTATCAACATTACTGAGTTATAACCAGCTACAATAGGTGGCAGTATTTGAGCCTGATGCATCAATACATTGTTAAGGAGCAATGCATACAGGGTACAATGTATGCATACTGATTCTATGTTTTTCTTGTATTCGTAAAATCTTTGGTGTTTTATGATAGCATGATACATGGCCTATATAACTTGGCTTTTTTATTTGTTATTATAAATTAGTATAATTTTCAGAGGTGAATATGAGCATATTCACCGCGCTAGGCGGTGAATATGGGATTTCAAGGCGTGGCTGCTAAGCTAAGCCACATTTCTTATACCGGCAAGTAAAGATGGCGACTCGTTTTTGAATGAAATTTTCGTTTATTCTAAAGACATCACTCCAAGTTCGGGATATTCAAAGCATTGGGAACTTTAGGCAAATGACTACCAAGACGTTTGGATGGAAAATATTTTCAAGAAATGATTTTAACGCATTTAAAACTTGTATACTTGTAAAGGTTTTTGTGTGGCCAATCAAGGCGGCCATGTTTGTGTCGGATGGAGTGACACAAATTTGCTTCTCTTCAGACCTAAGCTACTTATTTCAGAAAGATAACTACAGCTGCTCATGAAATCAGCAATGATCAAACAAAGGTACCTGATGAATAGTGTTCTTTTGTGTATTTTACTGCTTAATTTGATGTGTAAACGATGTAACTACGGTAATATGGCGAGTACTTGCGTGTGTTGTTTTTTATGTTTTAGCTCGTAATTTTGTAGTTCTTGATATTCACCTCTGAAAATTATACTAAAACAATAATTATTATTTGCCTCAGGCTCAGTGAATATTGTGAATATTCACTCACTTCGCCTTCGGCGAATAATTGTTAAATATAATCCGAAAGGCTGACTTACATTTCTGCGCGATGCTTGTCTGCCCTCATTGTAGCTGATTTACTGTCGACAAACTGACAAAGAAAGCAGTATGAACATTAATATGATTTGTCAAACACATTTTAATACACATTCGACTGGTATTCTATTATCAGTTTTATACTCCAGAGATAAAAAAAGGTTTGAGAGAGAACATTTCCAAGCCCAAGAACCAGGAGTTCCTGAAAAATTATATAGAATTCCTTGACTTAGCAGAAATTAAAGATTTTCCTGACTTACTTTAGTTGATATTCAAAATTTGCCATTGCTCCTCCCTTTTTTTTGAGGGGGGGGGGGGGGGGTAGGGTAGAGGGGTGTTACTTGTTGATACATGCATGTCATTGTTAATGAACAAGCAAGCCTAGTGGCTTATCAGGCCTCCCAAAATCCATCCTCTAGTGTCCTTGTTCATGGGAGGTGGGCAAGAGCAGAGTATGGGATTGCCTGTCAGGGCAAATTGCTGAATTGTTGGCCCATGGCTGTTACACTAACAGTAGCTGTGAAGGCCTGGAGGAACACTGAACAAGCTGGTGAATTGGAGCTCTGTCAGGACTGCAGTTGGTCACCCCCTCAGCTCAAATTATTTACCTCTAGATGCAGAAATACACCTGCTAACTGTTAATACTTAATTCGGTTTAAATATTATAGGTTACAGTGCTTGCAATTGAATGACTGTAGTGATGAGAGAAAAACTCACCAGAAAAATCAGGTAGGCTATAAATCCAATGAAACAGATGATCATGGTGGCCAAGGCGGCATTGCGCACATATGCCGGCTGGGGTCCAAAGTTGTGTGGGCCAAAATGCCAATCTGCTCCTTGCACAATGCTAAACAAATATGGGAATGTAAAGGTTAGCGCACTAACCGGGTTCAAGCTACACAATTATTCAGTTATAGATTAGTGTAAGGTTGAATACTTACAAGTACGAAAGAGATGTTAACAACATGATTCCAACAGCTGTCTTAATACTGGGCAAGATCGTCACACCCTACCATAATGAAATGAAGCAAACTGAGTTGTTAAAAATATGTGTGCCTTAATTTGTTATTAATAACATATACTGGCTATTTCAATTAACTTTGTCAGATAGAAATAAGCATGCAAGACAAGACCAAATGGTAACATGCATGGGGTAAAAGCAGAAAACTCAGTACTGCATGCTCTGAATACTAATAAGATGTATAATAACATGAAAAACATTTTATTTCAAACAAAGTTACAGCTTTTCGTTATATCCTCGGCTTCTGATTGGATAGTCTGTGTGCACGAAAGAATGTGAATTAATTAAAAGTGGTCACACTTTTGGGCTCCTTGCTGTCACTAATAATAATTATTATAAGCTAGACATGTGGAACCCACCTGTGGCAGTAACATGAAACTGGACCGATGAATTTCCTCTCATTTTTCAGCAACAATATTGTTTTTACGAATTTCTGTCTTTTATTTCGGGAAAAAGAGCTCGCACCAGCTTTATTTAACAATAATTTTTGTTCCCCTAAAGTAGTGAGCCCCAAAGGCTGCTAATTCCAAAAGTAACGACGCTAACCAATCATTTACAAGTAATTTTGCCTGGGCAAACCTAAATTATATTATTCCATCATTCTGACTAATGATGGCTTACCTGTCTGTTACAACTGATCTTTCCATATCCACTGCCTTCAATAGCCTCGTCATAAGCGTTAAGGTCACACTTTCCAATTGCTACGCTACCAGCCCATGCTGCTGTCAATAACATGATGGTACTACCTGCCAACGTTCTGCAAACATCATCAATGGATCAGCATTTTTATAAAAAAATGTTTAGATAGTAAAATGTGAAAAGCACTTTTTATTTACTTAATATAGAGTCTTATCTTAATAATATTGCAGACCTCAAAATAATAGTTAACATAACTAAAGGTAGAAAAACACCATTGAAGAGGTGAATATAAATCAAAAAGGAACAAGGATGGTTAAGACTGGCCAGGGGAAAATATTGACAGAGATGTCTTAAAATGAATGACAAATTTACAAAAATGTACACAAAATTAAGTTTTCAAGATGTACTATCTGTGAAATACATGTACAGTGGAACCCTGATATAACGAAGTGTCAAGGGACCAGGACAATGTGTTCGTTATAACAGTGGTTCATTATATATATTGGGGTTCTGTTCCATACATTTTACTGTAACCTTGGTCGGGCTGAAGAATATAATATTATTATTATATTGTTCATTATACCGGAAACTTCATTATAAATAAAGGGGTTCGTTACATCGGGGTTCCACTGCAGTAGCTCCTTTTTCATCAGACACTATTTATAGTGTCTTTGATGAAACATACCACATTTGAGCAATCTATAACTCTCTTGTGTTAAAACTATGGCACCCGATTTCTTTCTTTTTAACTACAGTCAACTCTTGTTATAGCAGACACCCTCAGGACGTGCTTGGATCCGTAATAGTGGGAGTCTGGAATAGCGGAAGTCATTTTCAGTCAAACCTCTATTTATTTGTTTTTATAAAAAAGTAGTTTCCACTGGTGGGAGGGCTGGATTTTGTCCGTAAGGCGAGAGTTGACTGTACCATGTACAGCAGAAATTACGCAGTTCAATGTTGACAATTAAATAAACAGAACTTGAATGTTTCTCACCCCATACCAACCGACAGCTTTTCCTGTGCATCAGGTCCAAGGCCAGACACGATGATGATAGCCGAGTCAGGTACCGCTCCAAGCAGTGGAAGGACAATACCACCTGACAAGTCAAAACAAAATTCTCAATTGAAATTCTCCTTACTGGTCGGTTTCCATGGATACATTTTGTATAAAAGCTTAGCTTTGAATTCATTATTAACACTAAGGACACTCTCTATGGGTATTTCCGACGAAGTCAAAGCAGTGTTCCCATTAACGCACAACTGTGCGTATCTGACGCACAAAAAATAAAAAGGACGCACAGTTTTTAGCCACAGTACGTCCCAGGGACGCACATAAATCAGCGCTCAAAATTTCGAGTGTTTTCATAGTTTGGTCTACTCTTAAGATAAATAAGATTTTTCAAGATACAAAACACACATAAGAAACAATGTTTAGTTTCACTAGTTTCCTTTACCTTTTCATTACCTCTCCAAGCTAGAAACTATGAAAATTTGGCTTGCAAACTCGAAAACGAAGCAAGAATCACAATGATAATCACGCAAACGAGCGAACAACTCTCGGCTCATTGATGGTCAGCGGTCATACTTCATGTAATATTACATGATGTGTATATCACTTAAAATGCCTTTCTCCTTAGGGGACCCTTAAAAAATAGAAAGGACCCCCAATTACTGGAACTGGGGGTCCTTGGGACTCCTGTTTTCCAAAACTAGTGGGAACACTGGTCAAAGTCACGACGATTGAAGAAAGGACGATCTAAGAAATTGAAGCAACGATTTCCAAATTATCATGGTCAGAAAGAAAATATTAAATTTTATTTTCTTGACAATAACAATGATGTCAACAATGACCTCTAATGACCCCAATGTAGAAATGACGATTTACTAAAAAATGCATGATGAAATCGATGCTTGTAGCTACAACCCTGGCCAATACTTCTTGGGACACTTGCTGAAACTGCGTGCAAAAATACATTTCGCTAATATAGTAATATTCTAATATCCAGAGAAAGCTTGTGAATGTTGTTATTACAGACAATTTCAATCCCCCCTCCCCTCCCCAACCAATATTGATTGAGATGAAAATGATTCCGCATGCATGACACATTGCACCGGGAGGGGGGGAGGGGGGGGGGGGGGGGGGAGGGAGGGGCATGTGTAATTTTACAGTCGTTATTGCGCCAGTGTCCCAAGAGTATTGTCCAGGGTTGTAGGTTCCCATCTAGAGAGGCCTCACTAAGTGTATGATAAATTAAAGAAAAAGCTTGACAAGACTTCTAGATGAAGCTAGAAAGGATTCTCCACATTAATTGCATGGACCAAATTAAAGCATGGAAGGAATTAAAATTGCTCAGTCAGAGAGCGCAACAACACATTTTACAAAATTTGGACTGGATTGATGGAAAACTGGAATGGGGAATTCAACAGTAATCTGTCTCACAAGGGCTCTAATGATTCTCAACTGGATTTGCTTTCTTTTTCAGAGGAATTCACTGTATCAAGACAATAGTAGTAATTTAGTACAGTATCATTGTTTGGTTGAATGTGTTGCATTTCACATATCTCTTACCAATCAGTGAAGGAGAACAGCCAAGATCCAACAAGAGTTCAGCGCCATCTATCAAAACAGAATATAAAGATAATCAAAATTTACACATGGCTAAATGGAATTTAGGCTAAGTTAAACTACAGCCTTATGCCTCTCTAGGGGCGAAGAAGATGAGACTCAAGCCAATGGTGATCAGTGGCTCTCCCCGGTGGCCATGCGCACGGGTTTGCATAAGTGGGGGTTTGCAGGGGCAGCACATGTTTTGTGTTCCAGCTTCATGTGGACGTGCAGTTTGCATTTAGCTTTGTGCTTGCCGTGTGCTTTGCTGCTCCCACTCCTCCCCCCTTCTTTGTCTTGGTAAGTATTTGGGTTGGTAAGTATTTCCACTGATTCCATCAGTGTGATGGTGCCTGGTGGTTGCCGCTCTCAGGGTTGCCATGGATATCTGCACGCTCTGCTCGAATCATGCCTGGCTCCATTATATCTAGGCACCTTCCCCAAGCTAATCTCTTGGCGATGAGTTCAAAGAGAAAATAGATGTTCATATAATAATTATTGAAAACATACCAGAAATACATTTTGCAGCAACACCAAGGATAGCACCATAAAACACCATCAAGAGCAAGTTACCAGTTATCTGGAAAATGGTAAACATGGAGAAACAACATTTTAGTCCAAGAATGGAGATTTAGATCAAAGTTTACATCCACAATTTAATCATTAACCCTTCCACTCCCAAGAGTGGTAAGTTCAGAGGAAAAAATCTTGAATTTCATTTCGTAAATTTATTGTCAAAAACAAACATCACCACTTGAAAGTACTGCTCAATAGCTTTCATTTGAATGGTCACACACTAAGGGTTTCATCCACAGACTCAAAAGTTACTTGTAACCACATTTATTGACTCAAGGTTTGACTTTGGGAGTGCAGGGGGTACATCAGTGCTAGTTTCTGACAGAAGCAAATTAAGTGACTATAGCTAGGAATTTATTATTACTCCTCCTGGATGGGATTCTAGTCCATCACAGGTATATATATAGCTTCTAGCACATTTGTCTGAGCCATCAAAAAAATTACCAGTCAGAGTACTTATTGATACACCTGGGTAGGCTTGGATAAATTCTGCTTGTAAAATATGGCTTATTCTGCCTGCTTGCGCTGGTAATACCTGTAAAAATCGCTTATTCTGCTTGAAATTCTGCTTGGACACCAAAATTCTATTTGAATTCTGCTCGGTACAACTGACTAAATAGATATTCATTATGCATAGCAAAATTGTAGATATTTATTTAGTTTTTTAATTAGCGAAATTGCAGTAGAATCTATAATTATTGCAGTAATTATTTATCTTACTTTGTACAATATCACTCATATTAGTTGAAACGGTGACTTTTTTAATTAAGATGTTACAAAAAAGGAATCATGTGAGCGCGTTTAAGCTAATGCTCGAGATATCACAAGGTATTTTCCATTTGTTTTGTATTTAGTTTTCAATTTTTCTTTCAACTGTTATGCATATCATTAGTGTTACTGATTTTCTGTTATTCTGCTTGAAAATGCGTTATTCGGCCAGCAGAATATGCTCGCGTCAAAAAATGTTTATTCTGTTAGAAATTCTGCTGGCAGAATTTAACCAAGCCTCACATGGGTGGACAGACACACTCATCTTATCAAAGAACACAACACAAGTACAAACCAATACCTCGACAGTATTGCCGTGTATACCGTACCAACAATAAAATTAAAGTATATGCTAGGAGGGAGGGGGGTTCTTATTTTCAGCTAGTGAATATACATGTAACAAGAGTGTTTAATGTTAATGTTTATTTCTGTTTATAACATTTTATTTCAACACAAAAAAGTATCCATATTCAAAAGCCCATGTCGACCCATGGTATAATGATTTTTAAAATCAATACCGTACATTAAGCTCTATTAGCCCTCCTCCCTTTTAAGCCGATGCCGCCCCCTCTCTAATATGTCCCTTCTATTAGTCCCCCCCTCAAAAAGATCTTGAAAAGAAAAATACCCCCTGGGGTACATGTATAAGAGAGCTTTTATTATTGGTATGGACCATTTACTAATGCAGAGAGTGTGAGCAATATTCTCATTCTATAATACCAAGCAACCTTTTCTTAAGTGTCTTTATTAGCATAATTTTGCTGATCAATACTGTGCACAAGGGGGTAGCCTATAATCAGAAAGGACCAATACAGTCATAAAATGAAAGTTTGCATTCTGTAGCAGTTATTAAAATTACCCAATATTATTTATTTTTATTTAGCAAATAAAGAAATTTTAACTAACAAACAAAGACTAGCTGGAACTGATTTTGTGATTGCTCTGCTCATTATATGGATAGCAAAGACAAAATTAAATCTAGAATACTTCTTAAACTTTAGTTCTGCTTTGTGATTCGTTTGATGGGCTTGGGTGTGTCAACCCCAAACAAACTTTTTCTAGCAGTGGAATGTTCAAGAACTTATGGGGCATTTAAAACTGTGCGAACAACAATCAACCATTCATCAATGGCACTCAAGCTTAAAAAATGCCAAGCTGTATGCCTTTTAAATGGATTTGAATGCATCCACTGCAATAAGCAGTAAACCATAAATATTGTATTGGTTGAGAATCAAACATTTGTTTGTTTCAAACTATTTGTTTTAATAACCAATCTGCCATCACAAGAAATTTAGAGTCACATGAAATTGCAAAATCGCTTCACTCTCCAGAAAGGAAGCGAAAACAACTATTTGCATATCAAAGAAAGAAAGCTTTTACTGCGTTCTTCTTTTCAAACTAAAGGACGCCTTGATCATTGAACTGGAAAAAAATAAGTCTCGCATAGTTTCACTTCAGTGATTTTTAGAAACCCAGTTTTCCGATTTGTTCATGTTTCACTTGTCTTTGATTACTTCTTCTTTGATAAACTGAAGTTTTTTAACCACTGAAACCTGTACAGACATTTTAAGATTGCAGGAATCATCGTAAGCGACATAAAACCGTGTAAAGTAACCCGAAAGGAATACGTGACTTGTTTTGTCTAGAATTTCATCGAACATTTTTTGACTTCTAATGGCTTCGAATATTGAAGTCAACTAAATGTGAACATGACCCATATACGCGTATTTCTCAAACTATTCATGAAATTTATACAACTTGGACAAACCAAACCATCAACAGAAAGCAAAATCTAGAAACCAACACCCCTCGCGACAGAACACAATATTTTTATGCTTCGATAAACACAAGAATGTTTAACCCTAAAAATATATTTTAAATTCGCGTGTTTTCAATTTGTTTTTTTAAGCGTTCTGTCAATACAAAATATTCGACAGCCTTTAGCAAACGAAGACGATCGCTTAGAAACAAGGACTAAACAGTAGCAAGATGTGTGTATGCTTTAGTTCTAAGAAAAGCTTCAATTTGCCGAGATCAAACAAAGCTAAACATGCAAATGTACCAGGTGTGAAATAGACCGTACCGCTTGCGTATATTTATTTTTCGGTCATGAAATTTAATACTCGCAAACACGAACTTGTACATTTAAACTCCATATTTTCAGTCGGGAATCAAACTTCAGACATTTTAGATTTAATTCTTGAAATATAAACATTCAAAAATCGATCAAACCCGGGATAATAAACTTGAAAGGGGCGTCCAAGATTATCATAATTTGTTTACACGCCTGCCTCGACAAATTAATAGTAATAAGTGTGCAATCAAGTTTGGCGGCAAACGCTGATCGAAGGTTCCACGTACACCCTTCATAATTTATAAAAACTTGTATAACACATACCGGCACTTGTTCATTTGATGGTTCGTTCCCACAGTGAAAACAATGTATTTACAATTAATCCAGAAACTAATTCATTCATGATTGTTCAACAGTATTCACGTATAAATTAACCCGAAATGGAAGTTTTTTTTGCCCGCTCGATCGTCGAAGCGACGGTGCATGTCAGAAAACAGCAAGTTGAAAGAACATGAAAGTTGTTCACAAAGTCAAACGAAATCTCTTACGTTTATCCTAAAACGTTGCGATCAATTTTCAGCTTACCGTGGATGAACAGGGATAGCGTCCATACTTTTCCTCGGAGCAAGGATCAGCTTCTTCAGTGGTACCATTCGTGGATTTTTCTTCTCCTTCGGCTGCCTAAAAACCGAGCGATAAATAAAAGACGCACACATTTCAACCCACGTCACACGAACGGAGAAGTAATCCGGCAACAACTCATAGCAACAACTCATAGCCCCGAGATATAATACCAAACAATGGTTAATATTTTAAAGTAAGCTTATAGATCTAAATAAAGTAAAATGTTAACTTACTCGTCTGAACAGAACTCTGGAATCCGATGGAACGAAGAACTGACAGGACAACCAAGTGCACAGCAGAATGAGAAAGTAAACTTTTGGCGAAAAGCAGGCCATCTTGACAAAGCAAACCGTCCTCCAAGCGAAGCAAAGCGCTAATGCCAAAAATATTACCGTTTCTAGAATATAAATTACTTGCTTTTAAAGCACTGTGGGCTCGGGGGTGTGCCTTGATATGGAAATTAGATAGAAGTAACGCAATTATAATTTCCATATTTCCGGACCGGACGCGTCGTCCTGCATAAATTGATGTAAAAGATTGCAAAAGAAGTAGGGCCATATTGAAATTCCACAAACAATCCCTACAAATTCCTGGTGTGCAAGTCAAAACTTGACAACACATAACTGTCATCTCCATGAGCTTGGCGAAAAAAATATTTCCTGCAGGAGACTCGAACCAGGGCATCCGCGGCTGCTTGGGAAAGCCCCGCTCGCTCCTCTTAGGGTAGGGTGGGTGGGGGCATAGGGACTATGGTGGGGGTGGGGGTGGGCTCCGCCCGAAAGGGGTTAGGGATTTCACGAGTTGAAGTATATATGAGGGTAGGAAAAGCGGTCATTTAGGTGTTTAAAATAAAAGGGCCTTTCAAAATATCTCGAACAGACGCACCTAACGGCTGCTGATTCAAACATTTCTACCGCCCTGGTAACTCTTGATGTTTTCCCGGAATATCGGTCATTAAGTTCATTCCAAGGGTATAGAGAAGGGATGGCAGTGTCTCTACCGTAGGTATGTGAAAGGGGTACCATTTTCTATGGAAGGTATATGAAAGGGCTACCTTTTCTGTCAAAAATGGTATATAAAAGGGTAAGGGCTTGGATCTCGGGGCGAAGCCTCTCCGTATAAAACGTTATTATTATTAATATTAGAGAGCTTAAGCACAGACGTTTTTGAGACTCGGACGGCAACCGGAAGGCGAATGTTCTAGTTTTTGGCGCGCTTTCACCCCCACCAAAGAGTTTGGAAAACTCTTGTTTTAGCATTTGCAACTTGACGCCTGTATGGACGAAAAGTCGATGATACGCGCCGAAACAGAGAACATTCGACTTCCGGTTGCCGTCCGTGGCTCAAAAACGTCTGTGCTTAAGCTCCCTACCAACCATGTCCAGATCCAATATACCCAATCTTCTCGTAGCTTCCTGCGTGCAGAAGTCCCTATCTCCTTCCTGCGTCCGGAAAAGGACTTTTTCCGACACAGGAAGGAAGGAAATAGGAGACATCTGCACTCAGGCAAATCTTCTCGCAGCTTTCGTGGTTTCGTCGCTCCCTCGCCCATTACATCGCGCCGCGCCATGCCAACAAAACCGCTAGCTACGTGCCCTAGGTGCCAGCAGGGTGCTAGAGGCCCGGGGGGGTACTCCCTTATATAAGCTATATAGGTATGTGCCGCCCAAAGGGTATGGTTTTTGAGCCGTTTTGGTCTGAAATAGGGTATGTTTTGTGCACTCTGGTCTGGAATTTGGTTTGGCTTTTAGACGAAACTGTTTTTTTCCATTAACATCGGGGAATTTGAAGCCGTTTTCAAATGTTTGCGCAAATGGAACCCATTCCTGGGTAGCTGAAGTCATGTATAAGACACGTGTACTAATTTTATAGGTCTGAAATAGGGTATCGATTTTTGGGTCAGGTCTGAAATAGGGTATCAAAAATCACATATTTTGGTCTGAAATAGGGTAAGGGTTTCAAGAAGCGGGCCACACACCCCCACCAAAACATTTTGGCGAGTACCCCCCCGGGGCTAGAGGCTTTTCGTGCGCGCGTGGTTCCCGGTTCCGGCGTTCTCTATTGTGACCCTCTATTCGGCCTTCCGGTCGATCCTGAAACGACGCGAGCGAGAAAAAACAAATTTAGCCTCTCGTACACAGGGTACACAGCTACGCAGCTTGGCTTTATATAGACCAAGTGATCAGCCAGTGTTCCAGATACAGTTGCCTGTAAAGTTTTCCGCGCCGGGAACTTCTGACAAACGATAGCTAGGAAAAACGAGACTGCCGTCACAGCTAAATGCCTCAAATTTTAGCTGGAAAATATTTTGCTACTCTTTAAGTGTACAAACTGTGAATAATCAGAAATTGCATTTTATGTACATTACCGTAAGGCTATTGAGGGGACTTAATATAAGGAGGGGTGGGGGGAGGATAAAAAAAATAAATATGGTTTCAGATAAAACACATATAAAGTGCCTCCCTGTTCATAATATGTCTTGGCTTACCATCTTTACAGGGTAGGGCTTATTAACAAGTTGAATGTCTAGAAGAGGGATTATTATGTAGACGAAAGGGGGATTAGTTTAGAAACGAGACAGCAAACTCCATAACAAAAACAATGTTTCATGGCGACCAAACACTGATGAACACCCTTCGAAACTGCCATTTGTTTCTCACGAGAGATCACGCAGCCTTAATACTAGAGCAGTATGTGATTTCGACTTCTCATACAGTCTCTGTATTACAATGTAATTGCGCGCCATGTTTGCACTCTTTTCAAAATGGCAGGAAAATGAAACCGCGAATTAGTCTATTGTCAACTTTTCTAGTATTCTCACGATTTGCCATCCACCTCGAAATTTTAGCCCCTCTTTTCAACACAGTTGTAAAAAGTGACCCACGATTACCAATTGAGATTCCAAGTTTTCGAAGTTGGTATACTAACCCTGTTTACATGAATTTACGAATGTGAATGTTGCAGCGCAAGAAGCGCCCCCAGGCAATTGTCACGTACGGTAGATACAGTATGCAAAATGAGTGATTAACCCTTTCACTCAATAAATGTGGTTCGAACTTTTGAGTCGTGGATGAAACCCTAGTGTGTGACCATTCAAATGAAAGCTATTGAGCAGTACTTTTTAAGTGGTACTGTTTGTTTTTGACAATTTTGCAAAACAAAACGCTAGATTTTTCCCTCAGTTTTGAACTTAGACCCTCTTGGGAGTGAAAGGGTTAAAAGCAACTGGCGTGGGTTTGCGCGTTTATCTTTTGAGGGGACAGGAACAGACTGTTAAATATCATTTTTCTCCTCTTCCCACATGTAGTTCTTTTTCGGCCGTTTCTTTACGTCGTTTCTCCCTCCTCCCTAAACTATTCCGTAGCTTTGTACAACAGAACCTCCAGGTCACATCAGGCGTTTATTTAGAAAACTCAGAATACATTGCAATGTAGAAAGGGTGTGCGCTGTGCGCAATTTGTCAATTTGTCGGAGGAGCAAGTACTATATTTTCGCCAATCTTCGTACCAGCTCTCGAAGAGTTTCCATTGTTATCCTCCAATCACAACATAACGCGGGCAAGTTGTGACGTCAGGATAATGCCCACATGTTGCTTAGCAACATGTCTGACCAAAACCGCTGGCACAGTTCAGTCTTGAGTAAAACGAAAACATGTACTTCTTCCCCACGAATGTAACCTGCGATCAGGCCGATTTTTCGCGCTCCTTACATTCTCTTGTAAGTTTTCAGCGCGACCACGTAAAGACGAAGAGCAAATGAGAGCGCGGAAAAATTCGCCTGATCGCAGGTTACCACGACAATTACTATTATTAAATATTTAAAATGAAATTGAGTGGTCAGAATTATATTCATCTAGCTGTGTACTTCAGTTTTCGCTTCTCTAGAGACAGTTTCATCAAATTTTTCAAACTTTTAGATTTTGAAC
Source organism: Desmophyllum pertusum (assembly GCA_029204205.1). Taxonomy (NCBI): domain Eukaryota; kingdom Metazoa; phylum Cnidaria; class Anthozoa; order Scleractinia; family Caryophylliidae; genus Desmophyllum; species Desmophyllum pertusum. The sequence goes on along the minus strand of MU825873.1, from coordinate 4,503,280 downwards.
TGAGGTTTACAGAAAATTTGACTGATATATCTCATAATTACAAAAAAAATGTTTTGTGGCGTCACGACTTGGACTTGATATACTATCTTGCATACGCGTGAGAGAATACAGTCGAAGCTCTCGTAACTAGAGTTGGTCGCTTACGAGAATGGGCTGTCGTAAGTGACCACGCACTGTTACAATTGAGGTTGGCCACTTACGAAATGTACGAAAAGCGAATGTACAGGCCTCGCATCCACAGAGATTGAAAACTTCTCTTATTCAGATGATTACAAATAATACAATGTCTCATAAATGTGTAGCACAACAAATGGTCGCTTACGAGAGCTTAAAAAAAAGGAAACGACCAGTTGGTAATTCCCAAAAGTGGTCGCGGTCGCTTACGGATGCCGGGAGCGGTCGCTATGAGAGCTTTTAATTACAGTCAACTCTCTCTTAACGGACACCTCTATAAGACGGACACCTCTGTAAGACGGACACTTGGTGTTGGTCCCTGCGCGCCGTTTTTCAGTCATGTTACTGTATCTAAAGTCTCTATAAGCCGCACACTTCTCCCGATGGTGTCCGTCTTAGAGAGAGTTCACTGTACAGAGTTTGAGTGACAATTCAAACGGGGTTTCGCAATGGTGGTCGCTTACGAGAGTGGTCGCAACGAGAGCTTCGACTGTATATCGAATTTATACAGCTTTAAACTATTCAGTACATCAGTTGCACAATGTTACTTGGCCACACAAGTTCCAGCAGGAAAACGGTGACAATTACATTTACATATCCATGAAAGTTTTCTACAATTACTTGGTACATAAGAGCAGAATTTGACAGCAGTTAAATGTTTATTATATATTGCTCTTTAAGGCCTGGCTAAACGAGGAAACATGTTTTCAGAAACATATTTGTAGCGCGCGCATGTTTCCCCAATGTTTCCCAGTTTAAGCCATTCTCCGGAAACAAAAATTGTAGCTGGAAACAATGTTTCGCGTATGGCTAAACTGGGAAACATTGGGGAAACATGCGCGCGCTACAAATGTTTCTGGAAACATGTTTCCTCGTTTTAGTCAGGCCTTTAGTTTTTCCACGACATTGAAACAACGCATCTCAGAGTAGCCTACGTAGCAGGTGCTGGAGTGAGGGACTGTCTAAACTAATGTTTCCTGGGTGGCTAAAAACTAGCGGGAAGCACGAGAAATGTTTGTTTCCTCCGTGACTAAAACTGGGAAACATATGTTTCGGAAGCAAAATTTGCGTCCGTGAAGCAAAAATGTTTTTGACTTGATTGAAAAACATTTTCTCAGTGCTTCCGAGACGCAAAATTTGCAGCTGAAACAATGTTTTTCGCGTGGCTAAATTGTGATACATTTGCGTCCGCGGCAATGTCTCTGCCACAGTGTTTCTAGTTTAGTCAGGCCCTTTAAAGACAGCGAGTTTGAGGGGCGCACGCGGGAGGGAGAAACTTTCCTTGCACGCGCCCCTAGCTACGCAGGCTACTCAGAGCAGAGAAAACATATTTACATGCAATCACCAAATGGGTGAACGGAATTTATTTATGTTGTGTTTCTATTTAATAACGTGATTATTTGTTTCTGTTAGCTAACTTATTATCAATCATAAAACCCTAGCGTATTCCAAGCTGGGACTTCAGAGTTGACATCTGTAAAAATACACAAAAAACCCACATATGAATTAGAACTAGACTGCAAGCAGTTCTCTTTGTAGATAGTAATTTTCTCTCGGCTTTTTTACGTATACAACGAACCCTGATATATATGATTCATTCATAAAAAATAAAAATGATTCATTCATATAATTCCACTTGTTATTCTATTCCTTTCACGGGAACAATACCGCTCACAATTAACCTTGCTCCCAATGTGTGCGGGGGCTTCATAGCTCAGTTGGTAGAGCATCGCCGTGGTAACGCGGGGAGGTCATGAACTATTTTTTCAGGCTTCTTTGCAATTGCTCTTTAAATTGCGAACACAACTGCGAGGATCATTTCTTCACTTTACGAACCCTGTTTGATATGTCCGACATAACAAAATTCCGTTTACAACGAGCAGCCTAATTGCTCCAGTTGTGTTGGTATGGTATGGTGTGGTATGGTATGGTATGGTTCACACTTCGCAATTTCACGCTTCACGCTTCACACTCATCACTTCACACTTGGTAATATTGAGAATCTTACCTCGTTTTCCCATCAGCTTTCTTCTGGTTAAACACAGTTGGGCTTCGCTTTTATTTCCCGCTCTCAGAGCTTGCTGAGCTTTAGCATGCTCCTGTGGGATTTTCGCTTGAAGTTGACGGATATAGTCTGGTGAAACAACAACAATTATTATTTATAAAAAAAGAAGACAACTCTTTCGCTTAGTTTTTCTCATTTCTGCCAGTAAATACACCTTATTCGATGGTTTAACATATAATACGCGCGGATATTTTGCGAGTTGCGTGGTATTTTTCCCAGCCCCGTAGGGGCGAGGAAAAATGGGAAACAACTGATGAGCAAAATGTTCGCGCGCATTATATGTTAAAACCATCGAATAGGGATTTAGTATTCCACTGCAAAATTTCCCTGCTATTTTGCTATTTTCCGTATTCGCTCTGTTCTAAACCGGTCAAACATGGACACAACAGTGTAATACGCTCTCATATTTTGCGTGTTCTCTTGACCTTATATGGTGAAATGACGTAATAGTGGAAGAGGTTATTCGGCGGAAGTTGTGTAATACGGCTGGGTAATTTACGAGTCAGTTTTTATTTTTTCGAGCCTTTAGGCGAGAAAAAATAAACATTGACGAGTAAAAATGCCAGCCGTATTACACAACTTTCCGCTGAATAAATTGTTTATTATACGACATAATTCTTTCCTAAAATAATAGGCTTTCAACAGTGTTTTCGTAGCGCGCGGTCAGGAGGTCTAAGACCCGTGTAATACGGCCTCATATTTGCACTCGTTTTGGTGCGTATTCGCACTCTAAAATGCTATGTCGTATAATAAATACTTAAAATTGTTATTGCTGTATTAGCTCTATCAATTATAAATTCAAATCTAGAATGTAATCGTCACTCACAACTAAAGACGATCGTTGAACAATCAAAGCATGTCGTGTTCAAAATTTTAAACGTGCCGTCTTTTTCTGAAACTTATAACCAGTCTGCTTCTATCCAATTTAGTATTTACCATGTATAAGTTCCCATTGAGTGGCCGGGTTTTTTTCTCAGTCATTTCCTTAATTATGAAACAGTACTGACATGCACGGCTATTTGTGTTTGGTTCATGCTGAAATTCCCCCCAAATAATAACATCCAGTTTCTCCTTGAAATACCAATATTACAGTTGAGCCCGCAGTCAAATGTTCTTTTGTTTTTAAAAGTATGCAAACGAGTTAGACTCGATTCCGCTGCTCTCTCGAGTCCGGTCTTCGTTCTGGCTCGTTTGCATGTCAAACCGCTGACCGTCTGTAATAACTGCTATTTAACCAGACATGCGACACTCGCAAAACCTCGCCAAGCTAAGGTTTAGGTACGCCTGAGAAAATTGGGGACGTAGAACACCCTACATACTCTTTGAACTCTCTTACAATCTAAATTAAGTCATTCTATGCTGGCAACTTGTAACATGTAGTTGAATCCCCAGGAGGTAACGATTGGCCGGGTGTGCAACAATCATCACTCACTTTAAAAAAAGAGGGATAGTCTGGACAAGTAGGAGGGTGCGCGATCGCCTTTTGGGGTTGGTTTTTTTTTTTTTGGGGGGGGGGGGGGGGGGATAACGCGAGGAGATGACGAAGTGAAAGCGAACAAAGACAATGATAACGTGAAGCTGAATCAAGACGCACCTGGAGGCAATTTTACCTCGAGTAAATCCTGAACTATATTGTTCAACAGTTGGAGATATTGCCTCTTTGCCACGTGGCAAAAACAACTGGAAATAAAATTCAGCTCGCACAAGGTAAAATTACTCCTAGTACATCTTCTTGGGTGACCTTCACATCTTCATTGCCTTTTGTATCGCTTTCCATAAACGACTTGTACTTCGCCATTGTCCCATTCCGTCATATTTGATTTACCGTGGCCCCCAAACGATCCCAAGAACGCTTGCGCGCTCCACTCTCGCCGCCCAGGCTCATTCTTTTCCAAAGTAAGCTATGCTTCAGTTCTACTCACTCATTAATACGTTCCTGTCACCACTGGCCAGAGTCCTTTCCACCTCAGCTATCTTCTGCTGGCACAGCTTGCAGCGTTGAATGACGGGCTGGAGAAGGCATCTCTCCCTTGGATTTGTGGGCAGCAATCTATAAAACAAAAACACAGCGTCAATGAAGACGCATGTTTGTGATCGTCCAGTTATGCACCGCGAATTCCACCGCGGTTAAACGTCCGAGCATGCGAACAAAAATGAACTACGCCGACAAACCTCAACATTACACCGTGCTTTAAACACGTCTTATTTTTTTGGTAATTAAGAAAATGATCGATCATTTTCTATGATTATGTCGATCATAAGGGCGCTTATGATTATGTTTCTTGACGTTTCCACTAAGACATAAGCGACATAATGGCGTTATGTTCGATTTGGTTTCCTTTCGCAAGTTACTATCAAAATTTTGCGCGGGAAATTGGCGCGCGGGCGACCAGAATTTACGCCTTTGCGCATGCTCGAGCATTTGACCGTGGTGGAATCGCGAATGCTCTTGTTCTGGTGCGCGGGTGAAGAAGGGAACAACCATTGTATTACCTTTGTTTAGGAGTTATTGTAGTGCATGTATTGTCTGGTGTTTTGTATCGGTTCTTGTGCGAGGTACACGAGGACAGAACCTGTTTTTGGGCGAACAAGGTTGCAAAGTAACTTGCAATTGACGTATACTTCTTACGCCACACTGTTCCCTAATTCAACACGCTCTCCATGTACACTGCACGACTATCCTCGTTCCCAGGGTCTTCTTTGGTGTTTAAATCCAAGATGGTGACTACTTCTGTCGGAGTAGACGCCATCTTGGATTTGAACCTCAGAGAGGACCCTGGAAACGAGATTGAACGAGAAACTGCTGTTAAAGGTACCCAGTCCCTCGACTGAGTAATGCGTATTCACCTGTTTCTCGGCGATCTGTTTCTCCAGTTTTAAAACTTCCAGGCTGGCAAAGGCCGTCTCAGCACTACATCACAACAAAGGGAACAACAACAAGTGAAAACAAAACAAAATTGAGAATAGAGCGGTTCTCCATTGAGTGTCGTGAAGCCAAAACCAAAGCAATTACAATGGCCAGTCACAACAAACGAAAACAAAACAATGAACCAATGAGAACTCAAAGCAAATACACGTAACCGGCGCTAAGCGCGGGAAAACGCGTGTGACCAAGTCGCGATTGGTTTTGCATCTGATTGGTTGAGAAGGTGGCGCGAGTTTTTTAAACCAATCACAGAGCGTAATAAAGTAAAACCAAAGCAATTCAGCGATTAGAGCGGTTTTCATTCGAGTGTCGTAAACCAAAACCAAAACCAAAACCAACACCATGATTGGCTTTGGTTTAGCATCTGATTGGTTGAGGTAGGCGGCGCGAGTTTTTTAAACCAATCACAGAAAGTATTAAAGCAAAACCAATTTCGGATTACTTTCGATACTAAATTGAAAATCGCTCTATAATTACTAAAGTAATTTCGACAGTCAATTGAAAACTGCCCTAGAAAGAAGTTTAAATTGCAGGAAATGATTGGGAAAGGCGAGAGGGTCGTTACTACCGCAACAGATGAGAAGTTTAAAAAACTCATTTGTGTTGATTTATTTGGTACTTTGTGCTAATTGGGAACACTGTAGATTATCAAAAACAAATTTAGCATGGGAGGTTAACCAGTTGGTTATTTACATAGCGCAGCCGGGGAGTTGAGCTCGGGACTACCGAGAACATATCCAGTCAGAGGCAGGATGGAGGAGTCCACTCCGCCATGCCGCATGCAGTTAAGTGGCTAGGTCGCGCTATTATATCCTGTGAATAAAACCATGGTTTGAAATAGTGGAAGCAGCAAAGAAGACTGAAATCAAGTTCAGTTATCCACCAGGCCCCAGTTGTTCAAAGGGTGGATAGTGCTATCCACCGGATAAATCACTATCCTGTGGATAAGTGTTAACAAAACGAACTACGCTATCCTTTGGATAGTACAGTCAAACCTCCCGTAAGCGGACACACTCGGGAACAGAAAAAGTGTCCGCTTAAAAGAGATGTCCGCTTATGGGAGGTTAAAAATGTAGCGTTTTAAGTAGCTGGGAAGTTGGAACATGACCAAGTGTCCTCTTACGAGAGGTGTCCGCCTACGGGAAGTGTCTGTTCGCCAGGCGCGGATCCAGACCAGTTTACACCGTTTTACGGAAATCGGTCAAATTTTCCAAATGACTCAAAATCGAGGGAAATATAATTTTAGAGATTGAAAATGTAAAAACGTTTGCGGGGGAACTTGCCTCCGGACTTCCATAAATTCGGCGCTCAGAGTCTAGTAAACCGGTCAAGTTTTTTCCTGGATCCGCGCCTGTTAGCGGAGGTTTGACTGTAACTTATCCGGTGGATAGCGTTATCAATTTTTTGAACAACCGGGTCATAACTGATTTCCTCAATGTTGAAACGACTCCGACTTAATTTTCTTTCGATTCCTGATGCTAGAGCACTTATTAGTGTGACCTTCACTTTGAAGGACTGATGAAGGATACGTGACCAGCTGAACAGGTGATGCTAGAAAAACGCGCGCGCTGATGAACGCGTGTGAACCAAGCCATGTAACTAGCCTCTTCGCACCATCAACACAAGTGCATTGTCCTCTAACAGAAATGACCAACAGAAGAGTTCTGCACTACATCTTACAAACAACGCTTTCAATACTCGTTTCAATCACTGGTGTCAAATTTATTGTACATTGTACTGTACTCATGAAAGTTATCAAACTAGATAAGTGTTAGTTCCATGTGCTATCAAAATTCTTTCTTTTTAACCTTTTTAAATGTTACAATTACAGTTGAACCTCTCCACAACGGCCACCTTGGTGCAGAATTATCTGGCCGTTGTAGAAAGGTGGCCGTTGTAGGGAGGTTTCAATAAGAGTAAAGTGTATGGATCGGCGCACGGTCGGGACGAAAAATCCTGGCTGTTGTAGAGAGGTGGCCGTTAGTGGAGGTTCGACTGAACGAGGCTTAAATGAGAAGGTGTTTAGCAAATATTGTGGAAGTGGAGAGTGAGAATGAAAACCACTGTTATAAAGCGGTTTTCTGTCAACGCATTTCGATTTTCACAGTTTTTTACTGATCCCGGTTATACCACCTCCGCTGTTATAAGCCACCCCCTCTCACAGGATATTCCACCCGGGTTATAAGCCCCAGTTATATCACCTCCGCTGTTATAAACCACCCCTCTCACCGGATATTCCACCCGGGTTATAAGCCCCCTCAAAACCTCACACCTCGAGTTTCGTCAAAAATACTCTACTGCGCGTCGTATTTTCAACCGCTCTCTTCTCGGTGTTTGGAAATCGGATCGTGTTTGATATATTACTTAACATCTTTTATACATTTTCTATTTCTGTATGAATACTTCAATTTAAACTGCTATACGAATGAATTGCCCTGATATGGAATTTTAATTAAATATATTTATATACTAAAAATTTGAAACTTTTGGAATGGAAAATTCACTACCACTGCCACTTGAACCTGATTCCTACGCTAAAAGCTACTTATTTTTTCAGTGAAATGCAGTTGTTAGTACTATTTACATTCATTAATGCATGTGCATGAACTGCATGCATCGATATGTCACAAACACCAAACAGTAAAGTCACCTGACTGCAGAATTAACACTATTTACAAGTAAAAGCAACGAAATATATTTCTAAAGACTACTTTTTGGTTGAAAGCAGAGCCAGCCTGCCTGCCCATAGAATGTAAAAACTATCCTATTTTCCATTCTCTATATTGAGCTACCATCTTGAAAATTGTGAAATCTAAGAAGAGGACCACGATACTGGTAACAGTAACAATACTAAAGAGATTAAAGAGCAGGTAATAATTTTCCAAATTTTAGAAATATTCTGTTCTTCATAATAAAGATATTGAAAATGTTTTTTTATAGAAAATTACAGGACTTATTAGAAGGGTTTCTAAAAGGGTCGTAAAAGTAAACAAGAAGAAAAGCAGATTTTACCATTAATATTCTTAGTTTTCACTTTACAACTGGTTAGACAAAACCATTCAATTGTTATCATCCGAGAAATTTAAAAACAACGCAAAAATATTTTCTGTTGCATTTTAGAAGCCTATAGTACTTTAACTTGGGGTTTGACAACTTTCAAAAGTATTGTACCGTAAAAATAAAATTTTCAGACGTAGGGCCTTGAAAAATGAGATTCCCACTGTAATGCCATAGAGATTAATGCTGCTGAACAGCTTATAGGAATATTTGCTTAGCTCTTAGAACCACACCAGGAATTCAAGATGGCGACTCAATCGACGATAGATCAAGATATTGTCCACAGTCTAGCCTGCCTGTAGATTTAGTTATTCACACTTCTAAAGTCTACTATCTACACTTGCCATAGACTTTCTAAAAGCCCTTCCAAATATAATTTTCCCTTACGTTGGTTTTTGGTTTCCTCACTGGAAATAATGAAGCACAGTACCAGCTGTTCTTATTTGTATTTCATCAAAGCTTAGCTTTTGTTGAACGTAAAAAAAAAAATAAATAATAATAATAATAATAGTAACGAAATATATGAACTCTGTTGGCATCTGGAAAACAGTAAGTCGAGATGCCGATTACGATACAGGATTTATTGACTGACTAGTCATGCAGAATATCGTCTTATTTCACTTCTCAGGGTGGTTTATCTTCAATGCTTCATCCTAGAGGCCATGAACTTGTCACGTGACAGAGCAAACGGCTGATTTGGCGCTACGAATGAAATAGAATAGAAGAAAAGAATAAATGGCTTGAAAAATGATAAGAAAATGAAAAAAATCTTAACACACTGGAACAGTCAAACATTCACAAGACTTTGGACATTTACGCGAATCTAGTAATTCTACATTGGCAAACTACCACTTAGACTGACAAACTGTCTCTACATAAAGTGACATTCCTGTTCATACACAAAAGTTGAAGTTAAAACAATAACCGTGACGGTGGTTTGGATATCGCCATTAGCATAGATTTTTACGATTATATTCCTCCGTTTACTCCTTGGATTTTGTTTCGATTGAGAAGATATATCAAACACTCGAGAGTGTCTTTCATCCGATTTCGTCAAAAATACTCCGCTAAGCGTCGTATTTTCAACTCTCTTCTCGGTGTTTGGAAATCGGATGAAACACGATCTCTCGTGTTTGATATACTACATCAAAAAATGTGTACACAATCTCTGGCGTATCTTAGCAGCCCATAGCTTTTCTCACTTTTGTATTTCAACGTATAAGGAAAACATTTTTAACACGAGGGTCGTGCTCTGACTTGACGGACTTTCCAAGGATTTCAAGGGCATAAATCTTATTTTTAAAGGCTCTACGTCTGAAAGTTTTATTTTTTGCGACGTTACAATACAAAGATCATTACAAATAAACTCCGATTCAGTATCTACGAGTGCTGCCGGAAGGTAACGATAATGACGAAAAACTACCGTAAAATTCCGATAAGTCCCCCCCCCCAAATATCAAACGCATACTCCTTCTGATAATAAGTCCCCCCCCCCCCCCCCTTCCCCGAATATAACCCATGGGCTTATATTCTTCTTCCGATTATAAGCCCCTATTGAAGAACTTGTTTTGTATTTTATGAACTTAGAGAATGCTTAGAGACTTATGATGTTCATTTGACGACTGTAGAACTTATTCTGTGTTTCATATTGTATGTTCACAGAGATTTACCATGTAGTATTCTTTTACGCACCTAAATTTTTTTCAGACGCAAAATCCCTTCCAAACATTTTTGAAACGCAAAATCCCTTCCGATAATAAGCACCCCCTCTCGCTCCCCCGAAAATAAGCCTACCAAAAGCCTTTTGGAGAAATATAAGCCCGTGGCTTATTATCGGAATTCTACAGTATTAAAAAACAAAAACAAACAAAACAAAACAAGGAATCTTACAGAAAATTACAATACAATAAGACAAAAGTACTAAATATTTACTTGGCCTATCTAGAACAAGCTGCTACAACTAAGATAGAAAAGCTCAAACCGTCCATGTTTCTATGTGGACTTAAACGTTCTCTTTACATATTCAGCCAAACCGTACATCAAGAGAAAAATAATACTGAATTGATCAATCCAGATCATCGCGCGATGTTTGTGTTTGTGTAAAGGAGCTGTGACACGGTTTGCGCATGTTAAAAAAACTTAGCCTAAATTTTACAAGTTCGCCATTCGTAATCAGTCTTAATCTTCTACTGTACATCACAAAAATGACTTCATATATCGTGACTTAGCTCTGCAACAACCTGTTTTGCAAGCGTCATATTTTGGTAACTGTTCAAAAGGGCGTTATCTAATTACACTGTCTAGCAGAAATAAAGAATCAAAGGAACTTTTATATAAAAGGAGCAATTCTTCCCAAATTTTTCAGCGACTTTATAACAAACATCAATGACTATGAATGAAAGCCTACTTTCAACTGACTTTCGCACTTTAAAATAATGTTTGGTTCATTAAAAAATTGACTGGTTTTCAGTAGTTATTGTTTATGATAGATATCAGTTATTAATATTACTAATGTCGTGAAATGCTTCTTAGTTTACAAAATCAGAAAGGCCGTAATTTTGTAAGAGGCGTCTCCTTCTGCAGCATGTTGGAGATTTGAAGAAACCCCCCTCGCAATACAGAAAAACATTTAAGACCCCTCCCCCCCTTCCACACGTCCCGGTCCCTAATTGGTTAGAAAAAGTCGTACCACATGCTCTAACCAATCAGAGCAAACATGATGCTTTTCAGCCAATCAGGAGCGAAACAGAAACAAATCGTGATTCGACCTAAGCGTGTTTCCCGCGCTTTGCACGGGTTACACGGGTTTACCTCGAGCTTTGATTGGTTCATATGGGTTATTTACGCGTCTTGTGATTGGCCAGATGTAATTACTTTGGTTTTGGCTTTACAAGAGTTTGCTTATTAGAAAACCGTTATATTCTCAATATAAAGCAAGTAATTGTCACGAAAGTAAAGTAAAAAATTTATAACATCCCAAGTTTTCAATACGAAATCAGACCAAATATGCAAGGCCCTATTTACAGCAAACAGATCTAGTAACCTTCCTAACAGAACAACCCACCTTTGGCTTACATTCAAACTAAGCAATATTTTAATAAATACACACATGATTAAAAAAATAACGTCTTCTTTATCACGGGGAACCCAGCAGACGGGAGAGCAAGTTCCGGTTTTGGCAAATCTTCGTTGAACAACTCGAAGAGTTTCCGAACCTTCTTATCCAATCAAAAACTAGCGCGAGCACTCACGAGTACTCCGAAAGCAATCGCGCCAGCAAATACGTCATGTTGCTTAGCAACTTCGGGGAAGAAAACCGCGGGCTCAGTCCCGTCTCGGAGGTGGGATTTTGTCATCAACTGGTACTTGTACTTGTTCCCTCGACTGCCAGGAACGGTAAACGTGTTCTACATCTTATACCATTTACTTCAGTGTCGTTGTGAGGCAAAACTGAATAATTGCTAAACATGACTCGATTTCTTAAGCACGATAACCAACACTTATTCAATGAGTGATTTTTCCTGGATACCATTTCAAATGAAACAAAAGAAAAGAAAAAAACAACACCCGAAACAGTTACTACTCCTCGGCGTGTGTTTGCGTCATTGTGAGGATCAGAATGATCGCGACTAAACACCTTTTACGATTCCAGTAAAGATAAAATCCTAACATTTATATCACAATAACAAGTACCTTACCGTCATTTTTGTTGCTAGATGTCTTAGGGGCATTATGGCAAGCCGACGTGACTGACACCTTTCCGAAAAAGGTCGTACTATTTTCTGATTGGACAAAAAAGATCGGAAAATTTTCGGCTTCTTCTACGAGTGGCACTTGTTATTCCGACACATAGCGGTCCATACAAATAAGTTCACTTACTCAGCTCCTCTTGTAACTTTGCCAGGCTTTGGTGACAGCTTCATAGGTTCCTGAAACAACAAGACGGTTGAAGCATTAGCCCCCTATGCCTGGTAAAATGTCGAAGTTCAAGACGTTTAGTCAAAAGAAACATGCTTTATTATGACTGGTTTGTAAAATGACAATTGTTTTGCCTATATAGCAACGCCCCTGAACACAATGTCGAAGGAATAATTTCTAAATAATTGTCGTTCACATCCAAATGAACCGGTGATCAGGCCATCCTTTTTCGCGACAAAATCTTTGTAGAGACCCAAAAACCAAATGTCCCTTTTCTTTTCCCATGTTTTCTTTCGTTCTCGTTGTTTCTCTCCATTCTTTTTTTTCTGTACATCCAAGTATACTTCATATTTGGAATGATTTTAATACAAGGAAGAAAAGAAACCTACCCTAGGTACACCAGCTGCCTGTGAATACAAACAAAACACATGTCAAACACTTACTCGCAGTCAAGGTACTATAATCCTTGTAACACAGAAAGGTAACACAGAAATGCCCTCAGAGGTTGACAATATTTACAACTCCACACAGTGATTTAGACATACCGAAGCTAGTGAACATTTGATCCCTCGTAATAGGGTCTATTAACCCCCCCCCCCCCCCCCCTCAATGACAAAAGGTCTTGAAACCAAATAAGCCCTTACACGAGAAAGCTCCAAAACGTTTTGCAGTTGGTTTTAAATATCAGTTATGAAATGAAACATTTCATCTAGTTTCAGTTTCAGTTTTTTATTATTATACACTGTTTGTCAAAAAGAGAAAATACAGAAATACAGTACAATCAAAATACATAAAGAAAAGAAGATAAAATCAAAATTGTTACAGAATATGTGCACAGTGACCAAAGTAAGCTTTCTTCTGAGTTGGCCACTGTCATGTAGAGGTTAATTGGCGACAGGTTGTATAATTATTATATATATTATATATATACTGATAGAAATATTTGAAGAGACTAGCAGTCCTTCTAACCCTTGTTCGTCGAGCGAGAACCCAGAAGCGAAAGTAAAGCGAGTGGAAGAAATTCCCTTCTCGCTTGACAAACTAAGGAAAAGAGGGACTGCTAGTAGTCTACGTTTCATCGGATCTTTAGCGCAGGCTTCCAGATAGGGTTTTAAAGACAAGGTGTCAATGAGGAATTGAAACAGGTCAATAGATATGAGCCTCACCAAATCATCAGAAGTTTTCCATTCATTTGTTGGATCAGGTAGCCGCCCTTGTCGTCGGGTTTTAGACCTAAGACCCCTCTCTTATCTGGAACACTGTAGCCAGTGATCTTACAGAAACTGACGAAGAACTAACCTTTTAGAAGTAAGGTGAATATCAATAACGAGCCACTTCCATTTCTCAACTTTAACATCTTTGTCTACCAGCGGCTCGCGGATTCTCAGGTGAATTTCAAGCTTTCCTCCAACTGCTTTGCGGCCTCGTTCCATGTCCATTAACTTGAGCAAAACAACACAACAACAGTTAGCCATGAGAAAGATATTATTCAGTCAGTGACAAGCTATTCCGGCGGAAAACGGAGTCTAACTACTTTGCGGCCTGCTTCTTGAAACCCTTACCCTATTTAAAATATGTGATTTTCCATACCTGATTTCAGACCTGACCCAAAAATCGATACCCTATTTCAGACCTATAAAATTAGTACACGTGTCTAATACATGACTTCAGCTACCCAGGAATGGGTTCCGTTTGCGTAAACATTTGAGAAGCGCTTCAAAATCCCCGATGTATGGCAAAAAATAACCAAGCTCTATAGACCAGAGTGAACAAAATATACCCTATTTCAAACCTAAATTTTCAAAATCTCAGTATACCCTATTTCGGACCAACCATACCCTTTGGCGCCGCACATATAGCTTATATAAGGGAGTACCCCCCCCCCCCCCCCTCCTCCCCCCCCCCACGGAGTACACAACACGCAAATTGACCTGGTCCCAAGCTGTTCAAGGGTGGATAACACTATCCACTGGATAAGTCACTATCCAACCTACCCTTTGAACAACGGAGCACCGAGTCCTGTCTTTTTTTTAGCAAGTAATAATGGAAGAAACAAGAACACTACTCACATCGAAGCAGTCATGGATCTCACACTTGTTGTCGAATGAGGTCACTTTGAGTTGCACTTGTCCTAAAGCCTTGTCGCCCTTTAGAAAACCCCTGGAAAATATTATACCAGCACCCGCATTCAATACCGTAAGCTTGAAACATAGACCCCCTCATCAACTCCCCCCCAAAAGAGCCCCTCCCACTCCCGCACGCATCACGCAGATAATAAATCCCCTCCCCCAAGTATAAGCCCCGATTGTAAAGCTTCTTTTGTATTTTTAAATTGTTTGGTTAACGCCTTGCTGAAGGGTATTGTTATACTGTGCATCATATTTCTTGGACGCAAAATCCCATCTAAATATAAGCCCAACTAATTCCCTCCAATAAATGGCCCTCTGAAATATTGACCCAAGAAAAAGAGTTTTGAACAACCGTTTTCAAGGCGCAAAAGGCCTCCGACGAAGGGCTAACGCTCGAAACGTCAGCTTCTAGAAATTCGCCACGACGGTTAATTTATCTTTATCAACTTCGAGTGGATAATCAACTGAGTGTTTTACTTGCCCGCCGACGCAGCACAACAGTTTCATCAGAAACTAATCACTTTGTCTCTCAAAAGTAAGACCAACATATAAAGCCTTTTGAGGGTTATTTTTAGACGTTTATGGTGTGTCACCCATTATAAATAGAAACAATAAGTGAGTCGTACAATGAAGTCTCTAGCACTTCCTTATAGAGTGTTTTACATGACGTAATGGCGGCCATTTGGGAAATGAGTACTTTTCTTCTTTTCTATTAGGAACATCAATATTGCCGTCGTGAATGCACTCTGTATTTTCTATATAAGCAACACAGCACATATCTGGTGATAGCGCTTTATGTAACTGGAAAGAAAGAAGATAGCAATACATGTGAGCCATACCTTTCATATTTAACTTCAAATTTGACTGGCTGTCTCTTGAATATTCGTCCCAGTGATCGATTTTTCCTATCTATGTTAACTTTGAAAACCTCATTATATTCTGCAATAAAATAAGAGACAAGCATATAGTTCAGACAATGAATGAAATAAAACAAGTCAAGAGCTAGCATATAGGATTAGCTCCAGTGGCGGATTCCAGGGGAGGGTCGGGGGTCCGGACCCCCTATCAGACCTTGAGGGTTTTTTGCTTTCACCATTATCCATAGCAAACCATCTCCAGGATCCACCAAAATGCACTTTTCAGAGCTTGAAATCTCAATTTGTTCTGGGGAAGGCACCCCAAACACCCCAAATTGAAGGGGAGCGCCCCCATCCACCCACCTCCGGTGCCCAACCCCTACCCCCCCCCCCCCCCAAAAAAAAAGTAATAATAATAATAAATTATTCTACTTAATAATAACAACTTTATTAATGTGTCGAAGTCTTCTAGCGTGCCAAAAGGCCCACTAATCGGGGACACTTAAACTTAAATATCACAAAATACTATAAAATTACATTACATTACAATACAAAATACTATAAAAAATTACATTACTTTACAAGTCATATATATAATAACTATATCTATAAAATCTATATAAACTATCTTAGTCTATTTACATTAAATTAATATCAATTACTGACAACACTTCGGGCAATTGCCCTTACAGGCGTCATCTTCGGTCATGGTAAGATCTCTCTTGCGTATCTCTTGCGTATCTACTTCACATTTTCGGGTAAACCCTCGCCCCCCCCCCCCCCCTATCAAAAATTCCTGGATCCGCCCCTGAGCTCTGTAATGAAGGTTTAAGAGCTGTAGTGAACCCATTAGCAGTAGCCCTACTAAGGAAATGGGGAACACATGAGATAAAGAAAAAATTTGACCTCGGTGGGATTCAAAGCCACGACCACCGGATTAGATCACCGTCGCTCTAACCAACTGAGCTACACAATGTATGAGGCCAGATGGGAGCAGTGAATTCACGACAATGGAGATATATCAATGTGAACAAAGTGTGTGAGCCGCGTAGCATTCGTATAAAGTAGAACTCTTTTTTAGGAAATGTATAAGAGAGTGCTGGAAAAGGAGAAACATGTCATATCCTAATAAATCCCCCTGGGCTCTAGAAAGGACATTGGGCTGCCGGGAGTTCAAAGAAAATATTTGACTCTGGTGGGATTTGAACCCACGACCTCCAGATTAGATCACCGTTCATTGCTCTATCGACTGAGCTAGGAGGCCAGACGGGAGCAGGTCCCCCCGGGGGGGGGGGGGACGTGACGGGGGTGATCGCCGGAAATTTTGAAAAGAACCCCTAAAGGTACCAAAATCTCGTTTTGTGGGTGTGGCTCGAATTCATTTTCACCCCTAAGAGGTACCAATTCTAAGACAAAACTAGTCCCTGTTATATATTTTTTCCAGCTTAATACCCCAAAAGGTACCGGAATAACTCTAGCGGCAGTCATTGTAGATTTTAACACCCTAAGCGGTACCAAACCACGAATTTTAACCCCTAAAAGGTACTGCGATCACCCCGTCACTTTTATATGGAAGTCCCCCCGGGAGCAGGTCGTGAGTAAGAGCTAGCATAGCCTGCGTAGCCAGGCTCAGTAGGGCTTATCCGAGCATACCCGAGAATGATTCTTCTCGGGTCGCGACCCGCTAGTCTCTCGGGATGTTTGCCTGGCCACGTAGACTAGAGCTACAGTCCTTGTCAAAAGTCCTTGGGACACTTAGATAAAGAAGTACAACAAGTTGATTGTTTTAACTGTTCCGACTACAATAAATTATCCTAAATGTTATCAACAAGGATTCCCGCTCCCCCCCCTCCCCCCAAATAATGTGGAAGAGTAGTAGACATCCAACCACACAAATGATGAGAGCAAAGATGAGAGCATTGTTAAGGGGGGGGGGGGGGGGGGGAGGGGGAACAGTGAAGGCAGAAAACTATCAAGTGTCCCATGCAAGACTTTTGTCTTGAATTGTAGCAAATAATAATTTATATACAAATTTACCTGGGTTAATCGAGTGCTTTATAGTTTGTGTCCGACCTGTCTGAGGTTCATCAGCCTAAAAATTAACAATATTAAGTTCAGAATTAAACATGTACGACATCAACTAAATTATACTTTTATTTACAATTTGAATCATTATTATAGGCAACAAGAGAAAATTTCTGACTCCTGCATGTTGCTCCAAAAAAGTTTAAAAGAGCTACTTCACACCATGAGAATCTTCTACAATTTAGCCTACAGTTTTCATGCTCATCGTTCGTAATCGGTCTAATCCGTCTATACATGTAAGTCTTCCTAAATCTTAACCATCCTTGTTCCTACATTTTTACTCGTCATCTATACTTTGATTTGACCTATGAGCCGGAGGTCGCCAAAATACTGAAAGACTCGTAAAATATATAGAGGATATTACACGGCGGGCGCGAAGATATGAATTTTATTTTCGAGTGGTAAAAACATTTATTATATAGACAAAAGACAAAAGCACAAACTTTATCGCGAACTCTTGCAGCTCGGTGGCTGGACTTTCCGAATTTCTCTCCTTTCGTCTTGCAAGGAACTCCTTGAATAATTCTAAGTCATATGAAGTTTTCTTCTTCGTGTTAACATTTTCCTACTCCTCAGTGAACGATTTCATATCGGCTTCAGTGAATTTCACGAATCTATCGCTCACCATTTTTCAACCGGAGTTTGGCAGCTTTGCACAAAAAGCCATGCAAAAGTGGGAAATGACGTCATCGATATCCTCACTAGTGAGGATATGGAAAATATGCCACTCGGGTCCCAGATGGAGTTTCGTATGAATTTTACGAGTAGTCTATTTTCCAGTAAAACACTCGTGTCTATTATAATAAAATGAATTATTTATGTATCTTGTTCCTTCTAAATTTTTTCCAATGCATTTATAAAGTATGTGTGGGTTGCTTTGATTGAACTCTGTTTGCTGGGAATGAAAAACAACATTCCCTTTTGGGATCTTTTGGCCACAGGTGTGGCCGTTTATTTTTATAACAAGCATAGAAAGATCCTTTGTGCCTTGTGTACTTACACTCGGAAAAGGAAATTCATAGGATACATAAGTGTACATGTCCTTCGGTTGGTAACCTGGTAACAAAAGGAAAACATTCATTCTAAGATCAGCCTCAAGATTCTCCATACTGTTAACCATGCATTTATATATTTGGTCTTAGGAGAATTTGGTTAACATAACTTTACGGTATGGAAGTAAACTATTTTGTTGTTAATTAGCAGAGAAGTTAGTCGAACGATTGAACATAGGCAATCGAACATTATTTTGTATGAGTTCCATTATCGAACCAATCAGACAATCAAAGATGTCACTGTATGCAGGTAATTGAATGTTCAAAATAATAATTTATGGTTCGATTGAGTTGGAGTGCCGACCGTTTGGCATTCGAACGCTTTTTCTTGTGAGTGCGATGATGTTCGATTGCCGAACCCAATTGAACGATTGGTGTTTGATTGAGTTCAATCGTGGTGCGGTGCAGCGCAATATTTGTTTTATTGTTATGATCAACGCAATAAGTTTACAAGTATAGTAATAAACGAAGTGTGTAATGACGCAAGTATTTTTATTGTTAAGATAAAACTGACCAATCAGTTTCTATGTCCATTTCACTTGACTCTTTCATTCACGATTGATACGAACTACTGATACTCCTGGATTGTTACCATTTAATATGATAGAATAACTTGGGGCGACTGTTCGATGGGGCAACGTGACCTGCTTCCAGTTCAATTATTACCGAACGTTCGATTAGACACCCTAGGCATATTGCAAAGCAGAATAGAGAATTTCTAATCGTTGTATTGCACTTAAAAGTGATTGACTCAAACAACTTTCAGTTGTAATTCTTTGTTTCACTTGTGCAGCCTGGTGTTTAGGTTGTCCCAGTGGCCCATTGTACACTGTAATAGAGGGGATACAATGTTATTGCTGAATAAAACAAGAATGAGGACATTACCTGAAGGCAGAGGAATATTGAGCCCTCTAACTATTAAGATTTCCACCTCTGAATCACTCAGATCAGGAAACGAACTGTAGAAACAACAATATGTGACAATGTTACGAAGAACGAATAAAACAGTAAAGATAATTAAGTTGACGACAAGAAGTCCAGTCCATCGCAGATTACGCTCCCCCACCTTGCCAGAATTTTGTCAGGTTAGTTCCCGGCACCCATTTATACTCCTGGGTGGAGAGAGGTTCAACATACTAACCATTAGGCAATCGCACTTCTCTACTGGGTAGAGAGTCAATTTATATACTCCTGGGTGGAGAGAGGTACTATAAGAGTGACGTGTCTTGCACAAGAACACAACACAATGACCCCTGCCTGGGTGGAGAGTCAATTTATATACCCCTGGGTGGAGAGAGAGGTACTATAAGAGTGACGTGTCTTGCACAAGAACACAACACAATGACCCCTGCCTGGGTGAAGAGTCAATTTATATACCCCTGGGTGGAGAGAGGTACTATAAGAGTGACGTGTCTTGCACAAGAACACAACACAATGACCCCTGCCTGGGTGGAGAGAGGTACTATGAGAGTGAAGTGTCTTGCCCCAAACATAACACAATGACCCCTGCCTGGGTGGAGAGTCAATTTATATACCCCTGGGTGGAGAGAGGTACTATGAGAGTGAAGAGTCTTGCCCCAAACATAACACAATGACCCCTGCCTGGGTGGAGAGTCAATTTATATACCCCTGGGTGGAGAGAGGTACTATGAGAGTGAAGTGTCTTGCCCCAAAACATAACACAGTGACCCCAGCAAGCGCTCTAGACTCTTGTTTGCTCCAGGCTTTAAAAGTAGAAATGCTATCAAAGATGACTCACTCAACAATAGTAAATGATCTGTCTTCATAATGGAATCTTGGTGGAGGATCCTGGTGTTTTCGTGCACTCTGCACAGCATCAAGGTCTTGACCCAAATTCTTTGCCATCTTCTCAAAACTTCAAATATAAAATTAAAAATAGTTATTTTAAAAAGTTCTACAAATATTTTCAAACAGGGTCCACAAGGTTTCAGTTCCCAAATGTATCAAATTGCTGTTGGGTTCCAAGAAAGTAAAAAAACCAAGCTCCAGGGTATTAAACAAGAAGTCCCACTACAAAAGGGATGGTAGCTCCTATAGTTCACACCTTTCGAGTGCATAATGCAAAATTAGAACTCTTTATCAGTCATGGCACGTAGTGGATTCAAAACACCCTGTAAACTAAAAACCTATATACCTAGTATATAACTTGCAAATGTTTCAACAGAATATTCTTAACAAAAATGAAATAAAATTGTATCACTATATAGCGGTCATAGAAAAAGCGCAGGTTGTTTGTCAACTATTTACGCTATTGTGGAACCTTGATTGACAACTAGGCGTGAGAATGGCCAGGCTAGACCCCTTATATACCAGAATTTATTGTTTAAAAAACTGACAAATGACTTTTTGGGTATACAATTGATGATGTTCATATTTTTCAAGACAGTATTGTTTTTTTGGTTGTGAGAAATTATGTGGTATTTTGGGATTTTTGCACCTCCTTATCAGCTACTTCCCTTTGGTAGTACCCCCCCCCCCCCCCCCCCCCCCCCCCCCCTCCCCCTTTTTCCTGGGGCTGTATGACATGTTTTGAGAATTCAGTTCAACATCGATACCTGATTAGAAGTATTACTGCTGTGAAAAATATTCTCTAATTGAAGTCTTACTGTTCATGTTGAGCGCTTCTGTCTTTTTAATACTATTATGGAAATTTCGTTTATGAATAACTCGATATTATATAAATACAAACATGCGACCCAAAGTCACTTACTTTTTAGTGTTGGTTATATCACCTAGTTTTTGGTAATGTTGAGCATTTCTTGCACACATCTGTGAAATAAAAAAAACAAGGTTAATTTTCCACCAAAGGAGGAACTAAAGAAGAGGTTTTTCTCACACAGTACTGGAGCCCAGGCCTGAGGGGAGTAAAGGGAAAATGGTATGTAATGTAAGACAGGTAGTTGCTATTATTGCTGTCTGCCATTATTAACTATCTCACCCACTCACCCTTAGATTTCAGTTCAGTTGTGACAGTAGGCTTGACAAACTACACTGCCCAGAAGAATGAAACACCTGACATTGCCAAGCAAACCTGTGGTCTCCTCATGTTGTGGTTCTTGACAGACAAGTGCTAATCTTGTGATGGTTAAAAGTCTTTTTACAAGCCTAGGTGAATTTCTATACCATGAAGCAACTAGGAACTCTCCCTGGATGGGATGCTAGTCTATCGCAGGTAACCATCCCAGCATCTAATTATCAGGTTGCCCTGACAATTCACTGGTGCCCGCCCATTCACACTCCTGGGGCCACTCCTGGGTGGAGTGAGGCACTGTGAGAATAAAGTGTCTTGCCCAGAACACAACACAGTGACCCTGGCCAGCGCTCAAGGTCACTGTCAGGGCAACCTGTAACTACATGTATGGCGGACTAGCATCCCATATACGTCTTAAGTCTCTTCATGCTATGGAAACCCGATCAGTCTTAAATAATAAGACAGTGTGAACCTGATACATCACTAGGCTAAAAGGAACTTTATCTTTCTGCGGCCGGGGATGAAACCAATCTAAAATGCCCATTCAAGCTAGCACTAACCTCAATCTGTTTAATAAGTGCATCCTCCAGTCGTGAAAATAGCTCAGATGTTTCTTCTGGAGTGCGAGGTGTTGGGTCACAATCTGCAGCTTGGACCATCTCAAAGTTTAATTCCACTGTGGGTGCAGGACTAGCAGCCGTAAAGGGAGATGGCGGAACCTTTTAAGGAAAACAAAAACAGATGAAGAAAAGCTGTTACATACCCGGTAGTTACTACAGTCAACTCTTGCCTTGGGTACACCAGGTGTTATTACGGACACCTGCTATTACGGACAAAATCCAGCCCTCTTTCCCGGCGGAAGCTATTATAGAGGTTTGACTGAAAATGACTCCCACTATTGCGGACTCTTGCTATTACAGACTCCAAACTGCGTCCCGAGGGAGTCCGCTATAACGAGAGTTGACTGTACAGCCAAATTAGCTTTTTGGCTACATGTATTCTGAGTACAAACATTTACAAATTTTATTTTATGTTCTTTTCATTGATTTTTTTAACTTCTCTTTTTCAAAAAATTGTAAATAAAGTCATCACCATATAAGTAAGTACTTTTATTTCACAATAATTTTTAAATTAAAAGACATCAGGGGTTGTTAGGAGCTTTTACTAAGAGTGTATAGCAGCTGCAGATTATCTCAAAGCGAAACCAGCAAATTCAGAAATGGGACCCGTGTCCAAAGAGAATCTTAATCATCATACACTGTCACAAACTTATTATTGTATTAATTTTATAACAGTCAGGAAAACAAGTGCTGTTTTTGGCAAATCTTCATTGAAGAGTTTCGATTCTTCTTATCCAATCAAGTAACTTCGCGAGCAATCATGAGTACTCCAAAAAGCAATCGTGCTAGCATAGAGCAATAAGGATACGTCATGTTGCTTAGCAACTTCGAGATGAAAATCGCAGGCTCAGCCCATTTTGTTCTCAACAGGTACCTGTTTCCCAACTGGATAATGTTAACCTTGCTCAATGCTAGAGATATACTGGGTCATATCTTGGTCCCAGGGGGGGTACTCCGGATTTAAAGTGACGGGGAGGTGCGAATGGGGACATAAATTAAAAACCCCCCCAAATCCCCGAGGGCTTGAAGTGGAACCCAAAAAAATCCCCCGAACCAAAATTAAACCCCCCAAAATCCCATGCTGAATTTTCGAAACCTTGAACGGATGCAATGTAAAGCGTGTATTACATATCCGTAGCACTACGTACGATAAGATTTTTTTTTCTACCGCGAACCAATAAATTGTTTTGAATACCTAAAAAAAATCCCTACTAAAATCACACTACCAAAAAAAAAACTTTTTCTTACCCAAAAAATCCGAAATAGTGAATTTTCAAACCCCAAAAATCCTTCGCACCTCCCTGTCACTTTAAATCTGGAGTGCACCCCCCCCCCCTGGGATCTTGGTCAAGACCTAAGGGACTGTGCAATAATTATCAGGAGGGGGGGGTTGGAAAATGGGCTTCATGTAGCCAAATATTAAGGTAATACCCCCCCTCCTAAAGGAGTGAATTTAGTTATTGCCCCCCCTCTAATCAGTCAGAAATTATGTACGACCCCCCCCCCCCCCCCTCACAGTATACACACACCTTTATAGTAGTAGTAAAACTTTATTTAAACACGGTGTCAATTCACAATACATGCTCAATTCACAATACATGCTCTTCCATCGAGCCGTGTATTAAATTCTTTATACAAGTACGCTGCTACATTTTCTCTACACGCACTAGTGTGGATTAAAATCTTATAACAGAAAGAAGAGCTCCTACTGCATGTTTAATTGTTGGACATCCGCGTCTGGAACAAACATCACCTCCGTAGCAATGTTCAACAGAACCATAGCAGAAGGAAAAGGACATGTGTGTTATTTTCAGGTCCGGTGAAGGTTTTGCTAGGCCCGAAGGGCCGGAAAATTTTTCTGTCCCCACCTTATAAATAGGTATGGATTCGCCAATGTAATATGTACTTTAAATAAAATGTTAAGCCCCCCCCCCTCTCTTGAATGACTTATTTTACCTAGAGCCCCCCCCCCTCTCCTTGCTTTGATTTTACTTTATGCCCCCCCCTCTGGTTTTCCAACCCCCCCCCCTCCTGGTAATTATTGCACAGTCCCTAAAATGAAGGATTTTCAACAATTTGGAACCCCTTTCTGAAAGCCAAAGTATTGTAAAATGATATCAAAGAAATAAGGGAACAAAATAAAATATACAAGTGACTGTAATTTTCACTGACTCTGTACACATACTTTTGATTATATAATTTATATTAGAAGGAGGCTGTTTGACGACATAAACTCAAACTACAAATATCTGTTATACGTTACCGATCCTAAATCAACTCTAAGTCCATTCTGGGCTGAAAGAATCATCCTATCAAGACCCTGGAAGAAATAAAGCATAGGAGTTAGGTGTGTCAAAAGTATTGCTTAGTGTAGATGCTTCTTTAGTGTTGTTTGACTAAAAGGCCATTTTATCCTACAACTAGTTAGAGAGAAATATATTAATCAGTATTAAAAAGTGATACAAGGTAATAAAAACTGCACTTGGGCTAACCTAGCCCACACTGCCAAAGCTAATTCCACTTTCTGTAGCTCAGAGCTGACTAGGAGTATTCCTACTCCCCCTGGGTAGGATGCTAGTCCAATGCCAGCCCTTCAATTTTTTTAAGGGCTGATTTAAACGGTAACAACTTTGTCGCATGTGACTTCTGTAGCTAACGCTGCTTGCATCATACAAAAATCGTATACGACTCCCATCATTTACATTCATTTGTCTGTGGCTACGATTTATCATAGGGTTTTAAAACACATTTCAAAATCCTACGACATTTTTTGTGTCATACACAATAATCATAAGCAAGATGTAGGTTTCATTATTTTACACGAAACAATTATGTCATAGGTTTGTTGTAAGCATGTCGCATGTGACAAATTTGTACCGTCTAAATCGGCCCTAAGAAAGAACACATGGCGCACACATTTAAATAAAAGTCATTCCTAACCTTGCTCATTCGCAAATAGTTCTTGGCACCTTCCAGATCTCCTTGTTTCTTTGATTGTATGGCAGCCATCTTGAACTCCTTCTGTCTTTCAAGGAGATAGTTGAGCTGTTGCTCATTGCGACCAGGAGATTTTCTAACAGATGACGTGGGTTGGAGAGCAGGCTGACCTGAAGGGCTCGCAGCAGCTGGGCTGGCAGTACCACCAGCAGCAGCAGCAGCAGCAGCAGCAGGAGAAACAGGTGCCTGGGAAGCTGCCCCTTGACTTGGCACATCAGCCTGTGATAACATCACAAAAGAGGAAGAAAGAGGAAGAATTTAACAAAATAATAACAATTCACCATTTTAGAAACGGGTATACGCCATACAAACGTCTCTAAATTTTCCAGTTTTCAACTTCCGTTTTCTCGACTCAGATAGAATCTAACCTAACGAAAGTTTGTACGATTACCAAACAAGAGGTGGTCTTTCAGGTGCTGGTATTGATTTCCACTCAGCTTAATATGAATTTGCGGCAGCCATTTTGGAGAAAGGTCTATTTTCAGCACTGGAATGTCTGACATAGTTTGAGTATAAGCTATTTCGAGATATGATTGATCAATCAGCGTTCGCATTTGAACCAGTAACACCTGTGAGGAGTGTCACTAGTAAGTGTTACAACTATGCAATAAAGTGCTGTAATACAAAGTAAAGAAGGTCTGTTGGCCATGCATCACCTTGTTGCACTTGTATACTGAAATGCAACGGTTGACAAAAATGTTATTGTAATGAGAACCCTGGGTCAATACCTGAATTGTGTCAAATGATTCTTTAAAATATCTAGCAACTTACTTTCACAGTGAAGATGACGCTACCGTTGCCACTCGACAAAGTTTTGATTAATTTTTGACATCTTTTTGACAACTTTGATGGGTTCCGTTTTGTGGCGCCACATTTGAACTAGACTCGAAACTAAAAACCATTCAAATTTCTCGACTCCGCCTCCAACACTCCTTGGATTTTGATTGGTCAAGTCAAACGTAACCCATCCGAAAGCCGTCAAAAATATGTCAAAAATTAATCAAAAACTTTGTTGAGTGGTAATGGTAGCGTCATCTTCACTGTGAACAAAGGATGGATTATGAAATTGAGGGCTTGACATAAACGGTAACCAACTCTCTAGAGGTCAACTATAGTACAATAAAAAAAATTATGTTTTAGCCAAAACTGTAGGTTTTGTATTACACTAGCCACTTTGGAAAACAGTGTATAATACAAAACCCACTATAAACATTGTGCAGTGAAGTCACTCGTATTGTAAAAAATAAAATGTTAACATCTTGTTATGAATAGCTAACAATAATCAACTTTGACAATGACAATGCATATTTACCTCTGTGACATTAAAGTTCTCAGCTGGTTCATCATCAGGAACTGCCACACCGGTATAGGGGCATATCCTGGAGGTGTTGGCAGTTCCTCATATGCCACTGGTCTCCCTGCCTTGTGGCTTTTGATAGCATCTTGATATTGCTGTATATTTGTATAATATGCACATTATAGAATTCAGTACTACTTGTCTTCATGCTAACAACATAATTCAATGTACAGAAACAGAATGCAAAATACAAGTAAATCGCAACTTGTGCAAGCACGCCACAAGGGCAACTCTTCTCGGAAACAACTCCAAATGCGCATGCGTGAATAGATCACCTGCTGGCCAATAGAAGATCTCCCAGTTAACTATGATTATTGATAATCTCATTAAATACTGTGATGACACTGACAAGGAAAACTGAAATAATGACGAAATAAAAACCTTTAAAGAAAGAAAACATTGATAGTGTTTTACCCAGGTTTTATGGGATTTTTTGAGGGGACAGGGGTGTGACAGTGGAACTTCGATTTCTCAAACCCTCGATTTCTTAAAACCCCCGATTTCTCGAACCAAAAGTTTTTTTCCCTTGGACTTGTTTTCACTGTAATTTTACCCCCGATATTTCAAAGTTCCCGATTTCTCGAACCAACTTTTGTTTCCTGTGGAGGTGCGAAAAATCCAAGTTCCATCGTAATTATTATCATGACACTTTATATGATCCAAATTTCTGGCAAATAGAGATTTGGAATTATATTATTAAACAAACATATCTCAATCAAACTTCAAAATGTACATCCCTCTTGGAATTAGAATTTCAGGGTTCTCTGGAATATTTTAAGTACATGTACATGTAGCTGGAGAAATATTATACTTGGTGGACAACATTGGTTTTACTCTTGAGGTGTATAGCTCTGTTATATCCTGCAGTTAGACAAAGAAAATGGAAGTGAATTTGAAATAATTTATGATATCTGCAGTAGATAGATCATAAAATGCACAGGCTGACCTTGACAATACGCCCCATTCTCCGAGCCTTGCTGGAATTTGCTTCCTGCTTTGCTTGGTCTGTGGCATGCACATACTTATCCAGTCTCTGCTGCAAAGCTTCAGCAACATCCTTGGGGGGAGGGGGAGGCTCCAAGTTCTTAGGGGCACTACTTTCCCCTCCTGGCCCTTCTTTAGCTGTAGTGCTTTGTTGAGTCTCAGCAGGGGGGGGTGACCGACTGTTGAGAGGCAGCTGGTGGGGTCTCACCTTTACAACAAGTATATATAGGAAATTAAAACAGCAAAGTCAAATGAAATGCGACTGCTGCATTTAAGAAACAGAAAAACTAATAATTATTAATACTTGCACACTAATAGCATGTGGAAACAAAAGCTAAATTGGCTATTTGGCTTTCATTATTTTTCTGTCAGTAGATCGATCACGATCGATCGTGGAGTCGCCATCTTGTATTATTTGGTGAGCAAAATCTGGGGAGAGGACAAAACTCCCTCTCCCCAGATTTTGCTCGCCAAATAATCCAAGATCACGATCGATCATGATGGCACAACGATTTCAGCGTAATTAATTTTCTAAGGTGGCATCTATATTCTAGAGTACAATGCTGTTTTACGTTAATACATGTAAATTCTACACCTAGATCTTTAACTACATTTATTACACTTCTATTTAAGACAATTAAGAGGACCAATAGCTACATTTAAAATCAACCAATCAGAAATTGTCGGTCCAAGTATCGGACCGGGTAAAGTTTCTTACAATGTAGTAACATTGTTTCTTACAGCTATTTTTAAGCACAAAGTCATGTAATAAATCTCTTATTAACCATGCTTGCTCGGGATCGTACTGGGAGAATATTGGCCCTCAGTCTTTTCTGTAGGGACCTCGCTGTGCTCAATCTGTACTATCAAGACCTAGGGCCGATATGCTCGCAGTATGGCCCTCGCGCTTGGTTAACAATATATTATTTTAATACCTGATGATGCCTGAGGGAGAGATGGGACAGGCGGTAACTGTGAAATATCCACTGCTTCATCTTTCTCAAGTAGTCCAATAGCTGAATCTATTTGCTAGCAAATGAAAACACAAAATAGACTAAGTTAAGGGTAAATCAAACTTTAGTTATACACAGTTTCTGTTTGAAGATGGAAACTTATGAGGTTGGATGCTCTACCACTAAGCTACAGGAAACTTGTGGGAGCTTAGGCCAAATGAATATTATTTTTGACCGGAAGCCCCGCCCAGAATGGAAGACGAACGACGAACGAACAAACCATTTTTCAGTCTGCCTGGTATGCACAGGACACGCAGGAGATCACAGGGAACCCACCAGATTAGTAAGCATTCTCCTTCACTTAATCGAGGGGGATGAGCTTATTAAGTTTTTCTTTCAATGAACTGCAACTTTATTTTGGCTAAATCTTCATATGGAAAATATCTACAACATTATCCATGATCATGTGTAAACGTAATAAACTTAATTATAATATACTCACCACAGGATATTGCAATTTTTCACAATCTGATTGGTTCCCTACTTGAGGCATATGAGGCAATGTGCCATTACCACCTTATTTTGGAAGCCCGCTAATTACGAGTTTGGGGCACGTGTGCACAAAGGTCATGCAAAGTCATGTTTTTCAAAAATAATATTATATACACTGTACGTACAGATCTATCTTAGTTAGTTATTATCTCGTCATCCTCTATGTCATCTACGTCGATGATATGCAGATCGTCACACTCCTCTTGGCCTATTAGGGAAGGGGGCGATTATTTGCTATTTTGGCCGAGGGGGTGGGCACTTATCCAGGGGAGTGTGCTTATTAGACCGTGGGCGCTTATTCGAGGAAATACGGTATCTTGAACTTCTTTACCTTAGACACTGCAAAAAACTGCTTGGCTTGTTGGATTTCTCCTGCTTTCTTGCATGTCAAGGCAGCTGTTCTGTACTGATTCCGTCTTGTTGTAAATAGCTCTACAGTTTTTGTCTTCTCAGAGGCAGGAAGCTAAGGTCAAAACAAGACAAAAATAATGAACCTTTATACCATAATATAAAAATAAAAAATATAGTCGACATGTAGTGTACATACATGTACATATGGGATATTTTTGTCTTGTACTGTTTTTGTTTTTCATATCTAGCAAGCACAAGCTTGAGTAGTATAATAATAGTAATAGTATGTACAATGTACTACATGTACCCAGCTATCTATAAACACTATTTAATATACAATGTACATGTACCTTAGATTCCTGTGGTTTTTGATCAGCTGTAACTGGAAGCAAAAACAAGAGTTGTTACTTGTAACAAGATGCCTTGTACATGACAGTAATCTATTACCCCTGATATATGATACTTGAGGCCCAGGGGGGTACTGAGGTATATTTAGTGAAGTAGAGGTGTGAAGCCTTTTTTGGATTTGAAATTATTGGCAATTTGGGGAATTTTTTGGGTTAGAAATTTTCTTGGGATCGTAAGTTGAGAGAATATCATCCTCCAGCAAAACTATAGACTACATTGTATTTATAATAGTTACACAAGACAATCAAAAGCTCTTATGAGCAACTCGTAAATGTTGTGAAAGACACTGAAAAATTAGGAATTTTACTATTGGACAGAAAAATTACACCGATGGTAGTTGCATAAAAACAGTCATTTCTCTAGGTTCTGTAGGTTCTGCGGATCCACAGTTCCGCGGTTCAACAGTTCTCCGGTCTACAGTTCCATACCGACATGTGGCTTGTGATCGCTGAAAATCTGATATATCTTAAAATTCTCCAGTCTCAAGAGCACCTTTATAAAGTCCTAAGCAAAACAACGAACGCAAACAAAATCAATGCAATGTGACATAAATTTTATACCGAAGTTCGACATGTCCTGAAATCAACATTTACCCAACTGTAGCGCAATTTGTGACTTGAACATCGAAGGACTCGATCCAAACACGGAAGATAAGTTGAGCACTTCAAAGATTCTCAATGACCTGTTTTTCAGCAGTCGAGTATTCTCTAAGGTTATTTCTCCCATTTGGAACTCTAACAAGCCATAAATCGAGCCATTTGAAGAGTCATGAAGAAGCTTTATACAAGCCATAAATTTTGAGCCTACGCTAGTCCTAATTTAGGTCAGCGTACTAACAACAACACAAAGACATCTCTATGTTAATTTTCAGCCCAGAAATGAAGCAGTGGTCAAGTTGTTAGGGTTGTGATCTCCAAATTAAAAGTTCGATGAATGGAGTCGCCGGTTCAAATCCCAAAAGTGTAAAAACGAAAAATTAAATAAATTAAAATTAAATAAATAAGTAAATAAAATAATAATATTAAAAAAAATTAATAAAAATAAAACTAGAAAAAAAAAACTGGATAAGAAAAAATGAGATTAATTTATAATTTAATGCATATTAAATCAATATTCATAAATAATGTTTACAGCCCATCAACAGAGTGAGTGAGCAAGCGAAAATTTGCATATCTGTTTCCACAGCTACTCGTTTCATTGCATTCACTCATAATTTAAATGATAGTCTAACAATTTCAAAGCAGTGAAACTCTGTCCGAATAACTATACTGCACGAAGCATTCCAAAACACTTTTCCTACTCATTTTGATAAATACATACTAGAGAATTCAGTCCAACTGAGTTCACCCAAAGAATTGTTATGAACACAACTTACCATCTTTGAATGGTTTAGACATGCCGTCTTGGCTCATGTGTTCAAGCTTTGTAGCCTTGTTGTTGGCACCCAGATCTTCTCGTACAGCAGCAGCCTGGACTGGTGGCGGCGAGGAAGCTGGAGCTGAAGGTTGAGCTGCTCCAGTGGCAACTGGTGGGGGAACTGCATCTGGGTCAATGGGTTTACCAGCTTTGGCTTGCTTGATCATCTGTTCAATATCCTAGAGCAACAAGAACAATATGTGAAACTAGCCATGGTTATTGAGGATCTGTGAATTTGACTGGCTCTACCATTGCTGATAGACAACACTTGAGTATGTGTTAGTGTATCAGTTACACTACTTATTGCTGACATTTTCTATGCGCAGTTATAACTTGCAGCTATAATATTGAACCACCACTAATGGTCATCTCTCTACAATGGCCAGGATTTTTCATCCCGATCATGTGCTGAGCCATGCACTAATAACTCTGATCGACTTATAATAAGCGGCTCAGTTACCATTAAGTGTAAATGAATGTTCAATCTCATCACGTTTACATCGAAAACAACCCGGAAGCCGTTCCATATTCCTCATGAATGCAAGACAAACTTTGAATGAATAACGAATGAATAACTTTAACTTGTCTCAGCAAACCTGGCCAGCCCTCTTGGCCTCTTCATACGGAGGTGAACCAGCCTTGGGAAAGATACTTCAATTTATAGCTAATAATTCCTCTCACAGCACCTGTCTCCACCCAGGTGTGTATGTTGTAGTTTAAAATGAATTTAGGTCAAAAATTTAATGATCTCAAACTAATTAATTTTTATTTTCATTTGTTCCAGATTTATTACCATAATCCTAAGACAAAGAAAAATCAAAATCAAACTAGTTTGAAATCATTTTAACCTAAAATCATTTTAAACTACAACATGTATATTGGGTAATGGTATAGTGCCACTGATTGATGAGCTCAGGTGGTGTAATCTCAGGCTATACTGTACCTTGAGTCCTCTGCCATATCTCCTGGCCTTGCCTCCCTCACCAGTCTTGTTTGCATTTTCTATTGCCTGCTTGTAATTTGTCTCCCTTTCTAACAACATGTTGACATCAGATGAATTCCCTTTTGAAACCTGAGGTAAAATAAACTATTTAAAATTAATATGAATCAGGCTACAAGGAAAATTCAAAACAGATATATTTTACAGGTTGCCCTTTGAGTAAGTTGGAGTCATTGTATGCTAGCCTGGGTGAAGGCTTTTCTTACTTCATCTGTAACCAAAATGTCCAAAAACGTTATTTGCCCATTAGACAAGCGATGGATAAAATCCACTAGCTCTGCTGTTGGACAGGACTTTCTTTGCACACTGTGAGTGCTTGTAAATGTCAGCTCCCCACTCTGACACTGCAGGAGATCAGGGGATGGAGAGGGAATCATCAGGAAGCAATGGGGTATTGGAGGGTGGCGAGGGGGTTTCAGTGGGATGGTGAAGGAATAATGGAGGTGAAGGGGGATCATCATCAAGGGATGGAGGGGATCATCAAGGGTGGAGGAGGGATCATCAAGGGATGGAGGGGGATCATCAAGGGATGGAGGGGGATCATCAAGGGATGGAGGAGGATCATCAAGGGATGGAGGGGATCATCAAGGGGTGGAGGAGGGATCATCAAGGGATGGAGGGGGATCATAAGGGGTGGAGGAGGGATCATCAAGGGATGGAGGGGGATCATCAAGGGGTGGAGGAGGGATCATCAAGGGATGGAGGGGGATCATCAAGGGGTGGAGGAGGGATCATCAAGGGATGGAGGGGGATCATCAAGGGGTGGAGGAGGGATCATCAAGGGATGGAGGGGGATCATCAAGGATGGAGGAGGATCATCAAGGGATGGAGGGGGATCATCAAGGGGTGGAGGAGGGATCATCAAGGGATGGAGGGGGATCATCAAGGGGTGGAGGAGGGATCATCAAGGGATGAAGGGGGATCATCAAGGGGTGGAGGAGGGATCATCAAGGGATGGAGGGGGATCATCAAGGGGTGGAGGGGGATCATCAAGGGATGGAGGGGGGGTCATCAAGGGGTGGAGGAGGGATCATCAAGGGATGGAGGGGGATCATCAAGGGGTGGAGGAGGGATCATCAAGGGATGGAGGGGGATCATCAAGGGGTGGAGGAGGGATCATCAAGGGATGGAGGGGGATCATCAAGGGGTGGAGGAGGGATCATCAAGGGATGGAGGGGGATCATCAAGGGATGGAGGAGGGATCATCAAGGGATAGAGGGGGATCATCAAGGGTGGAGAAGGATCATCAAGGGATGGAGGGGATCATCAAGGGGTGGAGGAGGGATCATCAAGGGATGGAGGGGGATCATCAAGGGGTGGAGGAGGGATCATCAAGGGATGAAGGGGGATCATCAAGGGGTGGAGGAGGGATCATCAAGGGATGGAGGGGGATCATCAAGGGGTGGAGGGGGATCATCAAGGGATGGAGGGGGGTCATCAAGGGGTGGAGGAGGGATCATCAAGGGATGGAGGGGGATCATCAAGGGGTGGAGGAGGGATCACCAAGGGATGGAGGGGGATCATCAAGGGATGGAGGGGGATCATCAAGGGATGGAGGAGGGATCATCAAGGGATGGAGGGGGATCATCAAGGGATGGAGGGGGTCATCAAGGGGTGGAGGAGGGATCATCAAGGGATGGAGGGGGATCATCAAGGGGTGGAGGAGGGATCATCAAGGGATGGAGGAGGGATCATCAAGGGATGGAGGGGGATCATCAAGGGATGGAGGAGGGATCATCAAGGGATGGAGGGTATCATCAAGGGGTGGGGGGATCATCAAGGGATGGAGGGGGATCATCAAGGGGTGGGGGATCATCAAGGGATGGAGGGGGATCATCAAGGGATGGAGGGGGATCATCAAGGGATGGAGGAGGGATCATCAAGGGATGGAGGGGGATCATCAAGGGGTGGAGGAGGGATCATCAAGGGATGGAGGGGGATCATCAAGGGGTGGAGGAGGGATCATCAAGGGATGGAGGGGGATCATCAAGGGGTGGAGGAGGGATCATCAAGGGATGGAGGGGGATCATCAAGGGTGGAGGAGGGATCATCAAGGGATGGAGGGGGATCATCAAGGGGTGGAGGAGGATCATCAAGGGATGGAGGGGGATCATCAAGGGGTGGAGGAGGGATCATCAAGGGATGAAGGGGGATCATCAAGGGGTGGAGGAGGGATCATCAAGGGATGGAGGGGGATCATCAAGGGGTGGAGGGGGATCATCAAGGGATGGAGGGGGGTCATCAAGGGGTGGAGGAGGGATCATCAAGGGATGGAGGGGATCATCAAGGGTGGAGGAGGGATCACCAAGGGATGGAGGGGGATCATCAAGGGATGGAGGGGGATCATCAAGGGATGGAGGAGGGATCATCAAGGGATGGAGGGGGATCATCAAGGGATGGAGGGGGGTCATCAAGGGGTGGAGGAGGGATCATCAAGGGATGGAGGGGGATCATCAAGGGGTGGAGGAGGGATCATCAAGGGATGGAGGGGGATCATCAAGGGATGGAGGGGGATCATCAAGGGATGGAGGAGGGATCATCAAGGGATGGAGGGGTATCATCAAGGGGTGGGGGGATCATCAAGGGATGGAGGGGGATCATCAAGGGTGGAGGGGGATCATCAAGGGATGGAGGGGGATCATCAAGGGGTGGGGGGATCATCAAGGGATGGAGGGGGATCATCAAGGGGTGGAGGGGGATCATCAAGGGATGGAGGGGGGTCATCAAGGGGTGGAGGAGGGATCATCAAGGGATGGAGGGGGATCATCAAGGGGTGGAGGAGGGATCATCAAGGGATGGAGGGGGATCATCAAGGGATGGAGGGGGATCATCAAGGGGTGGAGGGGGATCATCAAGGTGTGGAGGGGGATCATCAAGGGGTGGGGGGGATCATCAAGGGGTGGAGGGGGGTCATCAAGGGGTGGAGGGGGATCATCAAGGGATGGAGGGGGATCATCAAGGGGTGGAGGGGGATCATCAAGGGGTGGAGGGGGATCATCAAGGGATGGAGGGGGATCATCAAGGGGTGGAGGGGGATCATCAAGGGGTGGAGGGGGATCATCAAGGGGTGGAGGGGGATCATCAAGGGGTGGAGGGGGATCATCAAGGGATGGAGGAGATCATTAATATAAGGGATGGAGCGGATCATCAAGGAATGAAGGGGGATCATAAAGGGATGGAGAGGGGCTACAGTGTATCAAGGGATGTTGGGGGATCATTAAGGGAGGAAGGGGGATCATCAGGAGATGGTGGGGGATCATCAAGGGATAGAGGGGTATCATTTGATTAAGAGGTGGAGGGGGAGTCATCAGGGGGTGGTGACAAATGAAGTCCTTGGGTGATCTTCAGAAATATCCAGAAAGTATTCAGGTCATCTTTGGAAATCTTCAGCCTGAGTCATCTTCAGAAATGTTTGGCTTAACTTTTGAATCCTTGGAGGTCCTTGGGTAATCTTCTGCAATCTTTGGAGTAATATTAAATCTCCCTCAATGAACAAAAAATTGACATAAAATACCCCCTGTAGTAAACAATGAGAATTGAGTAATTTCATCCTATATATCACAAGATGTTATTCAATGTTAATAATTTGACCTGTTGATCGCTGCTTGAGGTGGGTACAGAGGGAAGTAAGACTGGTGTTGGATCTCGACGTTCTGAACCATCTTCTCCAGGAGCAATACATTGAAGTTCAGCCTACAAAATAAAACTCCAAGTTACTATTACTCTTGTTGGAGAGGTGTAGTGGCCTAATGGAATGAATGAATGAATAACTTTATTCTGTGTCAAATCATCTAGTATATGGGAAACCCTACGCTAATTGGGGACACCTAATTATATCTAATACAATAAAATATATATTAATCTATCTTGATGGTCTAAAAAAAATCTATACATCGTATTTAAGTAAGGGTGATATAATACATTATTATACGACACAGCATTTTAGAGTGCGAATACGCACAAAGACGAGAGCAGATATGAGACCATATTACACGGGTCTCAGTCCCCCTGACCGCGCGCTACGGAAAACTCTGTTGAAAGCCTATATTTTTGGAAAGATATTATGTCGTATAATAAACAATTTATTCAGCGGAAAGTTGTGTAATACGGCTGGGCATTTTTACTCGTCAGTGTTTATTTTTTTCTCGCCTAAAGGCGAGAAAAAATAAAAACTGACAGCCGTATTACACAACTTTCCGCTGAATAACCTCTATATACATGTACGATAGAAAAGTAACTAATACTGCATTAGTTAGTTAGTGCATCCATCTAAAACTAACGGTTAGTGCATCCATCGGCTTCCAGATCAAGAGGTGTGCAATGGCGCATGGCAAGGGTCTTTGTGTTTTGTCTTTGGACAGGAAGGAATATAAATGGGTACAGACGGGCAACCTGACAAAATGTTGGGGGCGACTTGTGTTGGATTAGCACCAGCAGTATACAAGGTGACCCAATGTATGATTGGTTAGATTCAACAAAATAATGATCATATACCAAGATGGTTTGCATAAGGCTATGTACTGTAAAACCTCCTCCCATCTTTTAAACCTCCACGCCTTTTGGAATTACTTTTTATTTTGGGGAACTTTGTGTAACAAAGTTACAGAAAATATTGTGGACTACTCGCAACCACTCCGTCTCCCTCACTCACTCGCTGCATTCCATACATTCTTTGTTAACCAATTAGTGAGCATATCAAGATCTTCCACCAAGATTGGGCAGCAAACTAAAAGGTCAACGTCAATCCGTAGGGGAGAGGGGATAGTAAAGTTACACGATTCTCTTCACAAATAGACTTTGTGTGTAGTGATTTGAGGGATTGACATTATTCCATATAGGAATATTTGGAATCAAATAATTGAACTCATGAGACCATTCTGCAAAAGACAGCTGAAAATAAAATAATAGATTACGAAGACAGGCATAGTGCCTTTCCAACTCGCGCTCTACATTGCTCCAGCGCCTGCTATACAGGGTAGAGTGGCTTTGATTTATATAATAATTATTGGTACGTACTTTTTTGTAAAGATTGGAAGGGTTTAACTTATTAAAACCACATTGCACATAAGGGTAATTTTCCACTGGCTGAGTGAAACGAAAAAAGTGGAAAATGTTTTTCTCACACACCGCTGGGGTCTGGTATAGGTCATGTGACCGGTGAGGCGGGCAGTTATTTTTGTTGCGTCCGCCATTACTGACCTTCCCACCCACCCACCCAAAGAATTTCAGTAGTATTTTGTTGTATTTTTAATTTCGGCGTTATACAATGTAACTGATGTACAAAGCTTGTAATTTTGGAAGCTTCCCAGTTTTAGCGTGATATGTGTATAGTTTTTGATTTTACAATAAAGGTCAGGCTTGCGGCGGTCGGCTTGACATGGCTACCAGTGGTGTGTGAGAACTCTATTTTTATGTAAAACTATGCTAGCTGATTTGTGATTCTAATCCACCCCTAAAATGGTCTTGAGAAGAAATGAGCCCCCCTGGCACGATATTGCTTAAAAATAATTAAATAAATGCTATACTATGTATCAACCTGCGCATGCATGAATGCCTTTTTTATTTTCAAAGTAAGGTTTTTAACAGTATTCACATTCTATTTATTTATAACTTGGCAGGGATACATCTAAGATTTATTTCTAAAACCAGGAAATTTACTTGAAGCAGCTACAGTGGAAGCTCCTGTAAGTGGACACCATAGGGAAGCAGAAAGAGTGTCCACAACTGGAGCTGGCCAGTTACAGGAATATATAAATTTATACAGAGTTTGTCATGAGCTACATGTAGAGTTCAAACAGGGTTTTGTCAAGGCAGCCATAATAGAGCTGTCCGCTTACGTGTCTGCTCAGAGAGCTTTGACTGTATTTCAGCTGGCCTTATGTACCACTATTACAGGCACAAAGAGGATAGATAAAGGTGAACTGCTTCAAAACCCATGCCTGGGTGAAAATACAACTTGCTGAACTTGTAAAACCCCTACCAATAATTGAGGATCATTTTCATCAAAGTCTTCATCATCGTCATCATCCTCCATATTTTCATCATCCATCATAACAGCAGATCGTCCTCCTGGTTCTGTATAATGGTGAAGGGGTTGGACAAATTAAAACGCCATCTATATAATTTTCATCCAAAACAGAGATTTTTAAACATAATGGGATGAATATTAAAACAAGGTTTAGACCGGGTTTAACAAAACCACTGACTAACTCGAGTTGAAACTAGCCAACCTCAATGTGTTAATGCCATTTACAGTCAACACTGTTTTAGAAGGTGTATATAACACAGACTAAAAAAAGAATTGGCTATTAAGACTGACCTGCTTATAAGTAGATTTCGACACATTAAATTATCTTACAGACTGTGAACAGTGCCTCTACTATTTGCCTCTATTATTTGCGTCAAATATTATTTGCGTCAAATAATAGACTGTGAACAGTCCCTCTATTATTTGCACTGAAATTTTCACGTTGTCAAGTTCGATCGTGGGGTCTATGCCACCTTGGATAATTTGGCGAGCGAAATCTGGTAGTTTTGTCCTCTCCCCAGATTTCGCTCGCCAAATTATCCAAGATGGCATCTCCACG
The DNA here is from genome assembly GCA_029204205.1 of Desmophyllum pertusum. Taxonomy (NCBI): domain Eukaryota; kingdom Metazoa; phylum Cnidaria; class Anthozoa; order Scleractinia; family Caryophylliidae; genus Desmophyllum; species Desmophyllum pertusum. Next base: position 4,464,800 of record MU825873.1, on the reverse strand, counting down.
ATCGAACTTGATGGCGTGACGATTTCAGCGCAAATAACAGTTCACAGTCTAACCTGTTATACATGTATGAATCATGCATTTTCAGCATGCAGCTGGCCAGCAGTCCAGCACTTGAACCTCTCAAGTCCAATGCACTAACCATTAGGTCACCATATAGCTCCCACACAGAAAATGTTTCCTTGTTCTTGTTAAATATTTGTCTATAAAATTAAAAATATCTTGTATTAAGAGCACTTACTTTTTTTCTTTCTTTAGAACGTGATTCCCCCTGCAGTGCTGCCAGCTCTGCTTCAAGACTTTCATCATCCTCATCGTCATCATCATCATCGGCACCTCCTATACCTCCAATCCCTAAATCAGCCATGTCTTCAGGACCGATATCAATGCCAAGCTGTAGTTACAAATTAAAATAACAAGACCAGTTAAGACATGCAGGAAGATCTAGACAGTCAACATTTTATTAGCCTCCTACATAGACATTCTTGTGGCTCGTCCTGCATAGGAGGCTAACATTTTAATGACTTTGATTTGGTCCCAGAGGGCTACTCGGGTATATTAAATGACAGGGAGGTACAAATGAGGCCAAATCTTTAGATCCAAAATTTGGCCAAAAAAATGACAACAAAAAAAACACAAGGACGTCATTGAGAAAGTAAGAAATAATGCATCCACCTTTATTCATTTATCATTGACACAATACAATACAATACAAATGTCTAACCTCCCAATTTTTAAGCCCCAAAATCACTCATTTCAAACCCCCAAAAGGCTTTCACACCTCCCTGTCACTAATTATATACCTGAGTACCCTCCCCCCTGGGGATTTGGTGAGGTAAGCCTGTAACTTCTGAAATTAACATACAACATTCGGTCTTGCTGACACAAATCTATAGAAAACTTCTAAAAGCAGCTGCAAAGAAATCCCAGGAGAAAAATCACCTGCATGGCTGGATGCCATCATCATACAATGTACATATGTGTACATACACTCAGGGTTGTATTTCAGTGAAGTCTCAGATTTTTTTTTGCAACTCCTAAAGCCCCCAACACACTAGGCAATTTTATACGCTCGTCGCGGAGATAAAAGTGTGCCCGTTTCTGTGGACAGTGAATTTCACCAGCGATTTTGATCGCCGCAACCTGTGATCAAAATTGCCGATATCTGGCATGTCAGATATCGGTGATAAAATTTGCCGGCAGTCACCAAGTGTGCCCGCTCGCCAACTTGTTCTACCAATCAGATTTTTTAATGCGGAGAATGCCCCGAGACCGAATCGTCAGAAAAATTGCCGGAAAAATCGTCAAGTGTGCCGCAGCACGCAGCAATGAAATTTGCTGGCGAATTTCGCTGGCAATCAAATTGTATAGACGAGTGTATAAAATCACCTAGTGTGTCGGGGGCTTAGGTTGCTTCACAACAGCATATAAGCTTATCTATATAATTACACTTGCATACAAATTTGAAAACAAAATAATAATTATTATTATTTTTAAAATGCAAATTAACAAAACTAAAGACCATTCACGTTTCCTTGTTTAAAAACTTCACACATCAGGAACGATAAAAACGAGAATTTATATTAGTACTTCTAAACGTAATTTATATAAGAGCTTATGTCAATCAGCAATATTTGAGTCAAAGTTCATTTGTCTATTAAAAGGCTACATAAGCTTACTGTTATAAGACCGTCAAACAAGAAATGTAATATACAATACCAAATTGGAAAGGTCGTTCTTCTTTTGCCCTTCTTGTGGGCGAGGAGGTTTCTTTTTCCTGCTAAACATTTTGTCAAACTCCAGGCAAAATTATGAGAATTTTGTGATGAGGACGATGTGTTTCCGCGTTCCTCTGCTGTTGTCCAGCGGAATTCATTTTAGAGTAAATATACCAGAATGCATTGCTAGTCGGTGTTGGTGAAAAAATGGCGATTTTTGCATCCACAGTTTAGTACAAACTAAACTTGTTTACTAGTTATTAGTCTATCTGCATTGTCATCGCTTGCAAATCGGATCTTATTTTAAGCAGGAAGAGATAATGCCTGTTCTGCTCGAAAGAAGTCGTCCGACAAAAGATCAGCAGAGAGCTGTGCACGCGTACATTCGGCGACAACGAGAGAAGGGAAACAAGCTCTTGCCGAGAGCAAAGCGAAGGAGGAAGAAGAAAAAAGCGAAAGAAAAGAAGAAGAAAAAGAAAGAAACAGTGGAAGATGTAAAAAAGGAAATCACTGACTTAGAGGAGAAGCTGGAACGATTGAAGCAGAAGAAACACGAGCTTTTTTCGCAATTCAAGAGAGCTTTAAATTATGAAAATGAAATGAAGAAGAAACAGCAGGAAGTTACTTCATTGAAGGCAACTGTCCATCATATAGCAAGCAGTTTCTAGAGGCATGCATGGTTTATCAGCAGGACAGACTACACTGACACCCAGTATACATCCGCAATCTGCACTTGTGGAGGCTGTCCCAAGTTCAGGTGTGATAATATACCAATATTACAGTGTAAAATATCAGGTTAACTTCCCTGGGCAACACAGAGCAACTTCCTCTGTGGGCAGCCATTCTGGCTGTCAATCAAAACAGTGCGAGGGATCGAGAATAATTTTAAATTTCTTTCAGCTTTAATGGACTAAAATGACAGAAAATTTCACCAAACGAAGACACACCTTCGGTTCTAAGCATCTTTAGGATGGGGGGGGGGGGGGGGGAGTGGGTCTGACCTAAACATCCAGTGGACGTTAAGCGGGACAATTGGAATATGTCGACGGTCCCCAAGTAAGTAAGTAAGTAAGTAAGTACATGTAAGTAAGTAAGTACATTGTAGGTAACTGCAGGGTGCAAAGAAAATCAATTTTCCAGCTTGCCCTTCAGGCAAGCTGTAACTAGGATGTACTAGCCCGGAAGTCATTCTCACTAGCCCCAAAAATTTTCACTCGCATGATTATTCAATTATTAATTAATTAATTAATAAGTCATTGAATTAATTAATTATTTATAATTAGTTAATTAACCCCGTAATTTGGTAAGTTTTTATTAACTACATGTACCAGTTGGTTAAGATACTATTCAAAACTATATTAGATACTATTCAAGGAAAGTTGTCAGCAACAGCGCTTGATTGTGCCATTTACCACCAAAATAATTATTTGCCGCCAGAAGGCCTTCAGTTTGGCTCTCTGTAATGTGTTTTTGGTTTAATTTACCTCCAAAGTTACAAACTGGTTTGCGGGTTTGTCCCTAAGAAAAATATTTGGCAGTTGATGTACATGTAGAAATTCAGCAGGCTGGCTTGTGCCTATCACCAGAGACACAATCCATTGGCATACACGAAGTATTTTATGGTTTGCCACGGCTTGCAATGCATTATAGGGCGTTTTACAAAATGGCTGTCTGCTGAGTCAAAAGAAACTTTGTTGATGCGTTTTGGCCGATATTTATCGTGATGAAAGCAAAATAAGACCAGATAAATTGTTTTTTAACTTAATGTATTGTACATGTACATGTATGACTGATTTTATGGTAAATTTAGAACTGAAAAAGCAGGTTTTCCATCCGGGCGACCGCCGACCGGAAAGTTTATCACAAAAGGTGCGATAAAAATGCTCGGACGGAAAAAAAAAGATCTCTTACATTTTGTAAGCTTACATTACTTCTGTAATTTAAATTTCCTTACTTTTTCCACAAACTAAATGCTCTCTAAAAACTTTACTTGCCCGTTGGGCAAAAGAAAGATAGAATCCACTAGCCCGACAGAAAAATCCACTAGCCCCGGGCTATCGGACACGACTTTCTTTGCACGCTGAGTAAGTAAGTAAGTAAGTAACAACTTTATTTATAGAGGGTGACACATAACAGTTTTCACTGATGAACCAGTGGCGAGTGTCTACAATATGCGAGGCAGCAAGGCATACGAGCGAGCCAGGCGAGGCATGCGAGCCATCGACCAAAACATGCAAGCCAGACATTACAAGGCATGTATTTTTTTAAATAGTTTTTCGCCATGTAGGTCGACAGTCAAATTGTCTTCACAAAGACGTTTCAAGGATAGCTACGACATTGAGCCAAACAACACAAATTTACCATGTGCATTATGCGCAAGTCACGAATTATGCGCAAGTCACGAATATATAAATTTGATTCATTTCAGACAAAAACAAGCCCTATAAACTGATAAATGGAGGTACATCTCTTGTTTGAATCCTCCAAACGCATCGGACATCGTCGGATCATCTTCGGCAATGTCTGGAAATCGTCGGAAACATCTTCCTTAAAATACAAAGTTTGCTTCTCTCAGTAGGGTACCAGTTGAGGGCGAAATCCTGTTTCCGAGACGGGACTGAGCCAGCGATTGTCCTCCCGAAGGTGCTAAGCAAAATGACGTAATCATCATTATGATGGTGTGAAAATTTTTGGAGTGCAACTTTGAAAAATCATGCTTATTAACTACAAATGACGGTTTTTCGAATGCAGAATGGTCAACAGTCATTGATGCGAAATTCCCAGAGCGTGTTCCCCTAACAGATATACATACATATGTAAATGTAGCTCAGATAATCAAGTTTTCAAAATTGATATAAGAAAACTCGCCAAAGAGGCAAAGTGTGCATCTTGTAATACCTCAATTTCATTTGGAGACCTCCAAGCTAGCACAGAGGGCCCTTACAGAATTTTTAATTTAATGTGGATAAAAGGACATTTATTTCTGTCCACAGAAGAATGCTTATCAAAGTTGCCAAGAAACTCATTTATAAAACCATTCCAATCTGATATCGGTGTGATCTATGCCCAGGGGTGGGACTCCCATATAAAAGTTGCGGGTGTGATAGTCGGAATTTCGGAAAAGACCCCTAAAAGGTACCAGAATCTTGTTTTGTGGGCGTGGCTCGAATTAAATTTCACCCCTGGTGACTCACCCCATTCTCGACCCCAGACCGTCGCTGCTTTTATTGACTGTGCAAAAGGCAAGAGCTCTGGGGCCGAGATTGGACTCGCGCATAATGCATGACAGTTTGTGTTGTTGGTTCAATGTCGTCCTCAGGGCCTTCTCGGTATTCAAAATGGCAGCAGCGAGAGAAGACAGTCATTTACATCATTGATTCTCTCAACCTACCAATTCTACATGGCGAAAAACTATAAAAAAATATATGGCTCGCATGTTTTGGTGGATGCTTCGCATGGCTCGCACGTCTGCCTCGCTGGCTCGCAGATTGTGCATACCCACCAGTGGCCCTCTGTCCTAGTTATGTTATTAATTTTGTACCTTGTCATCAAATGATTATAATGATTATATTTTAAAGCTTTCTATCAATTACTTTCTCCTCTGTGTCGTTGGCACTTTAGTGGTAGCTACAGTACAGGCCGGAGATATGCGAACCAAAATCAACACGTTAAAACGCGTTAGCAAAAACGTGTGTCCGAACGCGTTAGCGTTTTACTAACTTTAGGGCTATTTGTCGTTATTTTGTTCATGAATTTTAATAAATAGCGGACTCGGAGTCAACAGTGCATCAAATCACAATTATTGTCAAACTTTGCGCGCGTTGCGTGACGACCCAAACTTCTCGGAACATTCTCACGTCTTGTAGCAACAGACTTGGAGTTTATGTTTCAAAGAGTTCGCAATAATTATTTATCTTGTTTAGCGGATAACTGCGAAGCTAACAGAAGCGAACAACATTCAATGACAAACAGCAGCGAACATTATTTAACGGCACTTGTTCAGAAAAAAAAGTCTGGGCTACTTTGCATGCCGGCATCAAACAACGGCGGCGAAGCGAACAACATTCAACGGCGCTTGTTCAGTCTGGCAGAAAAGCGATAAATTGCGAAGTATAAAAGTAATGCAAAACAACATTCATGTCATGTTTACACAAGTTCACACGGTCGAATTCGGCTTCAAAAAGTTTTGAAGCCAAATTTTTGCCAATGTTTGCTTTGCATGAAACATGATACATATGGGTTTCGCAACAAATGTTTTTGCTCTTGCGGCGTTGTTGGAGGCGGCATGTCGGAAGCGCGCAAAACGCTTGTGTGTTTTGCTGTGTGCGTTGTTCACATATCTCTGGCCTGTACTGTATAACTAGTTTGTTATTATAATGTCACTTATAATGAGGGGCCTAATACTATAAGCCTTATGGTTTCTTCATAGGCCCTCTCGCCACTTCCTGTATTTAGTTAATTTCTTTTTTCTATTATACAATAATTATTGTAATTTTTTCTATTTTTGTGTGGCAAATGAATAAACTAAACTAAACTAATTTTTCAGGTGTGATCAGAAGACAAGGAAGTCCTCCACATCCTCTGTCAGGTTTTATTCAGGCACAAATCACTCATTCCCAGCAAGTCCAAAACGTTCAACCTCCGCATGTCCCTTACAAATCACAGACAGCACAGATGCACCCAGCGGCAGTCCAAGAGAGATTTCCTGGATTTCAACATGGCCAAGTACAAGTACAGGCACCGGTTGTTTGCAGGCAATCAGGTATTTATTAGTAACTATAGAATGGACTGTTGATCTACATGTACATGTAGTGTGAGGTCTGTACTGGGGAATTATTGGTTAAGTTTCTTTTTTGCAGTTCTATAAAGGTTTTATTGTTGTTTTACAACTTTGCTGATCAGTAAGACATCCATTCCTGACAAAATTAATGGTCATGATAATACCGTAAAGTTCCGAAAGTAACGACCCCCCGAAAGTAGCGACCCCCCGAAAGCCGAAAGTAACGTCAAAACTTTGTGGCTGCTAATAAATCCCGAAAGTAGTGAGCACCCCCCCCCCCCCCCCCAAAAAAAAGTAGCAAGCCCCCGAAAGTAGCGAGGCATCGAGGCATTATACATGTACATATTTGTTTCCAATCAATAGTCAAATTAATATACAAGTATAGATATCTCTGTACAGTGTCATATGGCACTTTACTGCACTTTACTATGTTTAACCAAAACTCGCAGCCAGATATACATGTAAATACCGGTAGATCTAGAGGTTTCTACTAAATAAAAACAGTACAATGTTTCAAAAAGCAAATTGGTGAGTCTAATTTTGAGCTGTCCAAGCTAGTGGTCCATATTGCAAAATTTAGGCCATGAAGGTAACCAATCAGAATGCGCCTTTTCATTATGGACCAGTTTGCCAATAATAATTGCTTGTTCAAAATGTGTGATCATGTTGGATAAGGCTATGTTCACACTTGGTGCCCGAGTACTAGTGTCTGGGCACCGGCACAAAATGGTGGTGTGTTCAGACACTGGTACCTTGTATTCGAGCACAGTGCCCGTGCCCGTGCCAAGGTCTCGATCCCCGAATTCTGGAGTGGGTACTTGAAAAAAAGGTGTGTTTCACATTAGTGCCCAGCGAGAATCGAACTCAGGCACCGTGCTCGGGCACCAAGTGTGAATATACATGTAGCCTTAGTGAAGTTTGATGAACATCATTACAGTGCATGTAGATAATTATATTGAAGTTTCCTACTTTGCTTCTTTCTACACAGCCTGAAAGTCGTTTTCCAGGGAAGCAGCATGCCCCTCCTCAGCTCACCCCTACTGGTACAGCTTCTGAATCGCAGCCTCAGTTTAACAGGCAACCAATACAGCAGGGTGGACTACCCCAGCAGGTACTGTACACACAATCATTTCACTGTCTGATTTCAGAGCTGGAAGTAATTTTTACTCAATTAGAAGGGTATGCATCCTTCAAACAGAAATATAAGAAATATAATTAATTATTATTGTTGGGGATCTGTACATCTCTTACAAGCACTGTTGGCTATCAGATTTGCTTACACCTGCTAAGCAAGATTCACTAGCTACAAATAGCATAATTCTTAATTTGTTCTTTTATAGGAAAATCAGCAGGCATTTCCAGGTAGCCAATTACAGCAACAACAGCAGCAGCAGTTGCCTTATCATGTACAACAGCAACAGCAGCAACAACAACAGCCAAGTTATCAACAATATCCGCAACACAGCAATCAGAAGCAAGCTTTTCAGCCAGATTCGCGCCCACAAACACAACAACAACCAAGTGCAGCACAGCACACCCAGGGATCTCAGCATGGGTACCCTGCACAACATGCCCAGGACCAAGCACACCTCCAGTCGTATCCAGTTCACGGTTCTAATGTACACCAGATGCAGTCACAACAGTCATATCAGATGCAGTCGCAGCAACAGAGTTACCAAACAAAGCAGCAGCCTGTTGCTTACCAAGTTCAACAAGCGCCATTGAGTGGCCAGCATGGTTACCATCCACAGCAACAACAACAGCAGCAGCAACAGCAGCAGCAGGCTGGGCAGTACCCTGCAGAGTATGGACACCAAGGACAGCAACCTGACCAGATGCCGCACAGACAGCAGACAGTGGCACAGCAACAGTATCACCAGCAGCAGAGTAGCCAGAGCCAAGGTCGGCAAGTGTCGTATGAAGCAGAGAGTCAGTCCCAGCAGATGCCTCCACCACAGCAGCAGCACCCAAAGCCAGAACAGAGGGCAGGGTCAGGACTTGGGTATTCCTACACTGTAAGTTAAGGTTACTGTAAACCTTTGTAACAGAAGGCCTTGCAAGCGCACAGTTTTAGAGTATTAAAGTACCCAAACCTATTTTCAGAAACTTTCTAGTGTAACTTTTATTTCGATGGAATTACCTTAAAATAATAAATGTTAAATGTTTTGTTTTATGATTCCACAGCATGACTACCAGCAGCAACACCATCCACAGGGATCCCAGTCAGTGAAGAGAGCCAGTCACAAATTTAGCCCTTATCCATACTCTGGATCAAAGGGACATCATCAGGGAAGTGCTGGGAAGAAATATCCTGGAAAGTACCAAAGCTCCCAGGAAGGAACATCATCTTCAGGGTCATACACAGGTAGGTTGAAATATAGTAAACCTAATATAATTGAAGCAAGCTGGAATAAGGGCATAATATTAGTATAGGTAATCGCATGGGGCCGAGTAAAATTAAGGATTAATATCACGCGTGTTTTCAGAAGTTGCAGAAATTGCCCGAGTCGCGCAGCGACAAGGGCAATTTCTGCAACTTCTGAAAACACAAGTGATATTAATCCTTAATTTTACGAGGAAACATGCGATTACTTGTTTATGACATAGAGGGCAAAATTTTCGGAAAACCTTCAAAGCGCCGCGAAGCTAAATTCAGCCGCGGCGGAACGAACTGATATTCCTTCCAAAAATCACACAGAATCACAGGAAGATCAAGCAAACCCTTACGTTCAGAACAGGGTAACGTTGACTGTTATGTAAATCTTAAGAGAAAATTGTAAGTCGTGAAAATAAAAAAATAACAAGCTTGCAATCAAGCCAAGTAAAACGTAATTTTATTCACCTGTTTGCATATTTTGAAGCCGGCTGTCCGCTGCGAGCTGCTTTGACATATCAATCCTACATCGATAAAACCGTGAGCAAACGACGAGTCCAAACAAACTTGTAGAGGTAATTTATCCGGTTTAATTGACCTTCTTCTTCTTTGAACAAACTCTGTGATCTTTTATACTCTGGGTTGCACGTGATGAAGCCCGTATTTAACAGAGGTGAAGCGAAGAAGTCAGTTGGCAGCCATGAATGAATTTCGTCGCAAATTAAACTCGCCAAGTGTCTAGCTGATGCAAGTTTTCTAGTTTTCAACTGAAATAATCTTCTGTTGCTTCGAGTGAAACACTGAGATTCAGCTTTCGGAATTTCGTTTCAAGCTATCACACGGTTTCCGTTCCTTTTCATCAAATAACTCGGGAAACTGAAATCAAACTCCGAAGCGACGTACAAGCGAGCGCTGTGTTTGAAAATTCTGCTCAAAATCCCGCCGTCAAGAAGCCAACCGAGTGCAGCGCGCTCAGCCAATTAGGAGCGAGGAATTTTGCCGCTCGACCAATCAGGATCAAGTAATTTTGCCCCGGGCAAACCAAAATTAATGAAAAATGCCCTCTGTCTCAGCCAATCAGCATTCAGTAATTTTGCCCTCTATGTTATAATGAAACTTATGAGACCAGAATACCATAAGTAAAAATTCCCCGAAAGTAGTAATAAAATTTAATGCAAGTTATCTGGCCTAAAAAATATGAAATCAGTGAAAAACAGACAGTTCTCGGATGAAAAATCCACCAGTGTGCTGCACTGCAGGTTTACAAGAGCAATAATTTAAAAACACAGGCTCACTATTAACAATATTATCAGACTGTGAGCTCATACTACCATTAATTATTATGAACATAGATGGAAACAAAGGGAAGTGGGAAGACATACCAAGTTATGGTTCTTTCCAACATAGCTATCGGACGATAAGCAATTTCACAGTCTCAAGTACTTTAAGCTATAGAATCCTCAAGATACTGATTGGGTGCCTACGTTTAACATTTAATTTGCAGGACCTTCAGGAGGTTCCTCACACTCGAGACACCATCATCATCAAAGCAGAAGTCACAAGGCTGGGACAGGATATGGTTCATCCAGCCAACAAAAGCCCTCCAGGTATTACCAGTGAGAACTCCAGCTGCCTCCTGTAGAATTCACGCTGTCCAGGTATTACCAGTGAAGATTCAACAAAAGCTGTCCAGGTATTACTGGTGAAGATTCCACAAAAGCTGACCATGTATTACCAGTGAAGATTCAACAAAAGCTGTCCAGATATTTCCAGTGAAGATTCAACAAAAGCTGTCCAGGTATTACGGGTGAAGATTCAACAAAAGCTGTCCAGGTATTACCAGTGAAGATTCAACAAAAGCTCTCCAGGTATTACCAGTGAAGATTCAACAAAAGTTGTCCAGGTATTACCAGTGAAGATTCAACAAAAGCTGTCCAGGTATTACCAGTGAAGATTCAACAAAAGTTGTCCAGGTATTACCAGTGAAGATTCAACAAAAGCTGTCCAGGTATTACCAGTGAATATTCAACGAAAGCTGTCCAGGTATTACCAGTGAAGATTCAACAAAAGCTGTCCATGTATTACCAGTGAAGATTCAACAAAAGCTGTCCAGGTATTACCAGTGAAGATTCCACAAAAGCTGTCCAGGTATTACCAGTGAAGATTCAACAAAAGCTGTCCAGGTATTACTGGTGAAGATTCAACAAAAGCTGTCCAGGTATTACTGGTGAAGATTCAACAAAAGCTGTACAGATTCATTCAAGTTGTCTTATCAACTCTGTGGTGTCCCTACCGGTTAAGAATTCATAACAAACAGTCCTCTCTGAGTGTCAGGGAGTGTGCAATTTATCAATAATGATTGGTTCTACTAAAAATGTAAAGAGTTAACAAAACTAAAGGAACTAGTGGAACTTGTAGCCTTGTAATCATACACCGCAATTTACTGAAAACTTTTAAACCTGCAGTGGAAAAGTGATTGATCGGAGGTGGCCAGGTTTGGCTGCAGCCCTCTTACAGGGAAATAAATGCTGTGTTTGCTCTGATGTCACATCCAAAGATATAACAAGGTGTTGGTGTGACACTACAACTACCGTAAATTTCCGAAAGTAACAACTCCCCAAAGGTAGCGACCCCACCCAAAGTAATATCTTCGTGCAGTGTCATAACTTGATCACAATAAGGCACTTTACTACAAAGGAAGCTATCGCTTATGCCACAAATAAAGGCATTTAAGTGCTTCATCTGTTCATGTTGCGCGTTGTAAAAACAAAACCCGATGATTATTCGCTCTCAATTTCTATGATGTGATAGTTGATGAGGCCGCAGGCCAAATCAACTATCAGAAATTGAGAGCGAATAATCTGATTTTTAAAGTAAAAGTCACAAACAATTGTCTAGTAATAACTCTAAATCTTCCTCCGAAACTTCGGAGAAACGAGAAAGAACTGCAATTTTGTAGACGACCACGAAATCGAGTCGTACATTAACTCGTAGCCAACGAGGCGCGTAGCCCCGAGTTGGCTATGAGTTAATGTACGACGAGATTGAGTAGAATAATTGTTTTATAGTCTAATATACTCACCACAGGGTATTAGAAACAACATTTAATAAAAAATTACAACTATTATTAATTGTGGTATTTTGCTCTTCCACTCTTTCCCGCTATGTTTTACTCAGTTCCGTCCTTTGTATATCACTAATTATGAAACAACATTTCGGAATTAAAAAACCTGTCAGTTTTCTTTGGGTAAGATATCTAGGGGCGTGAGCTTTTGTCGGGTCTGAGTTAAAGGCTGTGAGGCAAACCTCTAATATTCAATATGTTTATTTCCCTTTTCCTCGCGGACGAAACGCAACATGAACTGCACTCCTAAACCTCGTTCCCAAGGTCTTCTCCGGAACGAAGGGTTATGCCTAGAATGGGCCGCTTAGAATGGATATGCCAAAATCAGATCAGCCTACAAAAGCACCCCGGTTAGCCTACTGGCCCCAGTTGTTCACAGGGTGGATAACGCTATCCACCGGATAAATCACTATCCAGTGGATAAGTCTAAACAAAACAAACTACCCTATCCGTTGAATTGGATAGTGATTTATCTGGTGGATAGCGTTATCCACCCTTTGAACAACCAGGTGATCGTCGGTCAGTGGGTTATGCTAAAGTAGGTAAACGCGCAATCTGATTGGCTACACAGGGGCTGTAGACGGCAGTTTGTCACGCGATTTACCATGATAGTTTGATAGATCGGTCAGTGGGCTATCAGTAAAACAATTAGACGGCTCGCTCTCGGTTTCTATCGACTTTGATATTCAGCCGATATAATAGAAACAGCACCCCAGTTAGCCTACTGTAGCACTCTGTCACTCTGGTTAGCCTAGCCCTGTGAATGGTTTGTGCGTTGGGTAACGTCTTATCTGATTTTCATCCGTTCTATGCACGACCCTTCGTCGCCATGATATCTGACTGGAGAGAGACATCAAAGAGTTTTTGCAATTAATCAAGGCCCTCCCTATTCTCCATTCAGTCGAAGAACACAGGCCTCGGATAGACCTTCCCTCGGATATATAATCTGCGAACACGAGGTGACGTCACTTATTTTGGCAGCCGGCGTTGAATTTTCCCGCCAATATTTTCGGCACTGCTGCACGGCTTCCCAAACGAGCGGACATTTTTATCCGGGGCTATTTAAATTACCATTTTCAACACTTTTTGTCGGGTTCTCTTTAACGAAAAATATATTCCGTTTCATATGTATTGCATATAACAGTATACATAGAACTTCATAGTTGATCGCATTTAGTAGATTTGAAAACTTCTCGGGCAAATAAGCTTGCCGAAAGACTAAAGTTTTAAGCTTACCTTACCGGGAGGCGGGAGCTTATGTAATAAGCTTAAGTTTAATCAGTGTGCATTTCGTAATTCTTTGCCGAGAGTTGAAACTACCTAAAGACCCTACAAACAAAGCAAATGTTCTGAAAGGTAAGTGATTTCACCACTAATTTTGAATATGTTTGTAGTTTACCCGAAACGAGCTTGCTAGTTTCCCAAGCTAATAAGCTTGCTCGTTCGCTTGGATTGTTTTAGTTTGAATTTCGTTTTCATTTTCTCGATTTGCAGGTATACAAGGAACGAATATTCCTTGGAAAAATACTTAAGCTACAGTAATGGATGAAGCATCCCAGAACTCATTTTATGACGGTAAGTAGCCTTTACTTTCACAAGAAGATAAAAAACACTTGAGACAAGGTCTGTTATGCGTAATTCTTCAGTTTGTGCCGGGCTGTTTCAAAAACTTGTTGAACTTGTAAGCTTATAACTTAATATAAGCTTATTAAGTCCATCGATTTTTATTCAGTAGAAAAGGGCTCATAGGTCCTCATACAAGCTCATGTCACTGAGACAAGTGCACGATGACAAACTATATAGCTGTAATTTTCATCGTGATGTCATGGTACAAAGCTGTCCTTATCTTTTCACATGTTTTACTCCTTAAAAATATTAAATTATTAAATAAAGGCGAATCGGCACTATTGCAGCATGTATGCTAGCATTAAAAACACTTGATACAGCTCTATTGAAATCACCCAGATGTCGGCGAATTGTTGGGGAAACCCGAGATTGGTCAGTAGGCACCAACTGGAACAGGTGTTCAAGTTGTTTTGGAAATAGAGCAGATTCTCACGAAAACTCGGCTACAAAGTTAGGATATTTTTGAATTCCGAAACATCGTTACAGTTTAAAGTATATCTAATCCGGAGTTCTGAAGAAAAAACTACGCATAATTTAAGTATCAATCAGTACAGGATAAACAATTAAACGTGGCGCGAAATACTGTGCTTGACATGGAAATTCGATATCAAATTTTATTATTTATCCCGTACTTTTTTATGTTTTTATTGTAAACAATATTGAAACTCAACATTTGCTCTAAGAGCATCAGATGCTCATCTAGAGAGCTTACGTTTGTCCCGTACTGATCAGAGCTGTTGTTAAAACTCCCGTAAAATGAGATTTCTGAAACTGTACATTTGTTTTCCGTCTTGCGACGGTATAGGCGGTACACAGTGACACTAGATTCCAAGCACATCTCAGATTTCTCAGATTTGAGCAGTAAATTTTTTCCAGGCGTCAGACTGTGAAAAACGTATTTGAGAAATCAAATTCAGATTCATATATTATTATTAATTTTGAATCTTAAAAGCCTTTTAAAAATGCATGGCTTATAAACTACCGCTTATTGGTCCAATTTGCTTCGTTAATTTTTCATTACGGTCTTGTCGTCATGCGTAGAATTTGTGACGTCATAATTAAATGTACTATTGTATGCGTTAATGACGTCACTATAGTTGTAGTTATAATTATCCAGCTAATCACAATCCCTCAGTCAATCTTAAACAGGAATTATTTGACATACCATGTATTGAGATAATTTATAAAATTTCAACAGATGACCTTCCAGTGAGTGATACAACAACTGAGGTTACAAACCACCTGAAGGACGAAGGTGTCTTCACCTTTCAAAGCATTTGTCAGCAGCTGAGAGACGGGACACCGGATCCAATCAGACATGAGCAGCGCGCGCACGATGCGTCTGATGATTTTAAAGTGCCCGTTTGTGATGAACAAACATGCCAATTAGAAATCCCGAAAGATACCGACCGCACAACATCAATGTCAAATTCCCAGCCCCAAGAGCGCCCAACAGTTCCATCCACAGGGCCCTGTGGTGAAATGAGACCTGCGATAGCGAGCAACAACTCACAAGAATATTCCGCTGAGTGTGAAACTCGGCTTTCGCCACCTGGTAAAATATTACACGATAGCTATGAGTGCAGTAAAGATGACACAGGAAAATCACGAGCTACGCAAGATGAATTATACCTTGCTTGGAATGCCCAAAGCCAGTTTGAAAACGAATTGATGAACAAAGGTAAGTCAAGCGTATGTACCAGTAAGGCTATTCACTTTCCGCCGCATAGAATACAATTTGAGAAACCTAGATGTCCTAGATGCCGATGGTAAACTCGCTTTTCCCAAGCCACACACTAACTATCTAAAACGAAGCTTCAGTTATAGTGGGGCCCGCTTATGGAATGATCTGCCCCACGATGCGAAAAGTGCTGGCTCTCTTGGGCAATTTAAAACGAAATTACTGAATATCCGATAAATCGGAATTCCACACGGCAAACATGTAAAACAGTATATTAGCATTGTTTGAAAAAGCTGTTTTCACTTCACCAGGGATTTATAAAACAAGGATTTTCTCTTATCATATTGCAATGGTTATCCCATAGTGATCCCTTACAAATGGTCCTTTTTGTAGTAATGGTATTTCAAATTTTTTGACTATCGATCTATAAACCAACCCACCGACTTCGGTAGACTCGCACTCTCCGAGGATGCGAATTCGCTAGCTGGCAGACAGTAATTTCGAACAACGAGCGCGCGCGTGCCGCACACTCACGATCTTAACTTTTCAAATACCGATAGCTAAGTTTAAAAGAACTACATTATCGATACATTACACCTACTTGATTTCTATCGACTTTGATTGTCAATAGAAATTTCCAGCCGCAGCCAATAATATTGCGAGTCTGCCGATAGTCAGTTGCTTGGATATATAGCTTTCGGTCTGAAAAAGCTAACCAAATATTATATATTTATGGCAAATTGTTGAATCAAAAATATGACTCAACAGCCCAACTCAGTTGAACTCGTTTTATTTTTATTTCAGTACCAGCAGGTTGGCCAGCCATTGGAGTCAAATCAATTGTAACAGAAAATCAGAGTAAGTCAGTGAGTGTATATTGTTTTGACAGTCGTTATCTCAGCTATAATTTGCGAGCCGAGGAAACTGACTCACAGCCACCGCTCGTTGAAAGTTAGGAACGGCTTCCTGAACAAAGTTTGAGCTTGAATTCCACACCTGGCTTAAAATATTGCAAACATAAGAAAAAAACATAACGACAAACGCAGCCGAAATCTTCAACCTCCGTCCCCAGGAAACGAGTAAATAAAAGGACCCTCGTTATAGCGAGGAAAAAATTCAGAACCCGGCAAAAATAATATTTATCTCCTAGTTGAGATATTAATGAGTTAAATCAATGAAGTTTATTGGTAAGTATTTCCAATTATACAAAAGTCTCGAAAAAATCCGAGGAGATCATGCTCACTTTGTTTTAATTATTCCTTAGAACAAATACACGCATTTTGATGAGCTTTTCGTTTCTTTGCAGTAGTTACACCACATCAATCAACCTTGTCGTTCTTTACTTTGGTCAAACAAGCTCATCTGCTATCGGATGAACAACTTCAACAAATGTACAAGCGGGGACACAATGAGGCAGAGAACTCTGATAAATGTCTCAGATCAAGCTTAAAGAGAAACAGCCCTTTACACGAAACATCACGTCCCGAGAAGTTCGCTAAAATGGACTTAGATGCTGAGATAGAAGATGCCAGTGAAGATAGCGAGTTCTTTTCCCAGGAGGATACAATTGATGATTGCAATGTTGGTCCTCGTTTTAATGCTGACCAGGAAGTACCTATTCAGGAAGTAAACATTACCTCTACGGGACATGCTGTGGAAAATGTAGACAAACACTTGCCTGGTAACGTTACTTCGAGAGTGAGCTCTTTCGGTGAGACACCATCCTTAAATTCCGAAAACAACAGCTTGAATTGGCAAGGTTCAACTAAAGACCATTTTCACATCGAAAAAGCGCCATTCTACGAAGAACAAAACATTGTAGGATCATCTACTGAATCGTTTTGCGTGAAATTTTCTGAGAAAAACGACGGTGTCGTAACGTGTGAAAAGAGCCTGGACAAAGAAGGTTGGCCTGGATGTGGAGAATCTAGAGCTTCATTGACGAACACCAAATATGGAGGTAGTGACCCACGCCTGACCGATCAGCCTCGTAAGAACTCAGACTTCACAGAGAAACAGCAAACAGTGATAATAACAAAGGAAGATGATTTAAGTCATGATGAGGTACATTTAGTGCCCAATCAATCACCTGTCATTCATCACATAACATGCAAGTATCCTCCATTACCTCAGAGAACACCCAACAACAACAACAACAACAAACCTGTGCTCGTCCCTGCGCGCGATAGATGAAAGAGATCTTATTACCGACGTAAGTAATTTATGTTTAATACAGATAGGCTAACTTGTTGATCAGACTCTCCTTTCCCACGTCCAGGGAGAGGAAGGGCTGCATCGCAGGTTACAGCTAGGCGAGCGATCATAACAGAATCGAACGAGAGTAACTGGTTAACCTCCATGAACATGCTTTGTCAGATTTTTACTTCAATGGTCAGTAGATAGACCAAAGACTGGATATTACTTCCGAGTTTTACATTTTAAGGTATCTTTTGTTGTTACTATTGTTTTACTTTCAAGGTTATCCTAGTCAAAGTGTCAAGAGCGTTAAGGCTGATTATCTTTGGTGTTTGAATTCAGTAAAGAACTATTGTACCCCCAAAAAGAAAAAGAAAAGAAAAAGAAAAAAAAACGACGATACTGAACAACAACAACAAAGAGTATTACTTTTTGTTTTGTTTATTTATCTGGAGCAAGATCTGATGTAGATATGTTTGTTTCCCTTCTTTTACAAAGCAGTGTCTTGATGACGTGGATTGCAGTCCTTTACAGTCAAGAAAAGAATTACTCACGGGAGAAATGCCTTTATTGTACGAACGAGAAGAGGTTCAAGACTGGGAGAACTGTGACGCTTTTCCAGCCAAAACAACATTATCTCAAGACATCGAGAATTTTACCTCAAGTAGCCCAGCGAAAATCCTCAACGACACGTTTCCTTGGCATGCCGAGTGTTTTGATAAAGTACGACTGAGTGAGTCATCTGACAACACGATAAATGAACAACCCGTTTCTCTCACAGAAAGAGCTCCAAACTCGATCAACGTTTGCTTCACTCTAGAGAGCACTGTAGACAATAACTCGATCATTGGTGTTGCAGCGGACTCGAAAAATTGTCATCTTCAAGGTCGTTGTGATCAAACTCCACCAGAAAACATACAAACCGAAGGATTTAAGAAGCAAGGAAGAATGGAAATGGCGACAAATTTTCCTGGCCAAGGAAACAATAATATAATCACGATAGCCCAGGTTGCAGAAAACACACAAAAGCCGGTCTCTAATGCGACAACAAAAGATGACACCGTGATGTACAGCGATGATGATGACAAGGAGAACAAGGCAGAGTTCAATTATGGCCATCAAGAAATAAAAATCTGGGAGAATCATCAGGTTAGTTACTATATACATTACATTGTATTTTATACTCTTCTAAACACAATGAAATATTAAGTTCCCTTATTTTATTGTTGCTTTTCAAGCTGAGTACATATATTCTTCACCTCCATTCCGTAAGGGCATAGACCAGTACCTAGGGGCCAAGTTAACATGTCCAAAGTAAGGGAATTCAATCCCTATACCCTCTGATGTTAATTGGCGCGAATCTGCCGAGTTGTTTTCGCACCCTTCTATTTCCAGCAGAATAATAGTCCGCTACAAACCCACCAATCCAAACCTCACGGGCAGGACAAATAAACAATCAGCCCCTTGCTTCGCGAGGCCCTGCAAGTATCGTCCCACAATAAACCAATGAGAACTCGAAACAAATGCAGTGACACTAATAACCGTCACGTGCACCTTGCCAAGTTGCGATTGGTTTAGGTTTTGCATCTGATTGGTTGAGTATTGGTGGCGCAAGTTCTTTTAAACCAATCATAGAGCGCAGTAGACGAAAACCAAATCAGTTCTGGATTACAGTGGAACCCGGTTAATACGGACACCAAAGGGACATGAAAAAGTGTCCGTATTATCCGGGTGTCTGTATTAAGCGGGCTGATATAAGAGAAAATATGTGTCGTCGGGACAAATAAAACTGTCCGTAATAAGCGGATGTCCGTATTAACGAGTGTCCGTAAAGCGGGGTTCCACTGTACTTTCGATACTCAATTGAAAACTGCTCTATCTCGTTATACAAAGAATGATAAATCTTTCAGTGTTGCATATAAAAGCTTGATAGTGAAATTCATTTTCATCAGGGATAAAAGATGAAAAGGAAACCAATATCATTCATCAGGATGAAAGCGATCAGTTTCGAACCGAGATTGAGAGCAGGATGACCAACCTGGATGGCCCTGAGCTGCTACAGTTTGCTATGATTTTTGTTAAAGGAGCTTTGAACAAATCGCAGGTTTGTGATCTTTAAAAAGGCTCTGTTACTCTAGACAATTCATAAACCAGCTGGCGCACATATACATGCAGCTAATTCGAGAAAGGTTGTCGGAAAAAAGCGCACGCGACAATCCCGAAAGGTAATCTGGGATATGATCAATGAATTTTAATAAGTCAAATAAATACATCAAACCCGCGATGCCTACTTTTGTTGCTTTCTTTTAGCACTCGCAAACTTACGTCCATGGCGTCTCTTGCCATTTTCTCAGATTTCCCTGAAACGCTGAAGTCAAGGAACCTTGAACTTAAAACTCCCCACAATACCTTTCGGGATTGTCGCGTGCGCTTTTTTCCGACAACCTTTCTCGAAACAGCTGTAAATAGATGGAAGCATCTTCACAAAAACGTAGCAATAGAAAGTAAATGTGGTGGGCAGATAGAGGGGGCTTATTAGAGAGAAGCCGGGGGGGGGGGGGGGGTGGACTTAATAGAGCTTTTTTGGTAGAGAAAGACACTTTTAAAACATCAGCTTTCCTTGCGACTTCAATTCGTCTCAGTGACT
This sequence comes from Desmophyllum pertusum, assembly GCA_029204205.1. Classification (NCBI taxonomy): domain Eukaryota; kingdom Metazoa; phylum Cnidaria; class Anthozoa; order Scleractinia; family Caryophylliidae; genus Desmophyllum; species Desmophyllum pertusum. The sequence continues at coordinate 4,444,657 of MU825873.1, read as the reverse complement.
TTTTGGATAAAAACCGATAAAAACTAAAAAAAAAAACATGTTTAAAGTTTGTATCTAGTTTTTAATCTTTTGTTGTGGTAAAGCGCTATGAACATGATTAGTGGAATATGGCGCTCCATAAATGATGATTATAATTGCTGACTTTTCAGTTCCGCTAAGTTGCAAACCCTTGTTTACAGAATGTGACTAGCTACAGTGAACCGTTGAAATGCGATGAGGAGACCAAAACCATGTTCAGGGCAGCACCCGCGTTCTTGTGGAAAAGTCAAATTCCGTATCACAGCCAACAAGCATCGACGGCCTTGGGACCTAGCGATGACGAAACATTCTCAAAAGAAGCAGGTATGGTCGTTTCTTTAAAGGTAGATTGTAAAACTTACAATTATATTGCGTGCGCTTTTGTGATGAAACTTAGTCCCAGATTGTCTGGTAAAATCCATTTTCATTACGAGGTCCAGCGTCACCCTGGCTTTTGATCAGCAAGTCACTGCTATTTGTAAATCATCTTTTTATCACCTTAGGAATATTTCTCGCATCAGAAAGTTTCTTTCCATTGAGTCTACAAAAACTGTTGTTAATGTCCTCGTTAGCTCTAAGATTGACTACTGTAATTCGCTACTTGTTGGTCTACCTAAATGTTTGCTTAAAAAACTCCAGTTTGTGCTTAATTCTGCCGCAAGACTAATTTCCATGAAGAGGAAGTATGATCATATATCTGATACTCTGATTGAACTACATTGGTTGCCTGTTGAACAACCGGTATTGCCTTCAAGGTCGCGCTCATTACCTATAAGGCTCTTAACAACTTAGCCCCTGAGTATATTCGCTGTATGTTACACCACTATGTACCTGTTCGTTCCCTTCGTTCTTCTACTAAACATCTACTTATAGAACCATCCTTCAATCTTAAAACCTACGGTAGCCGTGCTTTTTCAATCTCAGCGCCTAGGCTCTGGAATTCACTTCCTTTACACGTTAAGCTCAGCACCTCCGTTGATTCCTTTAAAAGGAATCTCAAAAACATTTTTATTCAAACTTGCTTATTCACTTTAATCACTTTAGCTTTTTATTATGTAATTAATTAGTTCCATTTATCTGTTCATCTTAATTTAATTTTAACTTATACATATTGTTAAGCGCTGTGAACTTTAGAAATAGCGCTATATAAATTATTAAATTATTATTATTATTATAATGATAAATGTGACATATTTTAAGAAAGGTATCCATCCCAGTATATACAATGCACTCTTAGCGCTAGAGGTGCGATGGTCTAAATGTGGACCGTAATTGAGAATCCGGGTTTCAGCCTGGCCTTTACTATCAGTGTCTTTATCCACCAAAGTGACGTTACTGATAGGGCAACCTGACAAAATGCTCGAGGGTAACCTGCGATGGAGTACCATTCCATCTAGGGGGTGTGGCAATAAACCTAGATGCTTCATACTTTATTGTTAAGCGCCTCTTATAAGCCGATCCCAAGAGCAGACTATATCACCCATAAATATTTAACCGTGGAACGTGGCAAGCCAATTGTTGACTGCTGTTGTTTGATTCAAGGGAGTAACGTTGATGAAAATGGTGAAAACAGGGATGCTGACAATAAGGAAAGACTACACCTGGTCAGACCTTTGCCAAAGACGTCATACAATCGACCAATTAGACTGGGACTATCAAGAAAGCACAACAATAAACCGTTACATCCTTACTTAAAGAAGCACTCCAAACCAAAACCGGACTGATGTCAACATTACCCAGGTCAACAAAAGAACTCAACAGTAAATGCTCAGAGTACCAGAGTTTTTACTGTTTGACTCCGGTGTAGTGCTTTTGTTTACACTGCGACTACGTTCATACTCATTCTAGTCGTGTCAGAGTTCGTAAGAGGCTTTTTCCAATTAATTTGGTTACTTCTCAACCATTTGGATTAAAGAATATGGCAGCAACACGAAAGGATGTGCTTTCGCACAGCCATAATCATTAAATTGTTTAAAAAAGAAAAAAAAGGTTTTGCTTCTTTTAATAGTTCACGCCGTATATCATCTTCTGCCCAGCAAGGTTATTACTCTTTTATCCTGCAGGCTCAACAATTTCACCCTTGTTAACACGTCAGTGGTACCCCAATCCCCCCCCCCCCCCCCCCAATCCCCCCCCCCCCCCCCCCCCCTTTGTAGGCCATTGCCGAGTGGCCTTTGCCTGATTCAAAACGAGTTCTGGTGGGTAACCATTGAAATGAAATTGTGTTTGATTTGCATAACAAAAGAGAAAAAAAAACTCATTCATTTGAAATGTTGTGCACCAAGACTCGTTTTGAAACTGTCCCAGTTTCACCGACTTTCGTACAATGTCTTACAAAAATACATTTATTATAACTTCTGTTTTCACAAGTCATTTACATTATTCACCCAAAATACAATTGAAAGTGGGTTTTTTCTGACTTCTAAACTGATGAAGCGATTCCAGTGGTTTCGAACTTCTACTTTATTTTGTAAGGTAAACTTTGGTAGACTTGAACGTTCCAATGTAGTTCTGTGGATATAGGTTAGGGACTGTGCAATAATTATCAGGAGGGGGGGAGGGGGGAGGGGGGGAGGGGGGGTTATAAAGAATAGTATAAAGAATAGATATGACGTCAGATCACGCGTACGCTCACTCAAGCGGATCATTTACAGTCGGCTAAACTCGGCTTGTTTGCAGGAAATTCAGCTTTTACACGCATTTACGAGCAGAATTCGACCGACCAAACAATGTAAGCTATTGGAGAAAGGTATATAGGCTTATTGTGGCTTTATTGTTTGAGTGATTTTGAGGCTAAATATTTTCAAGTCGAGGATTTTGATTTCCATAGTTGATCGATGGAAAATGTCTTCAATAAAATGTAGACGAAGGTAAATTGTTTATTTGAGCATTAGTTTGTACTTTAGTTTCGAAAACGTAGCAGTTTCTTAGCAGTTTAACTTTTGGAAAACTTCCCTCGCACTCGCAATTGTACTCACAATCACATTCGATTCAGTAAGGAGAATTTCGCTATTGAGAATTTTGAGCCGCGTATAAAAGTTGTCGTAACATAGCTCCTTTGCAATTTTATCCTGTAGCAATTTCATAAAAGAAATAAAACCTCCGTTCCTATGTCTTTATACTCTGATAAAGATGGCTGAGAGAACCCTCGCCTGCGGCTCGGGTTCTCTCTACGCCATCTCGGGAGCGAAATGACGTGGCTATGATCTTTATCAGAGTTTAAAATATAAACTGAAAACTTCGCGCGCTCTGATTGGTTAAAAACCATGTTTTATCAGAGTTTATAATATACTCAACAAAATATGCAGCTTCTGATTGGTCAATGACGAATGCATAAATAGGTTATAGAGTGCAATACGGAATTGTGATAAACGGTTCCGGACAAGTAGAGACATTTTTGCCCCTTAATGGCATTGAAATAAGCTTTCAAGTTAATGGTTAAATGTTTTCTAAACTATAGTACTGTAATTCTTTCAAAAAGTTCCCGTTTGGTTTGCCTGCGCGTTCAAATAAAACATGTGAGCACTTTGGAAACCAGTGAAGCGTTTCATGTGCAGAGTAGCGTGATGGCCGCAGCAAAATTTTGTTGAGAATATTATAAACAAAAAATCGTATGAACTGCTCGTGCAACTAGTGATTTATGGTCACTCGTGATGTTTTGAAAGTTCTCAAATTGCACTCGCCTAACAGCTCGTGCAATTTTGAGAACTTTCCAAACATCACTCGTGCCCATAAATCACGAATTGCACTCGCGTTCATACGATTTCCTATACATATAACATAGAAAAGCGTGTTTTATCGTTTCGCGCGCGTAAATCTATATTTTAAAGCACATAAAGGAGCCAAAACCATGTATTATACTGTCATAAAACACTCCGGGAATTTGAGAACACTCGAGAAATATAGAAAACACTCGCATGCGGCTCGTGTTTTCTAAATTTCTCTCGTGTTCTCAAATTCCCGTTGTGTTTTATGACAGTATAATACATGGTTTTGGCTTCTTTATTTGTTAAATAAAGACATAGGAACGGAGGTTTTATTCTTTAAGTAAAGACTGTAAACATTAGATATTGCAAGCAGTGTAAGTAATCTTATCGTAGGTAATCGTATTGTATGTAGTGTTTCTGTGTTAAAATAAATAACATGAAAAAAAGAAGCTAAGTAATTAAAATTCAAAATATTTTTTCTCAAAGCAGTCTATGATAAAACTAAAACTAAAATGAAATTCAAACTTTTGGACAAACCCGAGGTATTCCCTCTCTCATGTAGACGGGAGATAAAAGAGAGGATTAGAAACATAATCTAGAAAACTGAAATTCAGCGGTTTTCTAAAGAAAGCTAGTCATGCTTGAATAATCATGAATCAAGTAATTCTGAAGGCAACTTTTGATATATTCTCTGAAATTTCAAAATTATTTACAAATAGATTTTATCTGCCACAACTGTTTTAATTTGCACGAAAACATGAATACTGAAACCGAAATCCGCCAAGATAACTCAGCCACGACCAATTTTCATATATGATTGTCAGTTGGTCAGGAACAGCTGGGTACTAGCCGATAGTAGTTAATGGTCTAAGACTTTTTTTGGTTATTCTATCATCGTGTGAAATATAGAAATATGAAGGATTGTTTCTATGTGAATTCACGCTCAGGGAGTTTAAGAAAACCACAATGGCAACAGCAACGTAGCATAATAGCTCTGCATGTGCGTTCTTAATTAGTACATTTCTTAGCTGTCTTGAGCGCAATTCTTAACAAGTCAGTTATGCTCCTTTAGCTATTTGCAATATTTGTTTGTTCATTTACAGTGTCCTCAGTTAGCACAGCAGTGCTAAATACACTGAAACGTAAATAAAGTAATTTATTTACATATTCAGCTGAGATTAGCTCTGACACCATAGGAAAATGGAATTTCTGGCGATTGAGTGGCTACGAATTAGCCTGAAATGTAATATTTCTGCGTCACGAAAGCGACAGGGCCTGGGCCCTGTTGGGTGACGGTGTATCATGGGTAATACTGTGGGTGTATATATAAGCTTTGTATAGCACGTGGGAAGTCATTCTAGGCCGACACCACCTTTCAGTTTAGCTCTGTTAATTTTGATCGAAGATGGCTGTTTCCGAGTCCGACGTCCTACAAATCGTTGAGTCGTCGATTGCCAAGAATAAAGAAGATCTTCTTGCCTCTATGAAGCAAGTTTTAAACGAATCACTATCAGAAATTAAGAGAGCCAATGCCGAATCGGCCGATTCGCATCTCAGTCAGATCAAGAGGATGAAATTCGACGACCCGCATAGATTTAAGAAGAAGGCAAACGAAGATCAATACAAATTCAATTTGAAGCTCAGCGACGCTGTAGACGAAGCGAAGACGTCTTGTTTGTCCCAAAAGTTTGACAAGGCCAAACAATAGCTCGAGAAAGGTGAGAAACTTTTGGCGGAAAGGCAGAAACACATTCTGCTGGCGGATAAGTCCGATTTCGGGTGGATGACGATCCAAGAGTATAAAAAGAACGACCTGGCGGATGATTCAGATGACGAAAAGAAAATTATTAGGGCCGAGGCTAGGGCAAGGACTCAGGCCAAACAAAACTCGCTGAACAACAAATCCAAGTTTACAGGTTCCAGGCGGGAGTTTTCTAGAAGTTTGCCAGTCGCTACCTCATCAACTGCAGATTCCAATGCCGGCATGAGGTCGATTCCGACTATAGATGCTCAGTTTAGGAGCCAAACAAAACCGGGTTGCTGCTTCGTTTGCAACAAGCCAGGCCACTGGAGGGCGCAATGTCCACTGATGACTTCCAAGCCTCGCGTTGGGCAATGACTAGCCGACAACGAAGGACATGATCAAGGTGTAGTCATTTCCAATGATTTTTCTAATACTTTGACTGATTTTTATTTATTTTTATTTTATTTTTTATTTTTTTATATTTTTATTTATTTTTATTTTATTTTTATTTTTTCTTTCTTTCTTTTTTTTCTTTCTTTCTTTTTTTTGTGACTGATTTTTATGATGACAATTGCTCTGAGTCAGACTTATTAGTCCATTATTACACTCAAGGCTTCGGCTCATTGTGAATTTGCTTCGAGTCAATCCAATAGCCCTTCAGTTCGTGGTAATTTAGCCAAGTGTTATGATGAATGGGCGAAAATGGGTGCCCCGGGTTTCATTTTAAGCGTTATTCGCGACGGCTACAAAATTCCTTTCATTGACCTTCCACCTCCCAGGGTTAGCCATAACAATAGTTCAGCATTGAAGGAGAGGGAGTTTGTTTCTGAGGCTATTTTTGATCTCCTAGAGAACAAGTGTGTCGAGGTCCTGGATCGTCCGCCTACAATAATTAATCCCCTTTCAGTTTCTGTTCAATCTTCAGGCAAGAAGAGGTTAATCCTAGACCTGAGACACGCCAATTTGTATATATTTAAGCAGAAATTCAAGTGTGAAGACATTTCAATGGCGCTTAAAGTTATTTCTAAAGGTTTTTATTTGTTTAAGTTCGACCTTAAGTCGGGCTATCACCATGTGGAAATTTACCCAGATCACAGAAAATTTCTAGCCTTTTCCTGGGATTTTGGTGACGGAGTAGTGAAATATTTTCAGTTTGCAGTTTTGCCTTTTGGTTTATCATCCGCTCCGTATTTGTTTACTAAGTTACTAAAGCCTGTATTAACTTGGTGGAGGTGCAAAGGCATACCTATAATGGTAATTTTTCTTGACGATGGTTTGGGAGGCGGCGCTAACAAAATTCAAGCAAAGATCAACAGTTTGACAGTTAACGCTGATTTGCTTAAAGTGCCTATAACCCCAAAAACTTTTTTTGTTCTAAAAAATCTATACATTTTTCTGAGCAGAACGCCGAAAAGAAAAATCTTTTTGGTTGAAACCGCGATTTTTTATGAATTTTCAAAGTCTCGGAAAATCGCATTATTTAAAAACATGACCGAGTAGCAGAACCATCTGAAATTACTGGATCTAGCCCAATTCGTGACGTCATTCCAGGCCATCAATCGATCGCTCGCGAACCTTGAGTCAGTGTCTTCGTTCTGAGCTAGAAATGCGTGCAAAATTGAGCCGAGCCGTTCTTTGCCGTTGCCGTTGCTCTTAGCACTTCAGAGATCAAGATTTCATGGTCAAGTTTTCTGGGTTGATCGATCGGCGAGTCTGCAGCGAAGATTGAGTAAAGATGAAATTAGAGTTTCTGTCTTTGTACAAATTATTATAAAGCTTATAAGGACAGGACTTCAATTTGCTTCGTTCGGGTTCCAGAATTTTCGTAGAATTCAAGGTAATAATTTATTCTTGCTGAACCAAAATATTATCTTTGTTAAGATGCATTAAGCGATTCTAGTACAGTGAGCACGGCTGATTTAATTCAGACTAATTTGCTCAGTCTGTTTATACAGTGTTTATACTACGCGAACAATCCGGCGACACATTTCATTTGTTTATACTTTACTGATCTGGCGACATCAAAGGAGGACAGATTCTCACCGAAAAAATTCGACATCTTCGGGCTTTAGCATTATTTCATGAAACTGCTAAGCTAAATCATTTAAAAGCAAAGTAAGATATTCCCAATTGAATCGTAACTTCGAACAGAAGCTTCAGAAGATTACTGTCTGAATAGCGCACGGCTTCCGTACGAGTATCCACTGCAAATAATTCATACATGAGTCCAGACTTTCGTTCTAGAACTTCCATGCAAATACTTAAGCCAATTCAGTATTTTCCATCGTTGTTTAAACCTGTGAAGCGATTCTGTTCATTCAATTCAGCTGCGTGTGCCGTGTGAATGTCATAATTTCCCTGTTGAGCGACACCGCGTGGACTGGTGTTTATTTCGGCTCGCGGACGGTCTCTCAAGCAATTTACATGATAATCTTTCCCTACCTAATTCATAATATTATATTTTTAACACAAGTTGTAAGAAATTATTTTTCAAGTATTCAAGCTACTTTAGTCTCGTGTTTGTAGAAGTGTCTTTGGGTTGCGTGACATTTCTGTGAGTTCGGCTCGATACAAAGCGTATAGACATAGCGAATTCATAGTCCGAATCAATTCCACAGCTCTCGTAAAAAATAGCGTAATGCATTAAACAAACGTATAAATATTTCAGGTTACCCAGAAAAAGTTATTACATTGACATTCTACGAAAATTCTGTAATACCCATCAAGATCAATTCCTCTGCTTTCCAGTTCAAAACTGGCGCCAATGGCCTGGAATGACGTCACTAGTCTCAGTCTCCCTTTGACTCGGCCATGGGGAAAACAACCCTCACTTTGACGGCCCATAGAAAATTGCCGTTTTAACCAAAACAAAAAGTTTTTACGGAATTTTGCTTAGTATAATATAAACATTCATTTGGGGCAAAAATAATTTTTGGGGTTATAGGCACTTTAAGTTTGGATTCGTTGTCAATGAAGAGAAGTCCCTGTGGGAGCCAGTCCAAGTAATTACTTGGCTGGGTATTGTATTAGATACCAATCAAGGTTTTATTTCTGTTACTGAACAAAGAATTTCAAAGTTGAAGGTCGGCATTGACTCTATTCTCTACAAGGGTGATTATACGATTGTGAGAGATTTAGCCTCTATTGTAGGTCAAATCATATCATTAACGCCTTGCGTAGGACGTGTAGCAAGGATTATGTCAAGGTCAATGTATGCTGTTGTTAATGAGAAAGTATCTTGGAATTCTACTGTAGAATTAACAAAGGAGGCTTGCGACGAAATAACGTTTTGGAATCAAAATGTCGATTCCCTTAATTGTCGTTCTCCTTGGCTACCTCTGTGTCAACCAGCAAAATTTGTTTATTCTGACGCTTCAGATCAAGCCTGTGGATCTTTTATCCAAAACGAAGGAAAAATTTTCCACCAAAATTGGTCTCCTGCTGAGGGGAAGAAAAGTTTCACATGGAGGGAGCTAAAGACTGTAGAACTAGCTTTGACTAGTTTTGCTCCTACTCTCCAGGGAAAGCCAGTCGCTTGGCTAACTGATAATGCGAATGTTGTTAGCATTGTTCACGCGGGTAGTAAAGTTACAGAACTTCATCATTTAGCGCTTCGTATTTTTCACGTTTGTGTTAGTTTCGGAATTTCACTCGAGATGAAGTGGATTCCTAGAAATCTTAATGCAAATGCTGACCATTTAAGTAGAATTATTGACATTGACGATTATACAATTAACGACGATGTTTTTCAAATGCTAGACTTTAAATGGGGGCCACACACCGTCGACAGATTTGCCTGTAGCTATAACGCTAAACTGGTCCGTTTCATTTCTAGATTTTATCAGCCGGGGGCTGAAGCTGTAGATGCTTTCTTGCAAAACTGGGAGTTTGAGAACAACTGGCTGCTTCCACCTGTTTCCCAGATCGCAAGAGTTATTGCTCATTCGAGGGTTTGTAAAGCGGAGGGAACTCTTGTACTTCCTATGTGGAAGTCTTCGTATTTTTGGGTGTTGCTGTGTAACGACGTCGGGAGACACTGGAACACATTTGTTCACGAGTGGATTATACTTCCGAAATTTAAGCAACTCTTTGTTAGAGGCAAAGCTAAGAATCACTTGTTTGGCGCAAGAGAGCTATCTTTCACAGTCGTGGCTCTGCGCATTAGCTTTAAATTGCCTGAGAGGAATTTTCTATCAGGCTTTTGTACCGTTGACAGTGGCAGTTGCCCTACATGTCATGTGTATTAGGGTCTTTTGAACCCATTTGAGGCGTAGTCTATTGTGGATACCAGCTAATTAGTGGCTTACTGACATTTGTAATTTTTTGTTAGTATAGGCAATAAAGTTTGGCAAATTCATTTGATTACTTCTGATTTGTCGATTTTTCTTTTTCGTATCTTTTCTGTAGATGTTTTCCAGGAAGGACTCTGGAAAGAAGCGGCAACTTTTAAGGATCCAGATTTACAGTCCCTGTCTTCCAGGGTTCAGACGTCTATTCTCTCAGCGAGGGCCCCTGGGACGGTTAATATGTACGACCAAGCGTTCAAAAAATGGAAGGACTTTGCTTTAAGCAAGCATGAGCTGTCTTATTTTCCTGCCAATCCAATCCATGTAGCAGTTTATCTCCAACACGTGTTGGAGTCCACCAGGGATCACTTATCCAAGAGTTTACGTGGTATAGTGCCAGATCCTTCTATCTATGGTACCCACTCCTTTAGATCAGGGGGGGGGCTTCCAAGGCCGCCAATAGCGGCGTAAGTGAAAGGGTATTTCAGAGGCACGGTCGATGGAAGAGCGTCGCAGCCAAGGACGGTTATGTAAAAAAAAACAACAACAACATTGCTTCTAGGCTTTCAGTTTCCGAGTCTTTATGTCTGTAGCTTCAGGCGCCTGCTTTTCAAGCCCTTTCTTTGACTTCTAGACTATAGCTTTAATTACTGTGTACATAGTCCCGGTGCTCGGCCGAAACCTGCAAAATAAACCTAATGGTATGTATTTATTGCGGATGAAAACGAACGTAAAAAAGTTGGAGATGAATAACATTCATCTAATTTCTTTGCTATCAATATGAATGATCTTTAACTCTGCCAATTAGTCAAAAGTCGCACCAGACAGATCGACAACATTATTAAAACATTAACTCTTATCATAACTAGCTCGAAACAACAGTCCCAATCATTTTAAGCCTGCCATTATTCTAAGTCTTCCGGCATTATTTTCAAAACTCGATCCATATAGATCAACGCTTTTGACATTACGAACGTCGCGTGTTACCAACAAAACTTCAGGAACCAGTCGCATTGACTGAAATTAGATTCATATCTAAATAGCAACATGTTATGCAAAACGCCCACTCTAAAAGACCTAAAACCCATCAGTTAATCAAGTCCCAAAATTAAAACCAGCAGGTGCGAGGTGTTTACTGTCTCCGTGTGCAATATTTCGTGTTTGTGCTGGTAGTTACGACTCAACACTACAAGACGAGCTAATTAGGATTTGGGCAAAAATCTTTCAGGTAATTTCTTTTTCAAATTTAAAACCGTGCACAGTAATTGAATCCACATAAAAAAGACTACTGCAACAAATTTTCAAATAGGGGATTTCAAGGGGTGTCTCAGGGGATCTCGCTTCCACTGCACCTCCCGGGGGGTGCTCCCATATAAAAGCGAAGGAGGTGATCGACGGACATTTTGAGAGGAAATCCTTAAAGGTATCAGAAAAGCGTTTTGTAGGTGTGACCAAGTGACTCAAATTCATTTTCATCCATTAAAAGGTATCAATTCTAAAATAACAAAAGATCCTTGTAATATTTTGGTTTGGTTTAATAATTTAACTCAACGATGGTCATTTAATAACAAGGATAAGGCGATCACACACCCCCCCCCCCCCCCCCCCCCTCTCCCGAGAGGACCTGCAGCTGTCGTTGCAACGAAAATAAACTTTCCTAGTTTGCGCGATACTTAAAAAAAATCAAGTGTTCCATTTCTCGGAAAAGCTGGCGAGGAAACGCTCGATTCTAGTAAAAGAAAGCTACTTTCTCGCGCTCGGCAAATAACATAGATCTCTAGACACCCGGTGAGGTTTAGAATGAATACTATTCTGTAACTTTGTGACAGCGTTCAGCGTTCAGCAAACTGATTTACAACACATCTGTACTAACTGTCCCTGGAACACACAGAACAAATAAACAAGATCATATTTAATTTTATTTGGGAGGGTATTAACCAGCGAAAGTAAAGAGAAACATGTATGTTTGTAAGCACTATCATAGGGGAAAGAAACAGAGGTGGCCTAAAAGTGTGTGACTTCTCAATTATGGAGAAAGCGCTAAAAATTGCATGGGTAAATCGAATTCAAGATCAAGCACCTGCTTCTTGGAAAGTAATTCCAAACCATGTCAGTCGTCATAACGGTAACTTCGCCTTCTTACTGAATTGCAATTATAAAAATAAATCCCTTAACTTGGAAAACCTTCCAACTTTCTATCGTACAGTCTTACAAATGTAGACTACTGGCAAGATTTCAAACGCTTGTCTGATAGCAATATCGACTACTACAAATCTGAAATTCTGTGGAATAACTGTAACATTTTAATTGAAAAGAAACTGGTTTTCTGCCGAGAGTGGTTCACGCATAACATTGTTTACATATATATACGTGATTTATTGAACGCACACGGTAATTTTTTAAAACTATCTGAGTTTAAGGCAAAGTTCAACCTAAATGTTCCCTTTACTGTGTACTGTGGCCTCGTAGATGCTATTCCGTATACTTGGAAAACTAAAATCAGACATCCGAGTAGGACTAAGTTCAAAGATACCTCCAGCACAACATCGTCCACAAGTTCAATTTATTCTACAATTCTAAAGAACAACTTTGAACCACCAACATCCGAAAGCAAGATTTTACGACACGGTTTCACCAGGAGCCCATCACTAGGAGCGAGCAACTGGACTGGATTCGTGTCACAGCGTTTTTACAGACCAGGTTATTTTTAGATTCGCTGTTCCCGCGAATTCGTATTCCCGCCAGACAATCAAACGTTTTTCCTTTGTAATCATTAATTGGCGTTACCGCGTTACAAAGGCCGCAATTAGGTCGCCATCTTTTATTTTCTTTTATTTCATTTCATATTACACATGGGACCAGAAACACATTTTCCCCGGAAAAAAGGAATCTAAAAATAAACCGGTCTGTAAAAACGCTGTGACATAGGCGTAGTGTCGGAGTTGCTCGCTCCAGCTAATGGGCTCCTGGTTTCACTGAAAATAACGTACACAAAGTTCATCAGCTACCATTCACAATCCCAAAAGAAGTTAAACTTACAATGTTTCAATATAAAATTTTACACAACATATATCTACCTACTCAAATGAGCTTATTTCGTGATGGCATAAAAGACAGTGACATTTGCACCTTTTGCAGAAATGAAATGTTTTGTTTAACCTATTCCTATATTTTTATTTATAAAATAGCTGAGTTTCTCGCGCGTATGTTTTCACAGAAAAAGCTATGTCTTTATCTAGCCTCCTCCGCAGGCAACTCTTACATAAAGGCACGAGTGAGAGACTGGTACGGAGGGCAAAAAGGTGACTGAGTGGGGTGGGGGACAGGAAGAGAGGAAAAGGAAGGAAGAGTTGCGCCTCGGCCCCAGTGCCCGCTCTTTTGCCCCTTTCTTGCCCCAGACCCCGGAGACCCAGGAGTTGCCTGCGGAGGAGGCTAGTCTTTATCAGAGTATAAAGAATAGATATGACGTCAGATCACGCGTACGCTCACTCAAGCGGATCATTTACAGTCGGCTAAACTCGGCTTGTTTGCAGGAAATTCAGCTTTTACACGCATTTACGAGCAGAATTCGACCGACCAAACAATGTAAGCTATTGGAGAAAGGTATATAGGCTTATTGTGGCTTTATTGTTTGAGTGATTTTGAGGCTAAATATTTTCAAGTCGAGGATTTTGATTTCCATAGTTGATCGATTGAAAATGTCTTCAATAAAATGTAGACGAAGGTAAATTGTTTATTTGAGCATTAGTTTGTACTTTAGTTTCGAAAACGTAGCAGTTTCTTAGCAGTTTAACTTTTGGAAAACTTCCCTCGCACTCGCAATTGCACTCACAATCACATTCGATTCAGTAAGGAGAATTTCGCTATTGAGAATTTTGAGCCGCGTATAAAAGTTGTCGTAACATAGCTCCTTTGCAATTTTATCCTGTAGCAATTTCATAAAAGAAATAAAACCTCCGTTCCTATGTCTTTATACTCTGATAAAGATGGCTGAGAGAACCCTCGCCTGCGGCTCGGGTTCTCTCTACGCCATCTCGGGAGCGAAATGACGTGGTTATGATCTTTATCAGAGTATAAAGACATAGGAACGGAGGTTTTATTCTTTAAGTAAAGACTATAAACATTAGATATTGCAACCAGTGTAAGTAATCTTATCGTAAGTAATCGTATTGTATGTAGTGTTTCTGTGTTAATTAAATAAAATGAAAAAAAAGGAAGCTAAGTAATTACAATTCAAAAGATTTTTTCTCAAAGCAGTCTATGATAAAACTAAAACTACTGTAGTAAAATGAAATTCAAACTTTTGGACAAACCCGAGGTATTCCCTCTCTCGTGTAGACGGGAGATGAAAGAGAGGATTAGAAACATAATCTAGAAAACTGAAATTCAGCGGTTTTCTAAAGAAAGCTAGTCATGCTTGAATAATCAGGAATCAAGTAATTCTGATGACAAACATGGCAACTTTTGATATATTCTCTGAAATTTCAAAATTATTTATGTGATGGAAACTTTGCCCCTCATTTTCTTCAAATAGATTTTATCTGCCACAACTGTTTTAATTTGCACGAAATCATGAATACTGAAACCGAAATCCCGTCAAGATAACTCAGCCACGACCAATTTTCATATATGATTGTCAGTTCGTCAGGAACAGCCGGGTACTTTTCGATAGTAGTTAATGGTCTAAGGGCCTCCACAGACTAGAGAGATAGTTGTCGACATCTATTTAGTTGTCGATCATAAAAAGTTGTCGATAACAAAAAAGCCAGTGTGTGAAGCTAGTTGTCGATAACTAAGGCCTTAGTTATCGACAACTAGCTTCACACACTGGCTTTTTTGTTATCGACAACTTTTTATGATCGACAACTAAATAGATGTCGACAACTATCTCTCTAGTCTGTGGAGGCCCTAAGACTTTTTTTGGTTATTCTATCATCGTGTGAAAGATAGAAATATGAAGGATTGTTTCTATGTGAATTCACGCTCAGGGAGTTTAAGAAAACCACAATGGCAACAGCAACGTAGCATAATAGCTCTGCATGTGCGTTCTTAGTACATTTCTTAGCTGTCTTGAGCGCAATTCTTAACAAGTCAGTTATGCTCCTTTAGCTATTTGCAATATTTGTTTGTTCATTTACAGTGTCCTCAGTTAGCACAACAGTGCTAAATACACTGAAACGTAAATAAAGTAATTTATTTACATATTCAGCTGAGATTAGCTCTGACACCATAGGAAAGCTGAATAGGTTTGGTCTTAAGCAAAATATAAATTAGTTTTTTAATCGACGTTATTTTCGCCGTCGTCGTGTCTGCCTAAAATCTCTAATTAATTGAACTCGCCGTACGCACACCGAATCTCTTAATGAGTCATTTCTCATTCTGCGGATGAAAACGAACGTAAGTTGGACATGAATAACATTCATCTAATTTTTTGTTATCTTTAACTCTGCCAATTAGTCAAAAGTCGCACCAGAAGGATCGACAACATTATTAAACAGCTACTGCGAGCTGTGAGCGACTGCACGTTACTCGGTACAAGACTAGCATAGGATCTGAGACAACCGCTGCCTTTAAGGTACTCTAAATGTAGAGTTCATTCTCTCAATGACTAAACAAGAAAGGAAAAAAATTACCGACAATGAAACTTCTCCTTTCGCTGTTGAAACAAAAAAAGGTGTAATGATGAAACAATGGTGATTATACTTATGCTGTATATAGTTTTTTTATTTTACATTTTATTCCACAGGCGACAGAGCTGCAATTTCGTTTTCACAGTTTTTTGTTAATTGCAAAAGGAGAAATAAAAAAACTACGATACAGAAAGATGAGTTCATTTTATCAGTAACCAGGAAGAAACAACACCAACTTTCAAGGGACAAACAAATGCGGCTCAGGCCCAGTTCAGACGCCATACTTCACATGAACCGAATCGAATTCGAATTTAGGCCGACCCAAATTAATTTAGATCGACTGAATTGATTCAGACGCCGAGCTTAATTCAGCCGAACTTACTTAATAGAGCGTTTTCACCAAAATAACAAGATCGTTTTGCGTGCATCAGAAACATCAATAAACTCAGACATTGTAGAGTAGGTGTAAATAAATATATTCCCCAAATTTTAACTTGGCAGTGTTCATTGCAACGACGTTATCGGGAAAACAATATTCGGAAAATTACAGAGCTTAGTATGGGTCCGCCGTATTGGTGTACCAGTTTGGAACACCAATGTGGCGGCCAAAAATGTCAGCGAGAAGAGAAAAAAGATTTTGCTTCCAAAGTCATGAGTTTTAGTTCGGAATGCTTTAGTTATTATTTCTCACTTATTAGCAAATCGGAAAATTATTTAAAAAGTGCGAAAATATTGGTTTCTGTAACATTTCAGGTCCCATTGAGCTAGGCCGTCTCAAATTTCAAAACGCTTTATCTCCAAAATGAAGAACTCTGCTGGCGCAAACTTTTCCCCAGCATTAATGATGTCTAGAATATACTAAAAGAACAGCTTTGTATGATCAATTGTTTTGAATTTAGAATTTTGATGACGTCACGTGAAAACGCTCTATAATTGCTGTTATATTAAAAAATACATTATAATAATTCATGCATTTGTTTCCGGCGGCTCATGTGAAGTTCGGCGTCTGAATCAAAGCCGGTCCAGAGCCGTTATTCTCGGCTGAGCCAGGCGGGAAGAATGGCTGAGCCGATCCGAATTCATCCAGCCGTTCCGAACTTAATTCATCGAATTCGATTCGGCTCATGTGAAGTACGGCGTCTGAACTGGGCCTCATCAGAGTGACAAATTTAACTTTTAAATTAATGAGAGCTCAGTGTTTTACTAATCGGGAGGAAACTATAACCAACTTATGGCAAAAGTATAAAATTGGACATAGCCTTCTTCCGATCTCTCACGTTGTCCTAAGCGAAGAACAATTTGCAATTTCCTTTTGATATGAAAACGTTTTAAGAACATCCCTTAACCCTTAACGGACATAAGGGCTAGCGAATGGTCCATTAAAATGTTTATAATTTAGGCCGACGCTCTCGAGAATCATCTTGCAAATGATCAAGGCGCGAATGCTTGTGTTATTTCCGTGGTTGCCAGAATTCTGGAAACCTTCTTAAGCGCGCGGATGAAATTCCTGTGATATTCCCCTTTCCATTATTTTAACGTTGTTAAAATACGCCTGAAAACCGACGTCAGGTCAACATAGAAACTGTGTTTGAGTTTCATGGAGGTTTCTTCTGCTGCATGTAAATATAAATAAACAATAGCCTCCATTTGGCGAGGAAATATGCTCGGATATATTTGTCCGCGGACATTATCTGTTCCGAGAAGCGAATAGTTTTCCGAGAGCGAAGCTCGAGGAAAACTGTGAGCTTCGAGGAACAGATAATGTCCAAGGAGAAATTTCCGAGCATATTTTTGAAGCCAAATGGAGGCTATTGTAGTTATTATCCTTCAAATATTTTTTCACAAGGCCGCCCTGTTTGCCGTGGAAGATCTCGGTCGGCCAAGCTGTTAAACATCAAAATAATTATGTTGGCGTTCAAAAATATTTCTAGTCTGTTCAAAACAATCAGTTTTATTTAATTTAGCAATTTATTTGAGACGAAAACTGAACCTGCGAACGTGAAACGCAAATTTTCAAAACTGGGGAATATCACTTGGGGAATATCACCCGGATATTCCCCAGTTTTGGCTGCGTCACGTGACGTGTTTAGAACAATCGCGCGTGAGAAAAATTTTTGATGGATTATAACTGTCGATATATTTCAGACCAAACAAAACTTGCCGTGAGCTGATGCGCAAGTCTCAACAGTTTTCAATACTGAACCGAAAAATGCGACATTCTAGATGCTCGGAGCTTGCGTGTAAAAACTCGAAATAGCCATTGTTAGCCCTCGTGAATACGAGTTTCTGCACTAAAACTATACTTTCTACTGAATCACCAGGAAAGATATTTGAACCAGTGTTATGATCTGGACGGTGAAGCAATAGAAGAGTCTTCATGCAGAACCCTGGACTTTAACAAGAGCTGACTTTGATAACAAACTAAAGAAGCATTAACTCTTATCATAACTAGCTCAAAACAACACGGTGAACGTAACTACAGATGGAAACCAGACGACAATTCAATTGTTACAGTTTTGCCGGACACGTCTTGGAACACGTCAGAAGATATTTATTTCAGGGTTAAATATTACACGACGAGCTTAGGATTTGGGCAAAAATCTTTCAGGTAATTTCTTTTTCAAATTTAAAACCGCGCACAGTAATTGAATCCACATAAAAAGACTACTGAAACATATTTTCAAATACGGGAAAGGGTGTCTCAGGGGATCTCGCTTCCACTGCACCTCCCGGGGGGTGCTCCCATATAAAAGCGAAGGAGGTGATCGACGGACATTTTGAAAGGAATTCATAAAAAGGTACCAGAAAAGCGTTTTGTGGGTGTAACTCAAATTCATTTTCATCCTTTAAAAGATACCAATTCTAAAATAATAAGAGATTCCTGGCTTATTTATGGTTTGGTGATACCAGATAACTCAACGGTGGTCATTTAACAACAAGGGTAAGGCGGACACTCCCCTCCCCCCCCCCCCCCAACGAAAATAAACTTTGCCAGTTTGCGCGATACTTGTAAAATCATGTGTTCCATTTCTCGATGCTCGGAAAAGCTGACGAAGATACGCTCGATTCTCGCAAAAGAAAGTTATTTTCTCGCCCTCGGCAAATAACATAGGCCTCCAGAGACGCGGCGAGTTTTACAATGAATATTATTCTGTAACTTTGTGACAACATTCAGCAAACTAAGTAATTAAAATTCAAAATAATTTTTATCAAAGCAGTCTGATAAAAATATATTAAATGCAACGTTTTAGACTTATCCGAGGTATTCCCTTTCTCATCAGAGGGAAGATAAAAGAGAGGATAAGAAACATAATCTAGAAAACTGAAATCCAGCGATTTTCAAAAGAAAGCTAGTCATGCTTGAATAATCAGGAATCAAGTAATTCTGATGACAAACATGGCAACTTTTGATATATTCTCTGAAATTTCAAAATTATTTATGTGATGGAAACTTTGCCCCTCATTTTCTTCAAATAGATTTTATCTGCCACAACTGTTTTAATTTGCACGAAATCATGAATACTGAAACCGAAATCCCGTCAAGATAACTCAGCCACGACCAATTTTCATATATGATTGTCAGCAGTTCGTCAGGAACAGCCGGGTACTTTTCGATAGTAGTTAAGAGGCTGTCCGTGTAAGAACCGACCACTCGATTTTCGGCCCAAAACAGAATTCCTTCAAATTTTCTATGCAAGACAATTAGTCCATATGATGAACAAAAATCGCAATGATTTGGCTCGTGGTGCTATTTTTCAATATTTTTGGCGACGATTTCCGAGGACGGTCGAAAACCAAAAAAAATCGTATTTTCAGAGTCAAATTTAGGCGTTGCGGTGAAGGCGCTAAAACATTATGCTTTTACTCAAATAAAATAAAACAAACATATTATTTTATTTCATGTTTTGTCTACACATTAAAGGCAACATATTGCAAATCTGATGTAATAAACGTGAATTATAATTTTTTGAAAATACAACACAAAGGGCCTTTGAAAAATTTGCCCCAACATGCTGTTGGTTGAAGAGGTTTTTCTTAAAAGTATAACGTGATCTGGAGCGCTGGTCACTATCTGAGTTCAGTACTAGGGTTAGTGTACCCGGAACAAGAAAAATAATTTTGGGCTCTAAGCTTTTCGAACCACAGGAGCTCGGTAAACATGGCTAATATTCAACAGTCATAGCGCGTGACGCAATGTTGCACTTTTGTGGCTCGTAACTTTCCGGCATAAAATAATTATCTGAGGGAGCAAATATTCTCAAAACTAGCCTAATTTTCTCGATAAGGCATGGATTTCCCTAGATTCACCAAATATCTCCCCAAAATTTGGAATTAAGAAGGTCAAATGAGCGGCTCCGGTGTGAGTTGTTCGCAGCATTCCGCTAAAAGTTGTTGACGAAATTTCGCGGCCATATTGGTTTAAATTGTGAAAAAAATATATGTTATTGAACATATTTAACTACTAGAAACGTATATTATATGATTACAATTTTAAATGGTAAGAAAAATAAATTATGTATCGAGAATGTACCTGTACCAGTTTGTATCGAAAATCTCTTTTGACTTTTCAGAGAATGTCGATTTCAGTCACGCGAAAGAATGTGAAAGTTAATTTTAGCATGTCACGGATATTTCATCGCGTGATTAAGTTGGCAGAGCAAAACGTTGGCTATTAGAATTGTACTCTTTCTATTTTTGGTTTCAATTTTTGGAAAAAGGCTATATGTCTTACCAGTTTTTTTCTTCAAATAGTCGTCTTCGCTGAATTCAATTTATGCAAATTTGGAGCAAGTTATAGCGTGCAATGGTATCTGGAATTCTACGTTTATTTTTCCTCTCTTTTATTTAGAAATATTATATTCTTTACATCAGTGGAAAAAAGGAAGTCAAGTTGATAACACTATTAATTTCACTCAGCTACACAAAATGTCGGTTCCGCTCAATAAACTTATGACTTTTTTTCTCCGTCATTATTTTAGCTAGGCATGGCATATAAATGATTTTCACCATTCTCGTTAAAAGTATTTACAACAGCCCAATACATCAACATTATAACTGTAAATCCTTAAAGGAGAACGGAAGGCTACAGAATATAATTTTCGTAATAACTACAATTGTAGAAATAACTATAAAAAACTATAATTTCGAAGAAACGAGCGAAAAAAAATACATATTTCAGTGCAAATACGACCGAAATCTAACAGCATTCGCCGGAATTGAACGTCCGCCATTTTGTGTGCTTTCTCTTCCGGTTACTTCCAAATAAGGATTCACGGTCGCCATGTTGTGACGTCAATGCGCTCTTTGCTCGATCGATCGATTGCACGTTCTTGGATTTGCAGTCATTTCTGAGAATTATTTATTAGATACTGTTCGCTTATACATCCATAAATACGGCTGAGTTTGAACCTTATTCGTTCGAGCCCATGTGAGATCTCTCGGATTCCGACGGAGAGCATACTGAAGCAGCTGAAAGCCAGGACGAGATCGCACGAGGAGGAAACACCACATGGTGTACTTGTAAATGGGGTGTCTAGAAAGCTAAGACCTAAGACCTAAGACCTAAGACCTAAGACCTAAGACCCGGAAACCTAAGACCCGGAAACCTAAGACCTGGAAACCTAAGACCTGGAAAGCTAAGACCTGGAAACCTAAGACCTGGAAAGCTAAGACCTGGAAACCTAAGACCCGGAAACCTAAGACCCGGAAACCTAAGACCCCCGTATAAAATCGTATTCCATGAATTTACCGTCTTGAGGTAGTAAAGCTCTATCGTAATTTCTCAATGTTTACGATTTTAGCGAGATATAAGCATTTGAAGTTTCATTTTAGGGCCGTTTTGGCGGAAACACGACCACTTAAAAACATGGAAAGCTAAGACCCGGAAACCTAAGACCTGGAAACCTAAGACCCGGAAACCTAAGACCTAGAAACCTAAGACCTGGAAACCTAAGACCCGGAAACCTAAGACCCGGAAACCTAAGACCCGGAAACCTAAGACCTGGAAACCTAAGACCTGGAAACCTAAGACCTGGAAACCTAAGACCCGGAAACCTAAGACCCGGAAACCTAAGACCCGGAAACCTAAGACCTGGAAACCTAAGACCCGGAAACCTAAGACCCGGAAACCTATTTTTTTTTAATTTTTTCTCTTGGTCCAGAGCCTGCAACATTTTTTCACAACGACTGTTTCGACGACCTTTCCCGGAGCTTTGTAATCGCTAGTGTAAACATCGCCAAAAGCACCTTGTCCGAGTCGCTCTTTAACTGGTAGTGCGTTACAATTAAAACGCAGGATGTTGTCCAAATTTTCCGTTTGAGATTTCTGTTTTCTTAAGAGTTGAGGAAGCTTAAATTGGCGAAAATGCGACATCGTCGAGTCGGAGATATATCTGCGAACAGATATCTTCCCCGCCAAAATTAAATCCTGGCAGGAGATCACCCATGCATAAATTTGCTAAGCAGGTCACAGGAAGTTGACCTTTGTGCGTTACAGTGAAAACGGGTCACGCGTTCAATCCCAACAACAAATTCATTAATGGGAATTTGCTTTTATTCTTATGAAAATATCAAAATTCATTTCAAGAATGGAATATAGATGCCAAGAATGAAACCAAAATGAATACATTACGCCCAGGGGGGTACTCGGGTACCTGGGGGGTATTTGGGTGGGGGTGGGGGTGTGCGGTACGGTTCTTGAAACCCTTACAATCTTGACATTCTTTATAACTTGAATAGCCGGCGCGAGGTGGTTCACCCAAAACGGCCAAAGAAATGAAACTTCAGATGCTTTAAACATTGAGAAATTACGATAGAGCTTTACGATTTTATACGGGGGTCTTAGCTTTCCGGGTCTTAGGTTTCCGGGTCTTAGGTTTCCGGGTCTTAGGTTTCCAGGTCTTAGCTTTCCAGGTCTTAGGTTTCCAGGTCTTAGGTTTCCGGGTCTTAGGTTTCCAGGTCTTAGGTTTCCGGGTCTTAGGTTTCCGGGTCTTAGGTCTTAGGTCTTAGGTCTTAGGTCTTAGCTTTCTAGACACCCCTTGTAAATGGGAATCGAAAACTGGAAAACTCAGCAAGAAAGAGAGTGTGTGTACTGCTAGGAGATCGACGAAGCTATGACAAAATAGCAGGTGAATATTGTTAATTAAAAGGATAATAAACATACTGATTTAGAAACGATTCATTTGTCGTGTTTGATTTTATTTTGTGTTGCTCTATGTTGTTGTTACGTGTCTGTAAACCCTGACATGTACACTTGCACTCGGTTACGAATTTTGCAATGCTATGTTTTCATTATTTGGCTCAGATCTGGAGGAGGAGGATTCCCCTCTTCGCTGTATAACTCAGCATCCTAGTTTCGAAATGATCTGTTTGCAAACAGAAGTGTTGGAGACGGTAATTGTTCTTTGGCTTAGGTCAGAATAAGAGCGCCGTGGGACAGTAAATAATAATATGTAGGTACCACGACGGAAACATTTATGATCGTTTTTATCCTTTAATGCTGGGATAATATAGATTACGTACTGCGTAATAGAGCCGTCCCTCTGTTTTGCAACTGATTTCCACAGATTTCTCGATGAGTTTAATAAATTCATTAAAAATTTGCGGCAAATTTTCTCTCTTTATCTGAGCAAGCCATTTATTTAAAAGGGTTTTATCTTTTAATGCCAGGCGATGTTAACTTATTCCTTTCTTAGAGTCCTTGGGAGTTCTATTCGAACAGCCCACGACAACGAATGAACGAACGAACGAATGATTTTCTCAACGAGAGTATTTATATTGAGATTTGACGCATTTACGAGTGAGCGCAATGACGTCATGCTTAGCGCCCATGCCTTCAAAATGGCGGACAAAATGGCGGACGTACATCGTGTCATTGTTGCGAGCCTTTTACAGTCCATAACAAGTTTACCAATGGATTATAGGGACGAATATTACAAATTTTAGTTAAGATACATCATTTACTTTATTTAAAAAGTGGTTACAAAACTTTGTTTTTCACCTTCCGTTCTCCTTTAAGTAGTTGGCTTATGAATTATTTTCTATGGGTGACAGTCACATCCTTCTAAGAATGTGGATAGCTTTGCTACCAGATTTTTTTTCCGATCTCTGGAACCAAAGGAAACCTCAAAATATCTGAGTATTTCATTGAGCATAACAACATTGAAAGAGTTTAGTTCCTCGTCTCGTTAGACTCCACGTCTTTCTTGCTCTTCCTCCTCTGCATACACGTCCTCCATCTGCACCTCTTGGTTCCCCTGCCTTCTTCGTGTGGCCGCCAGTCTCGAGAAAAATCCCTGTACTTGACTCTTGGTTAGCCAGTCTTTTCTTTCAAACATCCGAGAACTATCTGGGTTTCTTGCTGTTCTCATATCTGCAGCCACTTTTCCGGGATCTGCTTTGTTACCAGTTCTCTCTCCGAGGTCGAATTTCGTCGTCAGCAGTAAACCGCACAGCTTCCGCACTTCGCGGCTTGTGTAGAGCCCAACCAGGCTGCAAGTCACTACTGGAACTATCAGCTTCATGTCTGTGGCGTCGCTCATCGCTATGTGCTACAGGTGCCCTGCTTGTTTCCTCATCGTTGTCAACAGTAAGGAATTTCGCTGCCCAGTCTCTCCTGAGTTTGTCATACACCGTGTCGGAGTCTCGGTGCAATTGGCTGTGCTCGCCAATATCAAGGTGACTCTCAAGTTCACTGATCTTCTTGAAGACCATCTGACACCCAGTTTCAGAGCAAGGGAAAAGACCGCTGGATTGTTCACTATCACTTGCTGTAGTCTTATGGAGTCGAGCCTCCTTGAGTGGGAAAAAGTCTACATCTACGACGAGACCTGTAGGATCCTGAGGCTTAACGACGATATCTTGGTAAGGAATCAGCCTCCCCTGCCCGACGCCATGAGCTTTCCATACTCGCATGCCGTCCTCTTCAAACTTGAAGTTGTGATACTTACTGAAGCCATCTATCTTTTTTACTTCGAGTGTCTTTTGAGTCTCATTTATTGAGCAAACACAGGCAGTTGTGCCTCGAACAGGCCGTTCAGAGAGCGCTGTACGCATGTCCTTGGCAGAAAGAACATCGTGTCCCTCGTTGCAATATCGTCGGATTGATGATTTCATTGGGCAAAGGATCCTATCGCAAACATCTTTTCCGTACTGTGGCTCGGAAAAGTCATACTGCGTGACCCAGTAACCAACTCGTTTTCCAGCATCTCTAACGGCCGCCATGAGAAAGTTGTTGTGGTAACAGCCTGCTTCGTCGCTCCTTAGTTTCGCTTGGGTAATCTCAGGGTTTTCCTTCCCCAGTTTACGGCCTCCAGTGTGTTCTCAATGATCGAGCAGACTGCATACCAGTCCTGCTGGCACGAATCGAAGATGTGCGCATATGATTTCAGCTCAACCTTCCCAGTTCTGGCATTTTTAGTTATGACGGTGGATATATGCCACCTAAGCCCTCGTTTCCCGAACCAGTCGGACTGTTTCTCACGATATTTCATTTGGAGAAACTTCATGGCCCAGTCCGTAATGATAAGAGCTGACCCCGCGTCTGCTGTTTTCAGTGCATCTTGTTTAGCCACCTCTTGGTTTATCGAACGAATAATGTGCGCTTTCCACAGCAAGATGTCTGACGTTGCGCGGTCAAAGTCAGATCCTCTTGTTGCTCTGAACTGTAAGGTGTCCATGATGACCCTTCGATCCCTTGTCTAATTTCCTGTAAGACATTCTTCAACCTTTGGCAGTCATCGCAAGTGGATAGGTGCTGATGCGAACATAGATGTTGGAAGTCGGGCTCGATAGGATCACTAAGCGCAAAACTTCTACAGTGGTCAGCACAAGTAGAATCATCTGGTTGGCAATGCACGCGGAAGTTAGTCTTGAGATAGCGTTTTGCATCTCTGAGCTTTTGACGAACATCCAGACACCACTGCTTTTCCATTCCGCCTTTCTCAAGAGTTTTCAACCAGTGTCTCAAGAGTCTGGAATCCAGCCGCGCCATCAGCAGCAGTATTGTCCAAGCCCTGGAGCGATTTACGCTGAGATGCATCTCGAACCTCCAAGATTTTGAACAACGTGGAACTACTCAG
This sequence comes from Desmophyllum pertusum, assembly GCA_029204205.1. Taxonomy (NCBI): domain Eukaryota; kingdom Metazoa; phylum Cnidaria; class Anthozoa; order Scleractinia; family Caryophylliidae; genus Desmophyllum; species Desmophyllum pertusum. The sequence goes on along the minus strand of MU825873.1, from coordinate 4,419,193 downwards.
TGGCTCATGACATTGTTCTTTGCAATACTCCAAGTATTATTGTTCAATCATTGTAGATCTGGTCACCGTTCTGACAACGTTAGGCATCTATATTCTGTCGCCATTATCTAGGATAAGTATCTTACTACTATAAGAAACGTCTTGATAAAAAATACGGCCTATTTATGAACTCTACAAAGTGATCGACTTTCCCCATATTAAGGCGAACGCGATGCTTTGTCGTATTTTCAGGGATGGTACCAGGGCCATGTAAGTTAGCATGCGAACGTGCCTGCTTTATTTCCCACGTTAATAGTTTTCCGTATGGCTGGTGGATTTTCTTCAGCATGATCATGGGATATCTATAAGCGTAAAGACTAAGTATCTGTCTCTTTAAATTCCTGGTCTTCGCGTTCTTATAAGCGATCATAAGTACCACTAGATCATCGGGTGCTGGACCAACTGGACCCTCGCACTTTTCTGTTTGTGCAGACGCCATCGACTCGAACAGCTCCTCCCCATTGCCAGGAGCTATTACACTACATACTAGTAAACAGTCCTCACTAGCCTTTTGTAGCACATTCAGCTGTTCCGCTTTGCTCTGGTTTTTCAAGGGGCTCGCGTTTTATCTCTTCTGCAGTAAGATTCGCAATCGTGTCCATGGCTGAATTATATCTGCCCACTATGTCGGTAACCAAGGGCGTGGAAGGAGAGGAGACATCTGATCCTGGAGTCCAGCATGGGGTTACGGGGATATTCTGAGGAGTTGGAGGCTCACGGAATGGAGTCGAAGTGATGATGTGACCGATGGTTTCCATGGCAGCATCTTTAGCAGGTCTATGAGGAATAAAATATCAACACATCTGTCTTACGCCTTACGATAACACGACAATAAAAGCAATTTTTCTTTCAAAAAAGTCAATACCACATACCTTTGAAAGGGCACATTTTCTTCAGGTTCCTCAGGAAACAGCCAGTCTGTTTTTTGGGCTACGTCGCTGTGTTTCTTCCTGCATGCTGTGCAGATGGCTAGTAACCCGCAACAACAACAACAAAAGAAGGAAATAAAGTAAAACCTAGATAATTGCCCGTTCCGAGGTTAAAAAAAGGGACTGGGACCTAGTTTATCCATCGTTCAAATTGCTTCATATACAATGAGTAAGTTTATACCAAGTTTGGTTATGTTAACCAGGCTGTGAGCTGTCAAAGGTCGTTCAAATTCCACAAGAATTCAGAGATGGTGTCCCCCAAATCCATACAAAGTATCTAATTTTTCTGATTTTTTTAAGTCGTCTACATGGTTGCAATCTAACGAAATAAGCCCAAACTAATTTTAATGCGATATTTCTTGTGACGGACTACAATTTTAATTAAATTTAAATTTAAAACCTTGTCCCCAGTCTCCATTTGAACTTCGGAACAGGTGCTGCTGTTAAACACTATTTACAAACAATAGAGTAGGTTTTTTTGTTTTAAAAATGATTATCTGATAGCGAAAATGAAAGAAAGAAGAATATCGAAAGACTGCTTATTGTTCGGAATAAACATATTTCTTACATACCGTAGGGGCGGTCGGGGTGTCGTCTTAGCAAAAATGGCTACGCTACAACAGTAATGAGCTAGAATTTCGTGAGAAAGTGAAACCTGTTCCAGCCAATTCAAACCATAAATAGCAATTACAAAATAAAATTGTCAAACATAACACTTACGCGAAACCAACGGGTGCAGTTTCTCCAAAGATGTTTTTAATTTCCCTGGCTAGCTTGAAATTAATAACATGTGTTCCTGACACCGCCGTTTTCTTCCCATGATGTCTTGGATACTGGCAGGTCTTCGGAGCTTGCCAGTACTTTCCAAGGGCATAACGACGAGCTGGACAAACCATCATATTCTTGATCTGTTCTTCAGTGAGCTCTAACAGACCTGCCCTTGCCAGTATCAGATCTCTTTCACTTACATTTTTCCTTGACAGGTGGTGATTCATTAGATGCGAACTGATATCGCCATCGCAGCTGTTAAGGGCTACAGAATCTATTCATCCTCGACTACTTCCACAGTTGCCACCTATAATTGCTGAGAAGGAACACAATCCTTCCATTCCACGGGACAAAACCAGCCGAACGGAGACAAAATATCCCATGCGTACTGTAAACACGCGCGACGTCACAAATTTGCGTAGTCTGCCAGTAAGCTATTAAATTTAGCGCAAAGGGCTCAGTACGGTAAAACAAAATACGGCAAAGCTTGTAGACTTAAAACCAACAGTAAAAGAAGTTGAAATTCTAGTAGCCAGATTTTTTCTTTGCTTATACCACGCGATAAAATAAACACAAAGCGAATATCCGTGACATGCTAAAATAACTTTCACATTCCAGCGCGTGACTGAAATCGACATTCTCTGAAGAGTCAAAATAGATTTTCGATACAAACTGGTACAGGTACATTCTCGATACATAATTTATTTTTCTTACCATTTACAATTGTAATCATATAATATACGTTTCTAGTAGTTAAATATGTTCAATAACATATATATTTTTCACAGTTTAAACCAATATGACCGCGCGAAATTTCGTCAACAACGTTTAGCGGAATGCTGCGAACAACTCACACCGGAGCCGCTCATTTGACCTTCTTAATTCCAATTTTGGGGAGATATTTGGTGAATCTAGGGAAATCCATGCCTTATCGAGAAAATTAGGCTAGTTTTGAGAATATTTGCTCCCTCAGATAATTATTTTATGCCGGAAAGTTACGAGCCACAAAAGTGCAACATTGCGTCACGCGCGCTATGACTGTTGAATATTAGCCATGTTTACCGAGCTCCTGTGGTTCGAAAAGCTTAGAGCCCAAAATTATTTTTCTTGTTCCGTGTACACTAACCCTAGTACTGAACTCGGATAGTGACCAGCGCTCCAGATCACGTTATACTTTTAAGAAAAACCTCTTCAACCAACAGCATGTTGGGGCAAATTTTTCAAAGGCCCTTTGTGTGTATTTTCAAAAACTTATAATTCTCGTTTATTACATCAGATTTGAAATATGTTGCCTTTAATATGTAGACAAAACATGAAATAAAATAATCTGTTTGTTTTATTTTATTTGAGTAAAAGCATAATTTTTTAGCGCCTTCGCCGCAACGCCTAAATTTGACTCTGAAAATACGATTTTTTTTGGTTTTCGACCGTCCTCGGAAATCGTCGCCAAAAATATTGAAAAATAGCATCACGAGCCAAATCATTGCGATTTTTTTTCATCATATGGACTAATTGTCTTGCATAGAAAATTTGAAGGAATTCTGTTTTGGGACGAAAATCGAGTGGTCGGTTCTTACACGGACAGCCTCTTAATGGTCTAAGGGCCTCCACAGACTAGAGAGATAGTTGTCGACATCTATTTAGTTGTCGATCATAAAAAGTTTGTCGATAACAAAAAAGCCAGTGTGTGAAGCTAGTTGTCGATAACTAAGGCCTTAGTTATCGACAACTAGCTTCACACACTGGCTTTTTTGTTATCGACAACTTTTTATGATCGACAACTAAATAGATGTCGACAACTATCTCTCTAGTCTGTGGAGGCCCTAAGACTTTTTTTGGTTATTCTATCATCGTGTGAAATATAGAAATATGAAGGATTGTTTCTATGTGAATTCACGCTCAGGGAGTTTAAGAAAACCACAATGGCAACAGCAACGTAGCATAATAGCTCTGCATGTGCGTTCTTAGTACATTTCTTAGCTGTCTTGAGCGCAATTCTTAACAAGTCAGTTATGCTCCTTTAGCTATTTGCAATATTTGTTTGTTCATTTACAGTGTCCTCAGTTAGCACAGCAGTGCTAAATACACTGAAACGTAAATAAAGTAATTTATTTACATATTCAGCTGAGATTAGCTCTGACACCATAGGAAAGCTGAATATGTTTGGTCTTAAGCAAAATATAAATTAGTTTTTAATCGACGTTATTTTCGCCGTCGTCGTGTCTGCCTAAAATCTCTAATTAACTGAACTCGCCGTACGCACACCGAATCTCTTAATGAGTCATTTCTCATTCTGCGGATGAAAACGAACGTAAAAAAGTTGGAGATGAATAACATTCATCTAATTTCTTTGCTATCAATATGAATGATCTTTAACTCTGCCAATTAGTCAAAAGTCGCACCAGACAGATCGACAACATTATTAAAACATTAACTCTTATCATAACTAGCTCGAAACAACAGTCCCAATCATTTTAAGTCTTCCATTATTTTAAGTCTTCCGGCATTATTTTCAAAACTCGATCCATATAGATCAACGCTTTTGACATTATACGAACGTCGCGTGTTACCAACAAAACTTCAGGAACCAGTCGCATTGACTGAAATTAGATTCATATCTAAATAGCAACATGTTATGCAAAACGCCCACTCTAAAAGACCTAAAACCCATCAGTTAATCAAGTCCCAAAATTAAAACCAGCAGCTGCGAGGTGTTTACTGTCTCCGTGTGCGATATTTCACGTTTGTGCTGGTAGTTACGACTCAACACTACACGACGAGCTAATTAGGATTTGGGCAAAAATCTTTCAGGTAATTTCTTTTTCAAATTTAAAACCGTGCACAGTAATTGAATCCACATAAAAAAGACTACTGCAACAAATTTTCAAATAGGGGATTTCAAGGGGTGTCTCAGGGGATCTCGCTTCCACTGCACCTCCCGGGAGGTGCTCCCATATAAAAGCGAAGGAGGTGATCGACGGACATTTTGAGAGGAAATCCTTAAAGGTATCAGAAAAGCGTTTTGTAGGTGTGACTCAAATTCATTTTCATCCTTTAAAAGGTATCAATTCTAAAATAACAAAAGATTCCTGTCATATTTTTGGTTTGGTTTAATAATTTAACTCAACGATGGTCGGGAGGACCTGCAGCTGTCATTGCAACGAAAATAAACTTTCCCAGTTTGCGCGATACTTAAAAATCAAGTGTTCCATTTCAAGGAAAAGCTGGTGAGGAAACGCTCGATTCTAGTAAAAGAAAGCTACTTTCTCGCGCTCGGCAAATAACACAGATCTCTAGACACGCGGTGAGTTTTAGAATGAATACTATTCTGTAACTTTGTGACAGCGTTCAGCGTTCAGCAAACTGATTTACAACACATCTGTACTAACTGTCCCTGGCCATTACATAGAACAAATAAACAAGATCATATTTTATTTTATTTGGGAGGGTATTAGCCAGCGAAAGTAAAGAGAAGCATGTATGTTTGTAAGCACTATCATAGGGGAAAGAAACAGAGGTGGCCTAAAAGTGTGTGACTTCTCAATTATGGAGAAAGCGCTAAAAATTGCATGGGTAAATCGAATTCAAGATCAAGCACCTGCTTCTTGGAAAGTAATTCCAAACCATGTCAGTCGTCATAACGGTAACTTCGCCTTCTTACTGAATTGCAATTATAAAAATAAATCCCTTAACTTGGAAAACCTTCCAACTTTCTATCGTACAGTCTTACAAATGTAGACTACTGGCAAGATTTCAAACGCTTGTCTGATAGCAATATCGACTACTACAAATCTGAAATTCTGTGGAATAACTGTAACATTTTAATTGAAAAGAAACTGGTTTTCTGCCGAGAGTGGTTCACGCATAACATTGTTTACATATATATATGTGATTTATTGAACGCACACGGTAATTTTTTTAAACTATCTGAGTTTAAGGCAAAGTTCAACCTAAATGTTCCCTTTACTGTGTACTGTGGCCTCGTAGATGCTATTCCGTATACTTGGAAAACTAAAATCAGACATCCGAGTAGGACTAAGTTCAAAGATACCTCCAGCACAACATCGTCCACAAGTTCAATTTATTGTACAATTCTAAAGAACAACTTTGAACCACCAACATCCGAAAGCAAGATTTTACGACACGGTTTCACTGAAAATAACGTACACAAAGTTCATCAGCTACCATTCACAATCCCAAAAGAAGTTAAACTTACAATGTTTCAATATAAAATTTTACACAACATATACTACCTACTCAAATGAGCTTATTTCGTGATGGCATAAAAGACAGTGACATTTGCACCTTTTGCAGAAATGAAATGTTTTGTTTAACCTATTCCTATATTTTTATTTATAAAATAGCTGAGTTTCTCGCGCGTATGTTTTCACAGAAAAAGCTATGTCTTTATCTAGCCTCCTCCGCAGGCAACTCTTACATAAAGGCACGAGTGAGAGACTGGTACGGAGGGCAAAAAGGTGACTGAGTGGGGTGGGGGACAGGAAGAGAGGAAAAGGAAGGAAGAGTTGCGCCTCGGCCCCAGTGCCCGCTCTTTTGCCCCTTTCTTGCCCCAGACCCCGGAGACCCAGGAGTTGCCTGCGGAGGAGGCTAGTCTTTATCAGAGTATAAAGAATAGATATGACGTCAGATCACGCGTACGCTCACTCAAGCGGATCATTTACAGTCGGCTAAACTCGGCTTGTTTGCAAGAAATTCAGCTTTTACACGCATTTACGAGCAGAATTCGACCGACCAAACAATGTAAGCTATTGGAGAAAGGTATATAGGCTTATTGTGGCTTTATTGTTTGAGTGATTTTGAGGCTAAATATTTTCAAGTCGAGGATTTTGATTTCCATAGTTGATCGATGGAAAATGTCTTCAATAAAATGTAGACGAAGGTAAATTGTTTATTTGAGCATTAGTTTGTACTTTAGTTTCGAAAACGTAGCAGTTTCTTAGCAGTTTAACTTTTGGAAAACTTCCCTCGCACTCGCAATTGTACTCACAATCACATTCGATTCAGTAAGGAGAATTTCGCTATTGAGAATTTTGAGCCGCGTATAAAAGTTGTCGCAACATAGCTCCTTTGCAATTTTATCCTGTAGCAATTTCATAAAAGGAATAAAACCTCCGTTCCTATGTCTTTATACTCTGATAAAGATGGCTGAGAGAACCCTCGCCTGCGGCTCTGGTTCTCTCTACGCCATCTCGGGAGCGAAATGACGTGGTTATAATCTTTATCAGAGTATAAAGACATAGGAACGGAGGTTTTATTCTTTAAGTAAAGACTATAAACATTAGATATTGCAAGCAGTGTAAGTAATCTTATCGTAAGTAATCGTATTGTATGTAGTGTTTTCTGTGTTAAAATAATTAAAATGAAAAAAAAGAAGCTAAGTAATTACAATTCAAAAGATTTTTTCTCAAAACAGTCTATGATAAAACTAAAACTAAAATGAAATTCAAACTTTTGGACAAACCCGAGGTATTCCCTCTCTCATGTAGACGGGAGATAAAAGAGAGGATTAGAAACATAGTCTAGAAAACTGAAATTCAGCGGTTTTCTAAAGAAAGCTAGTCATGCTTGAATAATCATGAATCAAGTAATTCTGAAGACAACTAACATGGCAACTTTTGATATATTCTCTGAAATTTCAAAATTATTTACAAATAGATTTTATCTGCCACAACTGTTTTAATTTGCACGAAAACATGAATACTGAAACCGAAATCCCGCCAAGATAACTCAGCCACGACCAATTTTCATATATGATTGTCAGTTGGTCAGGAACAGCTGGGTACTAGCCGATAGTAGTTAATGGTCTAAGACATTTTTTGGTTATTCTATCATCGTGTGAAATATAGAAATATGAAGGATTGTTTCTATGTGAATTCACGCTCAGGGAGTTTAAGAAAACCACAATGGCAACAGCAACGTAGCATAATAGCTCTGCATGTGCGTTCTTAGTACATTTCTTAGCTGTCTTGAGCGCAATTCTTAACAAGTCAGTTATGCTCCTTTAGCTATTTGCAATATTTGTTTGTTCATAAAGTAATTTATTTACATATTCAGCTGAGATTAGCTCTGACACCATAGGCAAGCTGAATTGGTTTAGTCTTAAGCAAAATATAAATTAATTTTTTAATCGACGTTATCTTCGCCGTCGTCGTCGTCGTCGTGTCTGCCTAAAATCTCTAATTAACTGAACTCGCCGTACGTGCACCGAATCTCTTAATGAGTCATTTCGCATTCTGCGGATGAAAACGAACGTAAGTTGGACATGAATAACATTCATCTAATTTTTTTGTTATCTTTAACTCTGCCAATTAGTCAAAAGTCGCACCAGAAGGATCGACAACATTATTAAACAGCTACTGCGAGCTGTGAGCGACTGCACGTTACTCGGTACAAGACTAGCATAGGATCTGAGACAACCGCTACCTTCAAGGTCATTCCTCAGTATTGCACTGCGCATCCTTTCTGCGCATCATTTCGCGCGTAATTAGCGCGCGCACATTAAAAACATGGCGGCTTTTTCATTATGGCTATGCTCGCCAGAGAGGTAAATGATCGTTTTCTCGTAAACGAGCGTGGTGACCTATCATTTTTTTTCGCATGTTTAAGTCTAGTAATCATCTTCTTTCTATACAAGGAGTATAGACCAATTCTCAGTGCAGGAAAATTAATAATCACTGAAAACGTGAAAAAATACGTGTTTTTGGTTGATTTTGTAAGGAATTAGGAGGTTTTTTTAGTCGATTATATCTCTTTCGCGAGGCTGGTGACCTATTCTTTTTATTCTATATTTTGAAACATTATATCACAATGTTCAACTAGGGAAAGTTTCAGAAACTTCCCAGTGTAACTTCTATTTCGATGGAATTACCTTAAGGTACTCTAAATGTAGAGTTCATTCTCTCAATGACTAAACAAGAAAGGAAAAATTTACCGACAATGAAACTTCTCCTTTCACTGTTGAAACGAAAAAAAGTTGTAATGATGAAACAATGGTGATTATTCTTATGCTGTATATAGTTTTTTATTTTACATTTTATTCCACAGGCGACAGAGCTGCAATTTCGTTTTCACAGTTTTTTGTTAATTGCAAAAGGAGAAATAAAAAAAACTACGATATACAGAAGGGTGAGTTCATTTTATCAGTAACCAGGAAGAAATAACACCAACTTTCAAGGGACAAACAAATGCGGCTCAGGCCCAGTTCAGACGCCATACTTCACATGAACCGAATCGAATTCGAATTTAGGCCGACCCAAATTAATTTAGATCGACTGAATTGATTCAGAGGCCGAGCTTAATTCAGCCGAACTTAAATTAATAGAGCGTTTTTCACCAAAATAACAAGATCGTTTTGCGTGCATCAGAAACATCAATAAACTCAGAGATTGTAGAGTAGGTGTAAATAAATATATTCCCCAAATTTTACCTTGGCAGTGTTCATTTCAACGAAGTTATCGGGAAAACAATATTCGGAAAATTACAGAGCTTAGTATGGGTCCGCCATATTGGTGTACCAGTTTGGAACACCAATATGGCGGCCAAAAATGTCAGCGAGAAGAGAAAAAAGATTTGCTTCCAAAGTCATGAGTTTTAGTTCGGAATGCTTTAGTTATTATTTTTAACTTATTAGCATATCGGAAAATTATTTAAAAAGTGCGAAAATATTGGTTTCTGTAACATTTCAGGTCCCATTGAGCTAGGCCGTCTCAAATTTCAAAACGCTTTATCTCCAAAATGAAGAACTCTGCTGGCGCAAACTTTTCCCCAGCATTAATGATGTCTAGAATATACTAAAAGAACAGCTTTGTATGATCAATTGTTTTGAATTTAGAATTTTGATGACGTCACGTGAAAACGCTCTGTAATTGCTGTTATATTAAAAAATACATTATAATAATTCATGCATTTGTTTCCGGCGGCTCATGTGAAGTTCGGCGTCTGAATCAAAGCCGGTCCACAGCCGTTATTCTCGGCTGAGCCAGGCGGGAAGAATGGCTGAGCCGATCCGAATTCATCCAGCCGTTCCGAATGAATAATCATGAATTAAGTATTTCTGACAAACATGGCAACTTTTCATATATTCTCTTAAAAACGCGAACTAGAAATTCAAAACTATTTATGTTATCGAAAATAAATTTGCCCCTAGTTTTGCTTTAAATAAATTTTATCTCAGCAACAACCAATTACATGATTGTCAGAGTCGTCAGGAACAGGTCACTTGCATGTTACTTGAGATTACTTGAGATGTGATTGCTGCTGGCGATCACTTTATTTATTTGTCAGGGAGTTTAAGAAAACGGCAACGGCAACGGCAACGCTACGCCGCTAAACAAAAGGTTTAATGCACAGTGCAATGGCTCTGCACGTGCGTTATACATTCTTGGTACATTTCTTAGCCGTCCTGTTAAAAAACCCAACAACAACGTGAAATGAATTCTGCGTTTTTTGGAGAACGTAAACCGCAACGGCAAATTTTTTAAGTTTTTGTTTGGAATTGATCACTTGCTACATATTCAGCTGAATAAGTCTGGTCTTAAGCAAAATATAAATTAGTTTTTTAATCGACAACGTCGTCGTCGTGTGTGCTTAATTAACTCCCTTATGAACTCGCCGTACGCACACCGAATCTCTTATTCCGCCATGCATGGAAACAAACGTAAGTTGTCAATCTACGTCCAATCTTCTAATTTCTTCGTGTTGCCTCGCTCAAAATCGCACCAGACAGATCTACATTATTATTAAAATTTCATATTAACAGGGTTTATTATATATGCATACGACAACTACTGCAAGCTGTTAGCGACTGCACGCTACTCGGCCGATCTTATAGACAAACGCTACCTAAAAGGTACTCTAAATGTGGAGTTTGATTTTAACGAATCATTCTCTCAGTGACTAAACTAGTAAGGAGAATTTTACCAAAAAATGGAATGATAAATTTTCGCTGCTGAAACAAAGAAAAAGTTGCCGAACCAGTTGCATTGATTGACATTAATTTATATCTAAACTGGAATACGTTAATAAAAAAATTAAAAAGCCCACACTATAAAACAGAAAATCTTTCAGGTAATTTCTTTTTGAAATTTAAAACCGCGCACAGTAATTGAATCCACATAAAAAAGACTACTGCAACATATTTTCAAATGGGGAAAGGGTGGGTGTCATAGAGGATCTCGCGTCCACTGCACCTCCCGGGGGTGCTCCCATATAAAAGCGAAGGAGATGATCGACGGACATTTTGAAAGGAATTCCTAAAAAGGTACCAGAACAGCGTTTGTGGGTGTGACTCAAATTCATTTTCATCCTTTAAAAGATACCAATTCTAAAATAACAAAAGATTCTTGTCTTATTTATGGTTTGGTGATACCAGACAACTCAACGGTGGTCATTTAATAACGAGGGTAAGGCGATCACTCCCCCTCCCCCCTCCCGGGAGGACTTGCAGCTGTCATTGCAACGAAAAGAAACTTTGCCAGTTTGCGCGATACTTGTAAAATCAAATGTTCTATTTCTCGATGCTCGGAAAAGCTGACGAAAAAACGCTCGATTCTCACAAGGCTCTCGGCAAATAAAATAGGCCTCCAAACACGCGGCGAGTTTTACAATGAATATTATTCTGTAACTTTGTATACTATTCAGCAATGCAACAATTATCGCATCTTATTAAGATTGGGGAAAATTCGGCGACACGATAAGAGTCGCAGTGCAAATGAGAAACACGTGGGTGGGTGGGTGGGGCAAGAAAATGTTGTACTAGCCATTACCCTTAAGCGTAATGAACACCCTCAACACACCCCTATGAACATTCTACAAACTACCAATCACTCTGCACTTGGTATATTCCCTATGCCGTTGCATTTACGAATGCCAATTTATTCATGGTTTGTTGTTCATCTTATATGCGATGCTCATTATGTATGCAGTGTGAATAGTATACTATTCAGCAATGCAACAATTATCGCATCTTATTAAGATTGGGGAAAATTCGGCTCCCAACTTCCTGGAATCTTATACTTCACAGCTCAGAATACCATCAATGGGCTCTTAAAATCCCCCAATACTTACATCTGACCACAAAGAGACCATTGATGGTATGCTATCGAGACCAAACACCACTACCGTAATCTCCAAAACATGTAATTATATTTATGCCTATTGGATATAAGATATGTCAACTCTAACATTATCCAATCTCATCATTGTTATACTCCATTAATCGTCAAAACCTACCCCCAAACCTCACTCCCAAACCTCACTCCCAAATCTCACTCCCAAATCTCACTCCCAAATCTCACTCCCAAATATCACTCCCAAACTACTCACTCCCAAAGCTCACACCCAAATCACTCCCAAAGCTTAGTCCCAAACTTCACTCGCAAACCTGACCCCAAAACTTGAAACTGGTGACTATATAACAGTTGAACGGAAAATATGCGATTGATAAGGAGAGATGGTTGCACGAGTACCAGCTACACTAGTCTCGCTACCGTTTAGGAATAACTGATTACAATCGAAACTCTCTGAACGGCACTCTTGTAAGCGGACAGCTCTACTTACAGCCATCAAGGCAGAGTCTTGGCTTCGTATGCTTCATATTGTTCTTGAAAAAATTAATCCATTTCAAAACTTGTTCTTGTTGGGTAGACAGAAGATTACCCGCTATCTCCCATCACTGATCATTGACGTAGAATCGCTTTTATAAACGTATCGATAGTAGGTGCGGGAACGAGGTTACGTGTATTGACAGTGACCCTCATTGGTACATTCGTAAGGTTAAAGAGGCTATACACATAAGACGGCATGGTGGAATCGAAATTCCTCAGACATGGATGCATACGTTCAAGAAACACAACTGTCGATCGATAGCGCAACAGAGCGCCGGGGGAATAACATTTAGTCGGACCGCTGAGGGAACAACATCTAGTCCGAATATTAATATGGGGAAATGGAAAACCTTTCCCCTTATCCACTCCAGAACCTCTGTTTGCCTTATCAAAGGATTATGTTCCGCCATCTTTTCCCAGTACAATATGTTACAATGCAACTCCCAGCTCTAAAATGATCAGGGAGTCGGAAGAGTAATTCAGTAACATTACCAAAGACCTCGCCCTACTCTACTTTACTTTCAAGCGTACAATTCGCTGTCATCCCCCTGCCGATTGCGACGGGGTTTCCCATAGAATCCACCCAATGGACACTGGTCCCTCAATGGGCAATTTTTGGTCAAATCCTTCATCAAAATTCCCACGCCCAGAATATCATTTCCTATAAGAAATATTAAAACATAGGGGTCGCGAGAAAAGAAAACCCCGCCAAGTCAGCAGAGAGATGACAGCTTTGACCCAGGGATCCTGGGGGGGTTGATTTAGATACCCTTTTTCAAAGCCATCAAAACTCTGAGACTGACTGAATAGTCATTCAAAGTCAACCAAAGAACAATCCAATACCAAAACAAGTTCAGTTCACATCATCTTTATTATAATACAGCTAACAATTAACTTCAGTGAACATTCAGAAAATTCCATGATTACTTTTATGGTCCCATTTGGACTGTCACTGAGCCCTCTACCGTACACTTGGTCAATGGGTCCACCGTCTGGTGAAGTTTTTCCAACTCACCCTTCAATCTCAAAATAAACAAACAAACAAACAAAGAGCAAATTGTTTCAATGAATATACCGTTTGTTAATAGTCAACAAATCACATTTCATCACTTCTCATTACTTGCAAATTGGCATGAAATCATAATTGAATTTCACATTTTACAATAGAACTCCAGTTCCATATCAAAAAATAAAAACAGTAAACTGAAAACTAATACGTTTCCGTCGCACATAATCCCTTACTTGTGCGTCATAAATCGTCCGGTGAAAAATTCACGCCACGCTGCTACCGAGCATCAGACGCTTCTACAGAGCGCCGTAAAGTCTCCCGTGAAAACTCACCCAACACTTCTACTGAGCGTCATAAATTATCTGGTGAAAACTGAAGTCACCCAACGCTTCGGGCAGAGCGTCATCAAATTATCAGGTGAAAAACTCACCCCACCCATCTACGGAATGTCACAAATTCAACGGTGAAAACTCACCCCACGCTTCTATTGAGCGTCATAAATTCAACGGTGAAAAGTCATTCCACGCTTCTACTGAGCGTCATAAATTCTCTGGTGAAAACTCGACCCACGCTTCTACTGAGCGTCATAACTTCTCTGGTGAAAACTCACCCCACGCTTCTACTGAGCGTCATAAATTCTCTGGTGAAAACTCACCCCACGCTTCTACTGAGCGTCATAAATTCTCTGGTGAAAACTCACCCCACGCTTCTACTGAGCGTCATAAATTCTCTGGTGAAAACTCACCCCACGCTTCTACTGAGCGTCATAAATTATCTGGTGAAAACTCACCCCACGCTTCTACTGAGCGTCATAAATTCTCTGGTGAAAACTCACCCCACGCTTCTACTGAGCGTCATAAATTCTCTGGTGAAAACTCACCCCACGCTTCTACTGAGCGTCATAAATTCTCTGGTGAAAACTCACCCCACGCTTCTACTGAGCGTCATAAATTATCTGGTGAAAACTCACCCCACGCTTCTACTGAGCGTCACAAATTATCTGGTGAAAACTCACCCCACGCTTCTACTGAGCGTCACAAATTATCTGGTGAAAACTCACCCCACGCTTCTACTGAGCGTCACAAATTATCTGATGAAAACTCACCCCACGCTTCTACTGAGCGTCATAAATTATCTGGTGAAAACTCACCCCACGCTTCTACCGAGCGTCATAAATTCTCTGGTGAAAACTCACCCCATGCTTCTACTGAGCGTCACAAATTATCTGGTGAAAACTCACCCTACGCTTCTACTGAGCGTCATAAATTCTCTGGTGAAAACTCACCCCACGCTTCTACTGAGCGTCATAAATTATCTGGTGAAAACTCACCCCACGCTTCTACCGAGCGTCATAAATTATCTGGTGAAAACTCACCCCACGCTTCTACTGAGCGTCACAAATTATCTGGTGAAAACTCACCCCACGCTTCT